>OX031013.1:45691866-46094366 GCA_943736025.1 Tenthredo mesomela
GCGAATATAGAAAATTTATTCAGTTAAAAAACTATATTACACTGCACATATTCATTCGCTGCGTATAAAACAGTAAAAAAATAACTATACTTTGATTATTGCCCTTAACTTATTGCCACGGCGCACGCATAGATATAAATCATAATCTGATTGCAATGGGTTTCCCCGCTGAGAAGTTGGAGGGAGTTTATCGTAACCACATCGATGATGTCGTTAAATTCCTAGAATCTAGGCACAAGGACCACTATAAAATTTACAACCTGTGAGTGTGCAACGATTAATCATCAATTATGACTTTTTTTTTTCTTCATCCTTGTGCTAAAATCTTAAACTTATTGAAAATCTTATTTTTTCCCTGTTTGCAGTTGCTCCGAAAGGTCGTACGACGGTAAGAAGTTTAAACTAAGAGTGGCTACCTATGCATTTGACGATCATAATCCACCAATGATATCACAAATCAGGCCGTTCTGCGAAGATGTTCACTCTTGGTTATCTCATAATGAAGAAAACGTCGCAGTTGTGCATTGTAAAGCTGGAAAAGGTCGTACAGGTGTGATGGTATGCTGTTACCTTTTACACATCAAACAGTTTGCCACAGCATTAGACGCCCTTAACTTTTATGGAACCAAGAGAACACATGATAGGTACTTGAAACTCAATTTTGAAATTTCCTGAATTGATAATAACTTGCGATAAATACTATCCGAGTAAATTATACACATATTTTCATTCGTTTCTTTATTTATAATTCGTTTTCTAAATTGTTAACAACAGAAAAGGAGTAACGATACCGTCGCAAAGGAGGTATGTGGGTTACTATGCTTCCCTAATACAGGAGGGACTCATCTACGAACCTGTTAATCTAAATTTACAGCAAATACGATTGGATCCTGTTCCTACATTCAATGGAGGCCAGGGATGTAAGTAGTATTGTATATATTTTCAAGCTTTTTAAACATGCATTTTAAATACCATTATAGTATGCTTAATTATACTTTAATTCCTGACAGTAAGAAGGTCAAAAGTAAGTAGCTATAGTTAGTCAAGAAATAATATGGCTAAAAAAAAAATAATTGCCTCGTACTTACTTTTCCAATTTTTTTAAACAGCAACGGTTTACGTATTACGTTATAAATATACCTTCATATTAAATTTATTACTATTATAAGAATAATAAATTTAATTTTACAATTTATCAAATTCAAGGTAACTAATTGATAACGAATATTCTTAAATCCGATTACTTTCTTTGCTATCGTCTTTGTCGTATACATGTGCGATTACTTATCTAATCAAAATTTCTCCCACATTTTAGATCTTTCTTTTGTGATATCTGCATCTAACGAGAAGATATTCGTTTCTGAAGTCTATGAAATTAGAAAAGGTATGCATTCCTTATGCATATCGATAAACAACAAACAAGTTTCACTTTGCGGAGATATTCGAATAGACTTTTTCAATAGGCCGAAAATGAAGCGGAAAGTAAGTCTGATCGTTATTTTACGTTCATTCTTCTTTTTATATATTATTATCTCCTAAAAACACTTTCTACTATTTGTAAGAATTAATCTTTTCTACGATTAGTTACAACTGCTAATGAAAAAAAATCTAATAACAAACTGCTCTTTCTCAATCAGGAAAAAATGTTCCACTTTTGGTTCAACACATTTTTTGTACGCGAATACACAGCCATAGAGCTTGACAACGGAGATGTACCAGTCGAGAGATCGACACGGGCTTTGAGCTGCGATGGAACCGCTATGGAATTACCAATGGTTACTACTCACTCTAAACCACGAACAGGGTCTTTGGCTAGCCTCGGCCCTATGCCACCATGCCTTGTCTTAAACATTGAAAAGACAGGCTTGGATGATGCTCATAAAGACAAGCATCATAAGCTTTATAATGCCGACTTCAAAGTAAGCTCACAATTTGTATATATGTACGTTATTTTCCAAAAAAAAACAAAAAAAAAAAAAAAAAAACGAGTTTACGTTTAATTGTTTACTAATAATAATTAATTGACTAATTAAATTTCTTGATTTCAAGTTTCAGAAAACCGTGTGGAAATTGTTTTTAACAAAGCCAAAGACCATGATTTTTCTAGGTGTAGATTATATACCATTGATTATAATTTTCTGTATATTATTGAATATTCAATTGATTATAAATTTTGAATCTGTTTTAATTGAATTAATTTTAACACATTATTCTCATTTTTCAGGTGAGCCTCTTCATGCATCGTGTAGCTACGAGTATCCAGCCATCAGTACTGGACTCAAATAGATCAGTGCTGAAGTCTAATAGATCAGAAGGTGTACCAACAAGGGTGAGACTCGATGATCCAGAGACGCCAAGTGAATCTAGCGATGAATCGAGCAGCGAGTGTGATACGATAGGAGATGAAGAGGGCTGGGAGTCGGGTGAGTCCTATTCATCTCTGATGGTCAGTGATCATCCATTCAAATACAGCTCTAGCCAGACACACGCCAATACCCACAACAAGGCTAGTCTCACGGAAACTGCAAAAAGCTTACTATTACGTGATGAAAAGGGTAGGAGTAGTCATAGAGAAAGTACTACTAGTGTGAAACGTTCATCTAGGTTCTTACAATCGGCTAGACTAGATATGTAGTTCATCTGTTTGTTTTTGGTACCTATTTGACCGTCAATTATTAATTAATGCTTACATAAACGTAAAGGATTCTGCCTTAATACGTTATTTCTTATAAGAGATGTACAATATATATTTTATCACATCATTTACCCGTAACCCAATAGAGATATACTCGGATTATTGAAGTCTTATCATTTTCAACATCGCAATAAGTAATCTAACACTTTCGCAAAAAACAGATGGCAGTAAACTTAACAAACTAATCATAGTTTCGGGAGAGGTAATGCCTAGTTGATTTCCTTTCATTCCCAAATTTTAAATCAAATTATTCGTTTAAACAGCTACGATCGTAGGGTTTTAGTAATAATAGGCTGTAATTTGAGAAAAAACTACAGAAGCTCCGAGATGGATAGAAATTTAATCTATTGTCTCAATGTTCATTAGAATAGTCGAATTTTTTATGAAAATTACGTAAAATTATCATTCAATTGCTTTCGGTAGTTAAAGATATAAGTTTTTATTTAAACTTATTCATAGAAAGATTAAAACCCTGATGAATTCAGAAAATTTCATTTACTTGCAAATGCATCAAAATTGATGTATTTGATTAGAATGGAAATACGTAATTCAAAGTCGAGTCCATCTCATTCGCTAAAAGCAATTCAATATAAATTTTCGATTTTTATCCATCTACGCAGTACAAATACTTTTTCACAAATTCGGAAAACAAAAATTAGCCATTCGGTATATGTTGGAAAAAAAAAGAAAAAAAAAATCACAAAATATTTCCACGTTGACATGATGTAGTCGTTCCTAATTGGGAGAAAAAAAGTAATACCTATATAAGCAACTATTTGCTGGCGTGCTAAATAATGCACAATAAACTTACATAATAGTGGTATTTAATATAGAAAATACATACCTATGTAACATCCATTGGAATGCATGCGGTTTGTTACAGAATTAGATTTAGACTTCTGGTTACTTGGGGAAATTAATGAATGGAAGTGGGACTGTGAATTCTGCGGGCTAATATTCGTACCTTTCGTTCTACTTATTATTTCTAGATTAAAAGCTAGCGTTAATTTTTTCAAAATAACCCGAGTAGGTATATTCGATTATTTTTCTAGTTCAATGATCGTAATAAGTTGTTCTAATATAAAATATAAAATCTAGTACAACAGCACGTCATATTCAAATTAAAATTTACTGGCTTGGATGTGTTAGAGTTTTTTTTTTTTTTACATATTCATTATTTAAAGATTGATTATACTATTAGATATAAAAATTCGTTTTTGTCTATCATCTGTAGTATATTAATATACTATATATACATTGTTAATAAATGTAGACAAAATTATGTATCTAGTTATTTCATCTTATATTGGAAATATGCTATTTGTCGTTAAACTTTGCTGCGGCTATATGAAAGTTTCAATTATTAACAAAATCAAGCATATTTATTATATTGTAGAAATACAAAGCATTCATATACACATAAATGATTAATGTACTATTGTGTAACGAAAGAATCTAACATCCCCAAGACAGTGAGAGAGATACGGTACAGCATTATAAAGCTGCATTGTCATAGACTTTGGAAAAACTCAGCTGTCGTGTTAGGGATAATTATTTAGAAATATAATATTATGGCCTATTTCATCCTGGAATAGGATGTCTCCTTAATCCGTCGTATTTCTATTTCATAGGGTATTTCATCATTGATATTAACATAGGACTGGTCAAATTACGAAAATATATTTTGCCTATTATATATTCGAAAATATAATACCAGTCCCGGGTTAAAGTGTTTTGTGATTTATTATACGATTACGTTTTAGGGAAATGTTTGACACAAGGTATTCTTTGACATCCAAACATTTCATGAACTCGAAATATTTTTTATATATTTACGAGTTGCAGGATTCATTTCATAATAATACACACTCTTCTTCTCTATTCTATATTATGTATTTTATACTTTCACAAAGATATTTTCCACAGCAAATTGTTTTTTTTTTTTTTTTTTTTTTTCAAATTTCTTATATTAAATAAGGGAATTCAATTAGTCCAATTTTTATTATTAAACCATTCAATTTGACTTGAATCATGCCAAATTTGTTTTTTTTTTTTTTTTTTTGTTTTTTTTTTTTTTGCGGTGTGATATTCGATTTTATATAAGCGGTCATAAAATCGAAATATCATCACCAGCTTTTATTCGTATGTAAAGACAACTAGAAACATGTGGGTAAACGTATACATAAATATAACGTCAAATTGATAAATAAACATTTTTTTTTTTTTTTTTTTTTTTTTTTTAGGGATAGTTGTTATTCGTTTTTCATCATTTTTTCTTATTCTAAACGTTTTCAATTTTAACTAAATGATGGAATACATTTTCCATTTTTTTTTTTTTTTTTCTTTTCTTTTCTTTTATTATCTAAATAAACAACTTAGCGCATCGATTTAGAAATAAATTTTACAGATTGTTGATAATTTTCTAAAACATTGCCTACAATGAATGGGTGGAATTAGTAGACCTATCAGCACGTGGGTCACAAGAGCTTTAGATTCTTACAGATTATTTACTTGGCAAATGAGTTCACAAAGCTCGAATGTTTTTTTTTTTTTTATTTATTTATTTTTTTTTTTATACATGTATAAAACCATAAAACCCACAGATGAACTGATATATAGAAATGTAACAAACAAACCCCACAAACAAGAAGTTAACAAAAACACAATGTACAGACACAACACCAATTGTCTTTCTATCTTCTATGTTTTTTTTTTTTTTTTTTTTTTTTTTTTCTAATAATATAAATGTATTGAAAAGTTATATATTTTTAGCTTAGTTAGTTATACACGTAATTATTGTTATTGATGGTAATATATTAATTATTAATTGAGTATAAGTGAGAATATGAACGAGCATTCGGGTGAACTAGTTTCAGGATGCAAATTGGAATGGAATCGTTGAAAAAAAAAAGTAAATGTTAAGTGTCGATATAAAAATGAAAATAGAATTTATAATATTACTGCTTCTTTAAATTATTATTTCATTAATCAATGAAATTTAAATCAACGTGCGAGATTCATCAAATCTCACGAATATATTTTTAATTATTACATTTATCAAAGCATTGGTGTCATATTAATAGCATGATACAAACAAAGCTACCGTACTATTTAAGTTTATCATATATTTTGAAAAGAAAAAAAAAATCTAAAATATGGTATATTTTTTCCGTTTTATCTAAGCGGTCGTAAAACTGAAAGCATGTGCCAACATGATTGTATAAAAAAAAAAAAAAAAAAAAAAAATGAATCGGCATGGTTATTAATATTTACATTAAATTGTATACATGAAATTCATCTATAGTTTAATATTTGAAAATAATTAAAGTTTCTTCAATAATGCTAATTATTATTGAAGAAAAATAATAATATCATTAGTATATATATATATATATATATATATATATATATATATATATATATATATATATATATATTAATTTCATGATTCATTAATAAATAGTTATCGCGGTAAGCTTTTGTTTTGATCAGCAGTAATTGAATCTGTAGATGTTTTCTTGCGTTTTATTAACAGTAAAGAAAATTAAAATTAATAAGAAACAATTTTCTAAATAGAAATTTCAACTAGTTTTAAATTACAACATGATTAAAGGAATGAAGGATATGCCATTGTGATTAATAATTATTTCTGGTCGGTGAAAACGTGTGATTGGCCAGCCGAGCAACAAAGCTCAGTATATTATCTGGAAATTGTTACGATCGTATCCGTGAAGCTAGTATCGCTATAGCTCAAATATATGAATTTTGTATATAAGTAGGCACTAGTTGATTACTATTGATGTATTGATAACAATTGATTTGATCATTAAATTGTATAGAATAAAGTTTGTAGAGTCTTGATATTCAAATTCTGTTTATTATTCAATGCACTTTTTGGTCGCATGGAATGAAATCTGTGAGCTTTGGGTATTCGATATTTTATTCAAAATATTAAAAAATATTCAACATATTCAAGATATTATTAGCAATCTTACAATATTTATACATAAATATCATTATAAATTCAGAAAATATATTTCCTAAATTTCTGTTCATTTATTCCTACGAGTTGTGAATAATTCCACAATTTTTTTTTTTTTCTTGACAAATTTAATTGAGCACAATCTTGGACACACAATAAGTTTCTAATATGAAGCTGAGTGTTGTGGTGTCAGATACTAAAATTTATAAAAATAAAAGTAAATCACCTTCTCATGGAGAAAGAGATTTTCCTTTTTTTTTTTTTTTTTTTTTTAACTTCTTTTCGTTCACGTAATTTGTGTCAATATCGTGTGTATAATTTATTTTTAAATATTTTTCGTGCTTTTTTTTTTTTGTGACTAAATTTAACGGTTTCTCATTACGGTGTAAATTGTTTATGGTAAACAAAATCCCAAAAATGAATATCGAAGCTCTACTGTATTAATTTCATTCTCACTTTTTTTTTTCTTTTTTTTTTTTTTTTCTCTTTATGTTTTTCTATTTGTATCATTGCATGCTGATTATTAATTTATACATCGAGGAAATTTCAAGATTGCCATATTGACACAATCATATAGAATCTAGATACAATAATGATTATATTGTGATATTATTATACTGATTATTATTATTATGTTAATGATTTTTAAACATACTGCTATACCTACTACTACTATTGTACTTCTGTAATTGATATTTTGATGATAAGATTATATAATATTATAATTATATAATGGCACTACATACACATATGTATATTCTATTTTTTTTTTTTTTTTTTTTCTACTTGTAACATTTTCTAATTATGTCACTCCTCTTTGATTAGTCTATTATAGATGTATAATTTTTATTATTTAGAATATCCATAGTTAATATTATCACGATTTTGTTATATCTCTCAAACTTCGTGTTTTTAACGTCACATTATAGTATTTAGATTTGAAAATGTTCAGTTATGTTGAAACAGTGTTTTTAGTGACATGTTGACAAAAATATCGTACCATTAAGTATAGAAATGACTTTTAGTCGGTCGTCAATCGTCATAAACAATTTTAAAAACATATTACAATCTTCGATTGATTTTAATTTAGAGAAATTAATATTTTCAAAAAATTAGTTAAGTAGCATAAAACATCACTCGCATCGCATTGATGTTTCATGACGTAAATAATACGGTTGATATTATTTGATTGCAGAAAATTTCAACAATTTAAAATACCTACAATAATTATACATATAGAACTTATTTATAGCTAAAGAATTAATTAATTTGACAAAGAAAAAAAAAAAGCTGAACTTTTTCAAAAAAGTAATAGAAAGAAATTTTAAAACTGTCACTGGAAACGCACCTGAAAGTTTAATTTATTTACTAAAATTACTCCTCTCACTGCACGCTGGTATTGCATGCTACATGCTTGTGCATTGTATCAAAAATCAGTTATTATTAATTATTATTGGTGTTCCTTAGTTAAAATATATCTTAAGAATATAGTAAGAGAAAAAGTGCTGGATTATTGTCAGACTAAAAAATTCAGCTCACTAGTTGAATAATAATTTCACTCGAAACTTACAGCGATACGTTATTACTTAGTAAACTTGCGCAAAAAATTATTACCTATACTTATTTCATCAAAGTGCCTAACGGATGATTTAAAATAATCAGCACTCTTTCAATGACAATAATTTTAGGTGTAATATCCGTTGTCGTAATATGCTCAATAAATGATCAAGATCTCTGTGTCTATTGACCCCTAGTGGATTTGGATCAACGAGTCGGACGGTACCGTCTTCTCTCCGACGGAGGAATGATAGATCTTTTGTGAGCTCTGCATCCTCCTTCTGCATTTCTCTCCAGGCTACAGTACTGTTCACGAGCATAAATGCATATTATGCCAGAGATTAACGCGGATGACATAGCACCGAGCAACTGACAAGAATTAAAGAATTTTGTCAGTTGCTGATGCTATTTGTCTATCCTGTTAGGTGGCTGTATTATATGAATTAATTAACGTTTTTACCAATTTTTTTTTTTTTTTTTTTTTCATGGAATCATACTGTGAATAAGAAACAAGCTTACGCGCTTCTTGCGTGTTTATCGCATGCCACACTAGATTTTTTATTAATAGAATTTACTGGGTTTTTGTAC
The DNA here is from genome assembly GCA_943736025.1 of Tenthredo mesomela. Taxonomy (NCBI): domain Eukaryota; kingdom Metazoa; phylum Arthropoda; class Insecta; order Hymenoptera; family Tenthredinidae; genus Tenthredo; species Tenthredo mesomela. Next base: position 45,700,689 of record OX031013.1, read on the forward strand.
AAAAGAGTTTTGAAACACTGAAACTGGTGCACAGGAGTCATTACTTCACTCATTAGCCAAATCGAGCTTTATGGGTTCTTCAAATGAAAATAGATACGTTGTAATAAAATGATGAAGTATCGCCATTGATTAAGTATTTTATCCCTCTGACGACTCTGCATTCCAGTCTGAGTAGAGTAGGTGTTGAAAGCAGGAGAGTATTAAGTCTTTCCTATAAATTAAAGATGCATAAAAGGCGTTTAAAATATCAAATTCTCTGACTGAGTTCAGTGACTCAGCTTATGAAAACTGAATCAATCATCATTCGTTGATACTTTTCCTAATTCATAATCTACTCAAATTGCGAATAGAAACAATTTAAAGCAGTGCAATGACTGGACTTGAGAATTACAAATATGTGGGGTCGTATCATGCTTCTGTTTATTATCATAAAACACAAGGTGTCTGCAAGGCCTGAAAATATTGGAATATACTGAAATTTTCAAAAGCTCGGAGTTTCTAATTTAATAATCAAAATTATCTATCTTTGAAAGATAACGAGCCAGACTTTTCGAATGAACTTGAAATTTGGAAAGTACAAATTTTCGGACACAAATTTGTGTCTTCAAGTTTTCAAAATCATGGATCTGGTAGCATTATCACAATTACCAAATATGTTCAATTTCTATTTATTTATTTATCTTCTTTCTGATTTCTCAAATGTTATAGGGCGTATGATTTTTGAGAACCAAGTCTTTTGATCCCTGTTGATCCATAATCTATATCAATTGTGAATTTCTGAATAAATGCATTAGGTTTTGTGCATTGTAACTCAAAGTGACATACTGTATGTAATTAAGATATCGATAAACTTGTTTGAGACACGAGAATTTGATTAATAAGTGGGCGTCATTACAACAAATAACACATTTTTTATATAGGATGGAGTGGAATGAGAAGTACATTAAAAGAAAAGAAAAAAAAAAAAAAAACAAATAGTATATTTTCATAAGGAATAAATAATTGTAAGTCAATAATAAATGTAGTGAGAGAGTTGTTCGTCTCCGCCTCTTGGCTCAGAATTTGTTTCTACGCATATTGATCTCACTTACACCCACTTACCTTAGAGATTCTGAGTGTAAGAGGGATTTATAAAAAAATTCGCTTAGTTCATAGAGCTAAATATTTACTGGATTGATAAATTCAATGATCATTCGATACTTCTTCAAAATTATGTACAGAGAAATCGGCTTACAAATCTTATCTAAATTTTTTTGATTTATTTTTTTTTTCTGTCGAATGTCAGCCAAAAATAATCAGAATAATTAACGAAATATAATATAATTGCACGAGAAAAATCTCCTTTCAAATGCATATGGGAAATGGATTTTTTGTTATTCAAAATAGAGATTTTTCAAATGATTGTACCTCAGCTAAAACTAAAATTAAATGAGTTGCAAGTTATCAGATATATTATAAATATATCTATGATTTAGATCATAAAATTCGTATGATTTTCAAGACTTGAGAAAAAAAAAAAAAAAAAAAAAAAAAAAAAGAAAAGAAAAATGATTCCTAGTTGACTGAATAAAATTAAAAACTTACTATAAGGAACTGCTGTGTATTAGATGGAATATCATTACTGTATTATGCCAGATTGGATAAGTTTGGAAGGAGGAATTACTCAGATTCCTAATAATTATTCTGATTATACAAACCTTGTGCTAATCAAATTTGTCATATTTCTAAAGTTCAGTGCATATTTAGCTCTGCGATTAGTTTTAAAACTATTTAATGTAATGTAGAGTATAGAGCATGCAATACCAGGTCAATATCGAGCTTAACCATTGTGTACCCCCTTTGGTTGCTAAATTTTTGGGCGCGTTATGCTTTTTATTTTTTATATTCATTATGTAGTTTATACTATTATGTATCTTGTGATTTTTTTTATTTTTTATTTTTTTTTTTTCATTCAGCGTTTCATCACAAAAATCTATCACACAATATCAAGAACTTTGAACATCATTCTTTTATACGATTTATAAGTTTGTAAAAAATTTCATGAAACTGTCAAAACTTGACCAATTTACCAATTAGGATTACACCTTTCATTATAATAGGATAAACTAATAATTATTAATCTTTTGATACCTGGTGGTGACCCTCAATTTATTATTTTATCAATTATTATTAAAATTGCTAAGAATCAATGACCCAGACCCTCAATATTTCTCCAATAATTATTTGATATTCAATACAAATTGATTGAGGATAATGGTACTTCCATTTTGATATAGAAATTATATTTCAACTATGGAGGCATTGAAATTGATTCTTAGTTAGTTTTATATTTTCACGCCCATTAATAATACCTAAATTGTTGTCATTTTATTCAATGTCATTTTATCAGTTGGTATTTCAAAGTCGCACTGGCATGAATTTTTTTTCAATGGAGCGGTCCTATTCGATAAAAAATGATTGCATATGCGTTAAAACCGTACCAATTGCTAACTTAATGACAAATCTTATCACCAAAATTTGATTAGACTGATCTTCGCTTAGTTTGTTTTTTTTTTTTTTTTTTTTTTTTTTTTTCTTTTTCTTTTCTTTCAGTAAAGAAAACGATATGTTATAGATTGCACGAAGGACGGTCTAGTCAAATAAAATAGTCAATAATTAAAGGTGAAAAATCATTGTTCATAAAATTTCTATTATTCAAGTACCTAAATGTTGATAGAATTTAACAGTTCTTATGAAATTATTAATTAATATGCATTAGTTATTGAGAAATAAATGTTACTATGCAGTTTATATAAGAATTTTTAATAATATATTGAAGAAAATTCCTTCCCTACATTTTTTCACCGTATGTATAGAAAAGTTGATTAATACCTATCTATGTACGAATTTTTCACTAGTAACATAACAAATAATTAAAATGAAGTATATTAAAATGATTAAATAACTGATTTATAGTTTCGGGAGTGAAATTGATATTAAAACCAAAACTTTTCAAAAATCAAACGATTGAACTTTTTTTATACTTCAAATTAATTATACCCGTTGAAAAATGAATTTAAAAAGAAAACGAAAATTTCATCTAAACGATGAAAATTCGTTCAACTTAAACATACATATATCTTGACAAAGTACAATCTCGCAGACACATTAGTAATTATAATGAAATTGTTTAACGAGAATTGCTTTTTCATAGGTAAAAATCTGAAAATGGTTTTGCAATGAAAAAACCTTTTCAGGAATACTTTATTCTAAGATTCCAGGTGAACAAGATATCTCAAATATTTACTTTGTACAGCTATTACCAATCAACTATGTGTTGTTAAGTATAGAAATGTATATAGCTTTTCTCGAATCTAAACTGAACAGTACAATGAAACTTTGGAAAAGTGTTGTATTTTTTTTTTTTTTTTTTTTTTTTTTTTCATAACAAGTCGGAGCAACACAATATATTGAAAGGATTAATATGATCAGATTATAAATCCAATCTTTTACATGTAGAGGATAAATAAACACATTTGATTGAATTAATACAGTTATATTATGGTATACAGTTATATTTTTGCACATACAATACTTGTTCGTTTGAAACAATTTCTTGGAATAAAAAAGAAAAGAAAAAAAAAAAAAAGTTTGGATGACATAAATGGTTTTAGAGTACAACGTATATATTTTGCACAAGATCACACAAAATCATTGAAATTAAACGAGTATACTGTCACTGTAATATTGGATGCCTTGTCCTAGGAATGATCTGCTACTTTAATATAATCTATTCAATGAAAGATTTGAGTTGAAAAATGTAAAGAAATTCACTCCGTAAGACAATAATATATACCCTTGAATACAATTGGCGTATAATTCTTAGGACACGTCCATTTTACTGCATCATTCGATCATTATTATAATTAGATGATTTTTTTCTTTGTTGTTTTCTTTTTTTTTTTTTTTTTTTTTACATCTTACCTTACCAAATAAATCTAGTTGTCTATATAGAAATAAATAAAACATTGTAATAATTAAATCTGTATCTTGTATTCTGCCCTAATTATTTTTCACGCTCACTGGGAGATAAATTTGTTAAATATCATGCTTTTGTAAGTGATACCTTTATACTACATTTAATAACTGCATGAATATTTAAATCTTTCAAGTTATGCTAATGACGTTTGTTTTTTTTTTTTGTTTTTTTTTTTGTCATCGAATTCAAAAAAGAAAATATTTTCTGCTGGTTCTTCTTTCTTTTTTAATGCTTGTATCTTTACGTTGGGTTTTGATGTTTATTTACTGTATTTTTATGCTCCTTTATGTACGTTATAGCTTATTTATCTCATTTTCATACCTTGAGGAAATCATATTAAAAAAATTTTTTTACTTTATAAATAATAATATCTATTGCTAAATGGCCTAACAAAACTATTTTAAAGCTTTATAATGAGTTTAATGACTTTACGTACAATCCACTTGTATAGCTTAATACACTTAAAATCACAATTCAGTTTTCCCACTTATCCTTTTTCGAATAATTTGAGTTTTCCTTTGAATGAATCGGAATATGTTACTTCTTGAATAAAAAATTAGCTTGTGTTTATTAGTTAAAAAAATCTTACAACACATGCCAATAAATGAGGAAAAGAAATTGAATTGTGACTGACGCTGGGTTTGCATTCCAGGGGAATCGACGTACTTGTGACTTTGAGACATGACTGATGGCGGGCCAATCAGAGCTTAATCCTCACATACGATTGTTCAACCCCAGACTGCAACGCACCAACTGCTTGACTAGCAATCGATCAATCAATCGACAGATCAACCACCGCATCTTGCCTGACACCCGTTACGCATGCATGCTCTCCTACTTACTGGTACAAGCCCATATTGCATTGTTACATTCATTATTTTTAATATTATAGAAAAATCATTGAAATGATCTAATTATATATTAATATTGCCACAGTTTTATTGCGCATTTCTTTCAGATGCTAATTATCATTTATCATTTACAATTCATGCAAGGCAAGAGTTACAAATGAACAGAGAATCTGGGACTAGAATTAAATTGATATTAATAACTCTAATCGATAAATTTTCTTCTCTACTACAGATCTCCTAAATTTTGAAAGAAATTATTTTTAACTAATGATTGAATAAGAATTTTCATACCATTCTTCTGTCTCATGATTTTCTATATTTCAACACATTTCGTTATACACGCCTTCGTTGAAGCAAATATAAAGGCAAATGCATATTATAATATATGCATATGCACTAAGAAGTACACGAATGACAAAATTGATAGAAAAATGTTCCGTGTAAGGAAGATTGCATTTAATTAAATCCGTTATTCGGGAGCACCTGTTTTCAATTCTAGCGACTTTGAATATTATCATCATTCCATATTATAGCATGAACTAATAACTATTACAATACTGCTATGTACGGAAACCTTACAGCTATGAAAAAGCAAATGTCGCAGCAAAACCACAAATTAAGATAAGACTTAACGTCAAGTTGTACTTTTATAATATTTGCGTAAATGAGTTGAGTTTTAGGATTTTAATATTTGACTTATTCAGCAAATGATTGACTAAGAACTCACTATGCATTGATAGATCTTTTGGTTTCTAGATAATAAATTAGGAAAGTGTATCTCTGAATGTCTCGTTTTGCGCTTTATTAATAGCAAACGTGAGATATCGCTTTCCAAGTTATAAACACCTAGTGGCTCTTACGAGCGATATTATTTATTTATTTATATAAATCAGGCACAAAATGTCAAGGTGGTCTACCATACTGGATTACTGGTTTATTATTTATAGACGTTAGAGTAATAACGGGCTTTGTAAACTTGTTTCTATCGTTCAAAGACCATAATTATGATAAATGCCGACAAATTTACTAATTACTCTTCATTATGAATAATATAATTTTAAACAACACTTGTTACTGAATGAAGTAGAATTAAGTACATAAATGCATATTTGAAATATGCCAGATTTTTGGGTTCAAAATTTGGAATTTTATTCCATGCACAATATGCTGTTAGAAAATTATACCGGTTATTGATTTTGTCAATTGTGAATGATGTGTGGATACAATTTATACATCTTAGAAGGTTTACTTGTTTATTGGTTCTATTTAATCCAATTATTATTAACATTATGAATATTAACGAATTTCGTTTTTATCCAATTAAATAAATATTAGACAATAATGTGATATGTTTCCAGTGGCGCAATTAACATATGAGATCTTCATGCTATGGAGTATTACCTATGTTTATCGTTAGTTCATATGTGTGCAAGGACAAATTAACTGATCAAATTGTTCTTCTCCTTCTTCTTCTTCTTCTTCTTCGTTTTCTATTATTTGATTAGCTATATGGATGCTTCTGAAAAAACAATTCTTTTTCTTTATAGTTGCAAATTAATTCATTAAATATCTACTTCTCAAATCCTTGCACGTAGTGAACATGTGGCATCGAAGTTGAAATTTTTTTCATTAGACCTCCATTAATTCAAGCAATTGTGGTAGTTCAACAAATTTAATTATCTACACAGTTCAGATAAATTATTCTAGTGTAAAATTTTTTAATCTCCAATGTAAAAATATTTTTTTGACTAGACACAATTTTCATTGACTTTAGTATGACAATGAAAATCATCTACCAACAATTTTAAAATATTATTCAACACGGTAGCTTGAAGTTAATTTCACAGTTTCTCTTGCTTAAATTAGAGAGATCTTGTTGGGTCCTATAAAAAATTCAATAATTTTTCTACTTTACAAATGAATTCTTTCAACAGTTTCGTGAATTTTCACTGTTTAGATACATATTTATATGTACTAAATGTGTGCGTGTGTAATGTGTATAGTTGCTTACGAAATATGCACAATTGCGCTGCCTTTTCTAAAATTGAATACTACATTAACTGTATGTATCAGACGAGATATCAGATAATATATGTTTAAATATTTAATTTTAAACATTTTATTTATTATTATTTCTTTACGTTTTTTTTTCTTTTCTCACTTTCTCTCTCTTCCTTTTTTAAATATTAACAAAACAATAATGTCTTTTTTATTGTCTCAGTGTTTGGAATATTTAATTAAATTTAATTTATCTAGTGACTAATGTGCTTTTTACTCATTGATGAAGTAAGCCAAAATTTTTTTTTTTTTTTGCTGCTGCTGCTGATAATTAATTAAATAATCAAGAAAGATTTTCGTTGCTGTAATTTTATATGATAAATTAACAATGTTATTTATAAATTACAAGTTTTGTCTTACTTCGTTGTTATGTTACTAAAAAAAAAAAAAAAAAAAAATGATCAACGTTCGATCTGCAGATTTATTCTTCAATTTTTTACTTAAAAATTATAAATGCGTTACCTCAGTGATTGGAAAATGCCTAAACTCAGTTATAGCATTAATGATGAATTAGATCTATGAAAATGATTCATTGGACTGTATTTTTTTCCAGATTTTTTTTTTTTTTTTTTTTCTTTTTCTTGATTTTTAATCTTTATGTAACTTTACTATAGTTACATTGAATTTCAAATATATGCTAGAATTATATTTTAATGTGGATTTACTCATGTGTAGTATTTTTAGAATCTATGAATTGCATAAACTTAAGAACTCTGAAGGGTTGGGGGGGGGGGGGGGGGGGGAGGGGGATATGTGATGATGTGTTTATTTAAAAATCAAGGTAATCTGATGATATTTTCTGATTATCAAAAAATTGTGGGCATGTTGTCGGATTTCTTTACCAAAGTACTCATTTGTAAATCCATATTTATAACAGATCAGAGCTGTGAATCGAGTATTTATACTTATTATGAATTACCTATTTTCATATTACCGTATTGTTCAATTCAACCTATAGAGTACAAACAAGTTGACTTGATCTCACATAGACTAAAAACAAAAAAAAAAAAAAAAAAAAGTACTTCTCTCCTGTAGGAATACAGATATTTTAATATGTCTTTCTTATTCTTTAACTTGTCTAATTGCGGAAGAAAAAAATATTAGAAGCCAATTGGCTTTATTGCCAACACAGCTACCTACGCATGTAAGAAGATATCGGAAGATTTGCCAATTTCTGCAATATATCTTATGTGTTGAAAATTCTGTGAGATTCATAATGTAATTATTTTTATTTATTTTTCTTTTATTTTCTTTTTTTTTCTTTTTGTCTTCGGAAAATAACTTATTCATTTTTTTTTTTTCCTTCATAGATTAACAATTTATTGGTAATGTTTCTGCAACGGTGTAGAGAGCGGTCGATACACATTTGCAAAGCTTACCTAAATAACATATGAGTTTAGTGTAAAGGTGCACGATACCAATGGAAATACTAGGACAATTTGTTTTCACGTTCACTTTCAACATCATGTGAAGATTGTTCAAAAAGCTTTATTGTTCTATGTTGGGCCTTTTATTTTTTCCATTGAAATCTTGCATTTCTAGTATTATACTTATGATAGCTAACATGAGAAGAGAATTTTATATTTTAATTTTTAACTCCACATATATAAATAAACAAACTTGATCAGCAATTTTCAGCCTTATCATTTTATAGTATAATTATTTCCAATGCCTGATCAGATAAAATAAAAAAAAGAAAGCATGCATGCATGCATCTGTACATAATTTCGTTTCCAATTATTTTGCTAGTAGCATTAGAAAAGCCACTGTCCACCAAGAGCAAGATCAAACCTACATCAGGAGATCCATTATGCTTATATTATGATTGATATTTGATTATAAAGTTGTTTAGTACATAGGAATTCTCAATACGTGATGATGAATGAATGAGACAGACGCCGCTTGAAATTCAAATTACATTTTATCAATTGAATAAGATACAGTAGTGTGTAAACTGTAAACAACTAATAATACAACAAACGTTAATAATTACAATTTTCTTAAAAAATAGGTCAATTATTAAAAGTTCTTTAATCGCTTTATGCTAGTCGTGATAAATTAAACTCAGAATTGCACATTTATTAGCTTATAAGTGCTTAGTGCAAGAGCAAAGAAAATTATTAAAGTTGGGTATAATCCGTTTAAGATTATCTCCCTCTCCCTCTACCCCGATTAAAACCTCCCCTTCCTCTCCCAGACACTTTGCCTTTAGGTGGCGGAGACTTGGGCCTTAGTGCTTCTATTCTTTCCGTACATCCGGTCGTGATTTGACCAGTTGAAAAATAACTGGCGTGTAGATCGGTGTTAAAATTGGTGTTTGTTAACTCAGGTCCAACGGTCAGCCATCCTGGCCTTATGGTACTATCGCGTCCAAATAAATGTAATCTGTAAAAAATAATAATTTTTAGTTTATTATTTATCACGAATTCAGAGTCTTGGGAATTTTTGAGTTACGCATGATAGTGTTTACCGTCTTCTGCCAAGACAAAAGTGTTCAATAATGTGAAAAATTTCAACAGGCTTTTCGATAGATCCATACTCCGGTTCCTCAGATATAATCAAGTCAATATCAACATTTGCATGGATAAAATCTCCGTCGGTAGACCGTCTAACAGTCCCTTTAATACCCATTAAACAGTGTTCTTTTGTCCTTTGCAATACAGCTTTTGTATCTAAATTTTTACTGTGCCCAGGATTATTTATGTTTGTACGTATCCAACAAATGTCTTCGCATCTTCTGAAACCCCATTTTCTAAGGCAAAATCTACCCATGTCTAATCCGTCGCTACTTCCACACCACAGAAATACAAAACTACGACTCGCTGCTACTTCGCCTATGTCTAACTCCATTATCTGTAAAAAATTAAGCCATTTTATTAACTACATAACGAATGTTAGCTCTCGCATATTTCATCCGTTAATTAGGAGACCCGACCTGATCCCAATTCCAAAGTTGTACATTTGTAGCTCCGCATGTTCTCTGATATTCTTCTAGAGGCGGTTCGATGAGAATGACATCAAATTTACAGTTTAATTCTTTTAGATTATAAGTCAATAGATCAGTTTTCAGGTACATTGGAGGAGTCGCAGTTTCTGAAATCAAGTCATCCTTCAGTTTAATTAATTCCCGAAGTTTTGGATATTCTTCAAATCTATCGGCCAAGCCTACGTCTCTGATAAAATTTTGGGGTCGTTGACCAGTGTCGATGAAATGTTGACAATAATCATTGTGAGGATTTGACGACTGTGTTCCCTGTACGTAATAAATGAAAAAAAAATATATCAATATTTGATATAAGAAAAAAATTCTTTTTTTTTTTTTTTTTTTTTTAATTAATATAAATAAGCGTATTTTATAATAAACATTAATAATATAAAAACGAACGAACTTTTAAGAAGGTGGATGAGTCTTTGTAAACAATTTCATTTGCGGATGCGTCGTCCTTTTGTTCCTTTGATTCGTCTTCAGATTTAGATGAAATTTTATCACGTTTTTTTTGCAAATCGTCAATATCTGTACCTAATACTTGTCTAAGTTCGTCAACGCTTGATACACCGAGCTAAAAAAAAAATTTAATAAATACATACTGTTTACATGTGACATAACCTAGAAATAAGAAGTTTTCATTTACACTATTAGAACGGGCGAGTTTTTAAGATTTATACCTACCGTTTGAGCTAATAACATTTTTCGTTTTTTCGAACGTTCGCGAAGTGTTTGCAACATTTTTAACAACTTTATTCTTCTTGTTTCGTTGTTGTTTTTTTTTTTCTTTCTTTCTTTCTTTCTTTTTTTTTTTTTTTTTGCTTTTTTTAATACTACTTGATAAAAGTAAGGTTATTTATTAGCAGGCGGCCGCTAACTAGACTCGAAAGAAATGTGACAAGTGACAACAACTGACAAAGTGCTGCCTAGTGGCGAAGTCTGGCGGAATTTAGAATAGTGATGGCGATATTTTCCAATTGTATCGATATTTCGTATCGATACGTATTGATGCTCAGTGCATCGATACACATAGAATATCGGCAGCGAAGTATCGATATCATCGGTATCGATACTTACAATGGAAATAAGAACAAACAATCAAAATGAATTCTTTATTCGGATGTGATTTTCCACAGAAGGTTATAAGGACATTGGTTATGCATAGTGAATTCTATAATATTATTATTTAGATATAATTTTTTTTTTTCGCAATAAAAATTTATACTAATCGCATTAAACGCAACGAGTGACACAACGGTTGTATCGAACTTCGATATCTGTGGGTTGAGTATCGATACTTGCAAATATCGGCATATGAAATATCGATACAAAATATCGATATATCGATGGAAAAGTATCGATATTCAGAATATCGATACTGTATCGCCCATCACTAATTTAGAAGCAAATGGATTTTCACGAATAGATTGCGATTACTGCATAGTCATATTATTATTAATACATTATGGGATTTTTAAAACGTTATGCAATATTTCTTACGAAATATTTAAAGAATAGGAAATAAAAAATGTGATCACACCAGAAATGAGTAATAATGTTTATTCATGAGTATACATACTTTATATTCTGGGATAAAATTTTATTAGATAAATTTCCGAATACATATAAGCGTTCGTTCAGAACAACTATCAGTAGATATACCTTGATCAGATTTTAATAAAAATTTGTTTATTATTAATAATGATGGCTTTTTATTTATCCATATATATCGTGTATTTCTGTTACAACAAAAAAAAAAAAAAAAAAAAAAAAAACCATTACCATTTCTGAAAATGTTTTAATATTTCGAGAATGATTTTTGCAAATTCTGTGATATAGTCGGGTTTCACCGCACGGAAGAATTTGAAAAAAAAAAAAAAAAAAAAAAAAAAAAAAAGAAGAAGGCCCCGAAGATTCCTATTAAAAACAGTTGCAATTATTTCGATAATTCCTGTCTCATGACATCAGATTCTTTAATACATATTACATATAATCTGGATTACTACGTTCCTTATAAAGTAATGACCAGTTATCGTCGTGGACTTTGTCAAATGTGAAAATACTACGAGAAAATAAAAGCCGGAAAACTGCGAGTACAACAATATTGCCTCAACCAAAAATTACGCAATAATGCAATTTATTGCACCCTCTCTTGTTTTTTTTTGAATAACATTTTATAGATACCTAAAATAATAGTGAACATTCATCCCTAAAGCGTTAATAAAGTACCTCTATAGGTGTTATAGCGATAAGTCAAAATCGCAACAACAACAAGTCATGAATACGCGTTTAACTTGCGGTATTACTAACAATATAAAACCGCGGGGATAGAGCGGTGCGGTTTTAGTCTTGAGACCAGTTGAAGGCTTGACTTTGCGTCGTCTCCCTCCCGCCCTCTATACCGAACGTCACATCGGTCTAGGTCCGTCGATGTTACTCGCTCAAGAGTTACAAAGAGTCGGAGAACGACAGTCGGGTTTAAAGCGTCGAGAGATTAGGTGCCGTGTCTTACATTAGAATTACGTTAGTAGATTCGCGTGCGCAACCCGTAAGTACGCGCGGTCTAAACGGAGGAGAGGACAACGAGAGAGAGAGAGAGAGAGAAAGAGAAAGAGAAAGAGAGAGAAATAAAGATAAAGCGAAATAGAAGGGAGATCGGAAGATCGGGTGATCGGGTGATGTGGAGCTGACAACGGGGGCGAAACCTTGGTACCCCAGGGCTGCATTCTAGTTTGACTTTAGTCTTGCCATTTTCGATATCTTATACTTTTCTATTATACGCAATCTGGTGATCGTGTGATTGTGACTCGGAGAGTATAAGCGTGTGAGTGCGAGCCAAGCGAAGGTGTAATATACACGTTCGTCGTTCGACTGCACAGGCATTACCTACCGCAACAAACAAGGTTAATTTTTTAATCGTTTAAAATATATTATTATTATTACTTTTTTTTTTTTTTTTTTTTATTATTATTATAATATGCTTTAAATATCTATTAACTATCATATTTGCATATGTCCAAGTGAAAACTCCGTTATTTACGCCATAGTTAATTATATGCTAAGATATTCGATATTGAATATTTAATTCGTCATTATTACGTATTATTACGTGATATAACAGCCGCAGTTTATCGCTTCTTTATTTGTTTGTTAATAAATTAGCGAAAAACCGGTAACTAAAAAAAAAAAAAAAAAAAAAAAAAAAAAAAAAAAAAAAAAAAAAAAAAAAAAATGTTGCACTATTTTCATATTGCTGCAAATTAAAAGTCCATTCCTATTTCTTAATCTCTATATTCTCGCAGAAAAGAAAATAAGACATTTCACGTCTCTGCGTATAGGTATAGGTATAGGAATTTAATTTGACTGACTATATTTCGCATTTATTCGAAAGAGAAGAACCGTTCGTCTGTAATAATTGGTTATAGTCGAATCATCTATACGGGTTTCTAAATTTTGTTATTCGCTTGGTACCTGTTGTACCTATACCTATACCTGTACCTGTACATTGTGTGTACATTTGAAATTCAAAATTTAATCCGATTAGCCGTAGTCGAATACTTACGAGGAGTTGGTAAACAGGTAAAATTTCGTTTGCGAATCGCTTCTCGTAACGTCCTTGGCACATGGTGACAGATATAGTTTCAAATCACGCGGTATGTTATTATATTTCGTTATTTAAAATCGCTGTATCGCATAATTATTATTATATGTTTTTTTTTTTTTTTTTTTTTTTTTAAACTAATGTTTATCCCCGAATATTATAATAAATAAATGAATATAATATTTATTTAAATATCAATCGACAATATTTTAAAATCATCAAAAACTATATCGACAAAATTTGTAACGCGATCTTTTTATCTTTCTATCATTTTTTTTTTTTTTTTTTTTTTTATATATATTTAATTTACATACACTTGAATTGAAAGAATCGTATATTCAGTTTATCCCGAGGTCAAATACCCGCGACCGCGATTCTGCCTTCGGGGTATCAGTTGTATAAGATATTGTGTCAAAAATATCTCACAACCATATATAGAAAAAAGAAAAATTAAAAAATTAAAAAAAAAAAGAAAGAAAACAATAAAAAAAATTTCTTACGTTTTTCTCATCTTACTGTTTTTTTTTTTTTTTTTTGTCTTACACTGAAATAATACGATGATTTACAAAAATTAAATTACACGTGTGTCGTATATCAAACGAAATATATTATGTATAAAAGAAAAAAAAAAAAAAAAAAAAAAAAAAAAATGAAATGCACGATTGGAATCAATCAAGTTATTATTAAAACAGAAAGATTTTTATAAGCATTTAATCTGCGTGACACAATTATTATAATAGTTTGTTTGCTCTGCGTTATTTATATATATATATATATATATATGCGTATACTATAGTGATTAGCGTGTAAACTCGTTTATTATTCATATATAGAGACTTTCGATTTATTATAGCTTGTACTATATTATAATATAATACAGAGTATCGCGAATCTCTGAAAATTTGATCATTTATAACGTATAATTTATTATATAATAATTACTTCGTAATATCTTATAGAGTATAAAGATTATAAATATAACGTTTTCCTTTATTTTCGATGTATATATATTAGACTGTTTCAAAAAAAAAAAAAAAATTTTCAAAGAACATTGAAAAATCGTCAGAGTATGTCTAAACAAAGACCCTGTTCAAATGTGAGCCCTTAATATTAATATTTAGAGGTGGCGCTTTTCATTTTTCCATTTCCATTTAAATAACATGGACAAATTTTTTTTCTAAACTTCCGAATTCTATTACTCAGAAACGAACTATCTTACAATAATAACTAAGATAGCTTTTTGTAGAAAATTTGACGCTCTATAAAAAAGGTTTGAATGAAAATTTGCGTGAGGCGAGCCGTTTCGGAGTTATCAAGCCTCAACCATTGAACTGTTCAAAATAATGATAATTTCTACTTATACGCGAAAAAATCGACTCATATAACTTAAATACCCATTATTATCAACTTTAAAACCAATATCCATAAATTTTCTATTCAATGTTGATCAAAAAATTTTATTAATCAACAATAAGTGATTGATTTTTTTGATCAATAATCAAAAATACGGGTATATCACAAATAAATGATGAAATTTCATCATAAATTTTATTTACAATGCATCAATAATTCATTTCAATTTAATTTTAATTTTGATTTTAATTTTGAACAGTTCAATGGTTGAGGCTTGATAACTCCGAAACGGCTCGCCTCATGCAAATTTTCATTCAGACCTTTCTTATAGAGCGTCAAATTTCCTACAAAAAGCTATCTTAGTTATTATTGTAAGGTAGTTCGTTTCTGAGTAATAAAATTCGAAAGTTCAGAAAAAATTTTTCCCATCTTATTTAAACGGAAATAGAAAATTGAAAAGCGCCACCTCTAAATATTAATATTAAGGGCTCACATTTCAACAGGGTCTTTGTTTAGATATACTCTAACGATTTTTCAATGTTCTTTGAGAAAAATAAAATAATCGCTTTTTTTGAAACAGTCTAATATATAAGTAGAAGAATCGTGATTTTGAATTGTTTAGTATATCAGAGGTATAATATAGATATTATTGACCGTGGCGTTCTATATAACCCGTGGTATTGTATACATATTTCCATACTGTTAAATCACACGCATAGCTATAACTACAAAGTGGGTTAAGAAAAACGTGGGAATCACTCTTGCAGCTGGTCAGCTAACGACCTCTGATATTATTTTTGTAATGTCCGTAGGATACCTACCTACCTCTCTTATACTCTATACGGTTATTATATACCTTCTTCACCTTTTCGCTCTATACTTATATAGACCCGCAGCAAACAAACAGAAATCTTATACATACTACTACATTATAGATATAGATATAGTATCTACTTAGTTTTTATTACTGTACAATATAACTATATACGCTTCAGTATCTGTACGATAAAATTACGAAAATAATTACACTCGAAAAAAATTTCAGAATAATTCGCATTTATATTATTGACTCTATTATATACGTTTTATGTATATCGCGTCACTAATGCCATAAGGTCGTAAGCGCAAAAAAAAAAAAAAAATTTCGTGTTTTTGGTGGCAAAATCTTTTTCATGCAATATAACATCATTTGGGAATATCCGCAAAAAAAATAATTTTTTGCCGTTTACGACCTTATGGCATTAGTGACGCGATATTACAACAAACGATGCACACAGAAAGAAAGGTTGACTTGATTAAAGATAATTTTGCGATACCAAAAAATGAAGACCGAAAATTTTCTCGGATCAAATCAAAAATTTTTTTTCTCGAACCAAGAAAATTTTTCAAATTTTCTTGGTTCGAGAAAAAAAATTTTTGATTTGATCCGAGAAAATTTCCGGTCTTCATTTTTGGTATCGCAAAATTATCTTTAATTGATAGAATAATTTTCTTGGCTCAATTAAGTTGACCTTTTTTTTTTTTTTCTGTGTATATAAATTAGAAAAATTCGTTTTTTTTAACTAGATTATATTATAAGTAGGAGCATGTGATATAAATAAGATATAAATAAATAAAAAAAAAAAAAAAAAAAACAGGAAACTGAAGAATTTCAAAGATGAGGCCGGAAGAATTAGTGCGGAGTTCAAGGGCAGCGGAAACGATGTCTGAAACTTCGGAGGGTACTGCAACCACGAGTATATCTGGGAAATCTGGTTTTGATAGCCGCGAAGAATTGCGAGATCTTGCAGCAGTCCTGGGTATAGCAGATCCCGAAGATATACAGCAGGATAGATTCAGAGTTGATCGTCGTAAACTCGAGCATATGCTTCTCGGTGAGTAATCGAATTATATTATCGTTTTATATACCTACCTAAGTCAATGTATGTATGTAGTTCATTGCTAATACACACCGCATCTATATAATGCGTAATGGTATCGCATATATGCAATGTACGGAAAACATCGCGGAAAATCCTATTGCATATTGTGAGAAAGCGGCATGGATTACTATTCTTATAGTTTGAAACACTTTTTCCAATAAAATTATTCAGTTTTTTCTAAATTTAGAATTATATGTATTCTCGTGTCGAAGAGTTTTTTTTTTTTTTTTTTTTTTTTTTCTTTCTTTCTTTTAGAGATATTTGACCCGTATATCGCGTCATTAATGCCATAAGGTCGTAAGCGCGAAAAAAAAAAAAAAAAAAAAAAATCGTATTTTTGGTGGCAAAATCTTTTTCGTGCCATATAACATCGTTTGAGCATATCCGCAAAAAAAAAAAAAAAATAATTTTTTGGGGCTTACGACCTTATGGCATTAGTGACGCGATGTACTAACTACCTTGCGATCTTAAAATTTGAAAAAAAAAAAAAAAAAAAAAAGAAGAAATGTAAGACTTGTTTTTCCACATGAAATATATTACGATGTTAACTCTATGTATGTACAGTGATTAGTTAGCTTGAATTATTATCTCATATTGCACAATCGTGATTAAAATAATATTATTAAATCATGAATTTAAATTTATAATATAAATATATATATTACTCCGTAGACTAGCTGCATGGGTTCAGTTTTATTCAGATAAAAATCGTTTCGTATATATATATATATATATATATATACACATATTATAACAATACGAAATAAACGTATGGATATGATATCAAATATTCCACTCATCGTCTACAATCTAATCGATTGTAATGTTAGAGACATTCTAATCTTCCCGATGAAAAATATTCTTATAGATATAGATATATATATATATATATATATATATAATATCCATAGTCAAAACTAACGTAGTAAGAAGAAAAAAAAGAAAAAAAAAAAAAAATCATTTAGATTATAATGAGAAATTAATCAGCTATTATTATTTTAATAGACACGAAAAAAAAAAAAAAAAAAAAAAAAAGTATACATCAAATCTCATTTGAGGCGTAAATATGCGAATTTTCCAAGATATGTACATACACATATATCGGAACGCATATATGATATGACGCAGCTGATCTAGACGCGAAGTTTCTTTTCGCCATCTCATTCAGTTGGTTGCTATTTTAAATCTGATTAATCACTATATGTACCTATAGTCGGATTAATCATTTTATAAACTCACGATGATTGTTTTTTTTTTTTAAATTCTTCAGTCTTTACGAATATGTATAGTATATAATTTTATTTCGGATGTTGAAAATCTTTTGCATAATTTCAATATAACCGCAACACGAGATATTTTTCAAACAAACGATTAGATTATTTTTCAGAATTTTATTTTTTAAGCTTACGTCAGGAATACAATTTTTCTATACACAAGTTTTCTTATAGTCCATTTATTATCATATACATCATACGTCTCATAATTGGATGCAGCTAAACTTAGATAAACCGCTTCCTGGATTTTCCATTTTTTACTCTGATTATTCAGATAAGGAAATTGATTGAATATACATACACAGAAAAAAAGGTCAAATTGAGCCAAGAAAATTATTCCTGATTCAAGATAATTTTGCGGTCCAAAAATGAAGACCGAAATTTTCTCGGATCAAATCAAAAATTTTCTCGAACCAAAAAAATTTGGAAAATTTTTTTGGCTCGAGAAAATTTTTGATTTGATCCGAGAAAATTTCGGTCTTCATTTTTGGACCGCAAATTTCTTTCTGTGTAGAAATTTGTTTTATACGTTTATCTTTTTTCATTATATAGAAAAAAAAAAAAAAATTAAAATAATCATTAGAAAAGTTTGCTAATTTGAAAATTGTTGAGCAGAAAAAAAAAAAAAAAATTGATTTTTAAAATAGTTTTATCTGTTTATTCGACAGAGACTTGATTTCTGAATAATTGTGATATTATATAATTCTGATTTTCAGTCTAAATATGAAATAAAAAATATTTTTATTGCTTGCATTTAATGGAAAGAAATTGCTAAGTTATACTGCAGGAGATATCACGCGTAAATTGTTGTCTAGATAAGTATAGCATAATTGCGAAAACGCGTTAGCAAGCGATATTATATATTTGTTTGTATAGAGTCTAGCTCACCTGATCATACTCTGAAAATCTTATATAAGATCTATTTAGAATCGAAATTGAACAACAATCTTCGACCGTGAAAATATTTGTCACGATTTTCGATACTAAGAATCGTGTTTTGACAACTAACTATATAACTATATAGGGTTACTCATCTATCGCTCTACCAAATCCTACCAAATCAAACAAAAACTATGAGACCGTTATAATAAACTCTTATTATCCCTGTGGGATAGCTATATCATACAAATTTAAATCAGGAGTTTCTGCTACGAGCGAGAATTGTCATTATACTATTATAACTAGGTATATGACATTATATCTGCAATATCAACGAGTCGGTTTTCGAAATTTATCAAAGTCATCAACGCGCAGGTATTAATAATTGAATAAATTATAAAATATATCCTATCACGACTATATATATGGATAATTATTCTCATTTTCACATATTGATCGCTAATTAAATTACCTACTCTCAGATACGTAAAAAGTTTTTATATAACATTCGTGATTCGAAGTGCAATAAAAGCTTCTCTCAATCTGTATGTATATAGATATTCTCAACTTTTTCAGATAACTATAATTTTTACCTTCAATTGTCAATGTCATAACTTTTTACGCGTATAGGAATGATAATTAGTGGGCAAGGTTAAAAAAAAAAAAAAAATTATGATAATCACAGATGTCATTTTATGTATACAGACGTTGCGAACTATGATTATTGATTATCGGTATATGAAACGTTTTTCTGTACTTTTTTTTATCACTATAAATTTTTATTCTATTTCTATATAGCTTCGAGATTTTCGGACAGTGATTATTCGCGGCTTAAAATATTTCGTAATAACAAATCGCGAGTGCAATTAGTCGAAAGTGATAAGCTATAGCCTATGAGCCGTAGCTAATAAGTAATAAGTATGTAAGCTAATACCTCGGAAATAATTTAAATGAATTCGTATTCAACACCTGAAGAGGTAAAATATGAACGGTTTTTTTTTTTTTTTTTTTATATATATATATATATATATATATTTTTGATGAGCTTAAATTTTTCGCACGATTTAATCAAGCTCTGACTCATGATATCGTAACTATAATTAACTGTATTTATGCATACGCTGATGCGAAACTGCGTAATCAATTCTTGTTTCTCATCTAAAATCATGATATTCACAGTTTGAACAGCGACAAATAATTTTGTATATATGTCTAAATTGCGTGATTACGTATAAAGCTACCACAGTCACCGGAGAATCGCTTTGCTAATAAACGCGCAATTAAATTCTCACACTTTGATACATATCGCGTATACCTATCCAGGATATCGTAAATAAATGTGGAAGTTTGTTCAAATAGTTTTTGCCAACTATAAATTATCCAAAGATTTATTGATCGTTTCATTATCAATATATTTGCATAAAAATAATAAAATGATAATTGATTTTTAAATAATTGTTAAATTAGGCGAAATTATTATACACTCTTTTCTTCATATTCCTATATATTAGGGTAAGATTCGTAATGATTTCGAATGACCAAAGGCAATTTGTCTAATCTATACATAATATAATATACCAATATAATGTATATTATATAGCTATAAATAAATTCCGTAAACTAAATTTAACTTCTAAATATCAAACGATGTCTGAATTAAATTTGACTCTTGTCATTTCGTATTCATCGCCTCAAGTCCGAAGAGTCCCGCTATAAAGGCCAGTAATCTGGGTTTAAAAATAACTGTTTCCAACGATTCTACTTGTATTAAAATAGAAAACCATATCATCACGCGACTCGTTTTTGTCATACAATTAGATTGTGACATTTGCTTGGAGAATATACCTATATGACAATACAACTATACAAGCTATACTATAGATTTCAATTATATACTAGTCCAGGAATTTTAGCACCGAAAATGGGTTCGCTCCGCAAAAAATCCTGATAATTGATTTTTCGATTGGATTATGTCAGAGGGTGTCCCCTAAGTGTAAAACCAAATTTGTGTCGTCCGAAACCGCAAGCGTTAGGCGCCATATTGAAAAACGTCTTTTTGCAAATATCTCGGAAAGCGTGAGTTTTACGTTAAAAATTGTGAGGATCTTTTTTGTAGAAGATAAAATTTCCCATCTTTTTTATTTAAAACTTTTTTCTCTATTGTTAATATTTGCCGAGATATAGTCGATTGAAAAAACCAAATTTTTGTTTTTGGAAAATATCTCGATAATTTGTGGAAATACGAAAAAAAATGTAAAAATTGGTTTTTTCGATCGACTATATCTCGGCAAATATTAACAATAGAGAAAAAAGTTTCGAATAAAAAATATAGGGAATTTTATCCTCTACAAAAAAGGTCTTCACAATTTTTAACGTAAAACTCACCGTTTCCGAGATATTTGGAAAAAGGCGTTTTTCAAGATATTGGCTAACGCTCGCGGTTTCGGACGACACAAACTTGGTTTCATACTTAGGGGACACTCTCTGACATAATCCAATCGAAAAATCAATTATCAGGATTTTTTGCGGAGCGAATGTCTAAAAATCCTGGACTAATACCCAAATTATTCAATTTATAGGTAATCAGAGTCCACTTTGATATTATGCATCGAACTGCGCTTATATTTATAAAATCACTGCTGCAGCTTACTAAATTCTATTTTCAATATTTTCAGGTGACAATGAGGCGCTTGAAACAGCTGACACATTTTTTCACAAGGTGAGTGAAAATTGGTAAATTCTATATTAACAAGAAAATATATATATTAGGGTGTGCCAAAAAAAAAAATTCAAACGCACATCAACATTCCGGTAGAGCATCTCAAATAGAATATCTCAGCCAAATATGAGCTCTTAATATTGATATTTAGAACTGCCTAATTTAGTTACTAATTTTAGTTACTAAAATGGGCAGTTCTAAATATCAATATTAAGAGCTCACATTTGGCTGAGATGTTCTATTTGAGATGCTCTACCGAAATTTTGATGCGCGGTTGAAAAATAAATTGTTTTTCCCCGAGTCATATGACTCTATGATGCTATGAAAAAACTCAATGTTTATAAGCGAATATCTCCTAATCCGTGAGAGTTAGGAAAATTCTATCTCAGTACTTTTTTGTAGAGCGTGAAATTTCCTATAAGAATCTGTATTCAGATAGTTTCTAAATCAAGCCGGTTACGAGAAAAAATAATTCGAAAATTTTCCGATTTTTTTTTTTTTCACGTGTTATTCAAATCAAAAATGGGAAAACTGAGTTAGGCAGTTCTAAATATCAATATTAAGAGCTCATATTTGGCTGAGATATTCTATTTGAGATGATCTACCGGAATGTTGATGTGCGTTTGAATTTTTTTTTTTTTTTTGGCACACCCTAATATATACATATCTATATTTTTATACACATATATATGAGAAACGAAACGTGAAAAATCTGAAAGACCTTGAAATGTCAAAAAATTTAGTCCAAAGTATCAGTTCTTTCTATTTTGCAAATAGAACTGTGACTGCGCTTTAGTTTTTCCACTAAATATATAATTATGTAAAAAAAAAAAAAAAAAAAATTCTTTTACATGCAGGTCTCGAAAGCAGTTCAGTAAAAATTGAGGGAATGTAGAATATTAATTTTTATGGCTAATATTACTCTTACTGTCTAAATAGTTTTAAAATAACTATTTTTTTTTATTACTCTTTCTATATGTACGAATGTTTGTCCATAAGTAGATCACCGATATTTCTATATCTATATCAAGCTATAAATATAGGCTAGACCATCGCCTGTGGATTCATATACTAATTACTACTCTATTAATTTTTTTTTTTTTTTTTTTTTTTTTTCTGGAGAACGATGTGCAATAGTTATTTATTACTATCTTCCTCCTCGCATATTCACATCCGATTAAATGAAAATTTTTCTTTTTTTTTTCTTCGTTCACGTTTTCTGAGAAAACGAGGTAGAAAAATAAACCATACGTTAATATTAATCTGTATCATTTAATATACATATATGCATATATATATATATACTGTGGTTAATATAGTGCCGCAAATACATATAGCTATTAAGTTTTATCATTCTGTTTGAAGATATACGTATACGTATACATATACGTATAATATATGGATATACAGTGTGTACTGCAACTAGTGCGAGAAAATATGCACTCAATAACGCGACCTTGTCGTGTCAAATATCAAAGTTTATATGAAAAAAAGAAAAGAGAACTAAAATATACTAACAACTTATTACTAGGTATATATATGTATCCAGTGTTGTTTACGAGTTAACGTTGAAATTCAATCGATCCCCTTCCCCTTGACCGCAATGAGATTAAATTTTTGACGTAACAAACGCTGCAACTATTGCATTTATACAATAAAATCATTCACACTTATATCTTTAAATTAACGATAGATTATATCTTACGATATTTATTGTGTATTACATATATGTACAAATATCGTAAAAGATTATTGATTATTTTCGATAAATAAATTGTCGCTTTTCATATCTTTTTCTTAGTTGTTAATTCATCGATAATATTATATTTATGTATATATAAGGACTTTATACAATAATTGATTATAGCTGTCGTGACAATATTATGCAATTATTACACAATTTTTTACACGGAAATGAATTTTCCTCATCTTTCTTTACCATAATAAACTATATCTTTGTAGTATATTATATCCAGATAATTAGAATTAATTTTCTAACTATCGAAAAGCATCATTTTTTTTTTTTTTTTTTTTCGTCTTTCTGCATGTTAATTAATTTTATACGGAAAACCTGATAAAGTCAATCAAATTAAGCAATTTTCTTTTCTTTGTACCAATACGAAATTATTATAAATCACATTCTCTTCATTAGTCATTTTCGGATGATTTATTTTTCGCATTCTAATCGCGAATTATGAAAATCGATAATGCAGCCTTCGAGTACGAAGTAGATATAGGTATTTACTTACTTGTATATTATCACATAAATGAGTCAAAAATAAAATACTATCTCTTGCTTATCCGGTACCTCATGTGTTATACTCGTGATAGCAATACCCTGTATTTTTTTCTTCGTGGTTTGTAGAATATCCTTTTCCGCTGTTTTTCAAGACTCAATATTACGCTCTCACCGGATGAATATATACATATAGTACCCTATAAATTATACCTTATACGTACCAAAGATAATGAACTTTTTGAGATATGAATAAAAATAACCATAGCTATAACTTTGCCTAATTATTGAAATCGGTGATACCTTGTAGATAAGAAAAGATAATTTGATAAGAATTAAAAAGAAAGAATCATAGAGTTCTCTCAGTTCCAATTTTTATGAAAAGAAAGAGGAAAAAAAAAAAAAAATAAATAAAAAAAAAAAAAACATCAATTCGTAGTAATTTTCAGCCCCAATTATGAAATAATTTGCTTCTCTTAAAATTTCTTAAATATATGTATATTACATAAAATAAAGATACTTGGTCAGATATGTATACATATCAGTAATGCACGCAAAAAAAAAAGCTGTAAAATTTACTATGTGAGCAGTGAATATATGGACAGCACTTTTTTGCAGTAGAAATTATCACAATTGCAGTATTGGGTACATTGGAGCAAGTGGCCTTCAATGTCTACATGAGTGAATGTCACCACAATTGTGATAATTTCTACTGCAAAAAAGTGCTGTCCATATATTCACTGCTCACATAGTAAATTTTACAGCTTTTTTTTTTGCGTGTGGTATCTAAAACGTGTGTTGTACATCCATGCATAAGCAATACACAGCCACTGTAACATTATAGTTATAAATTCCTAGAGCTATAATCTTTGCAGACGTAGTTTTTCAGAATATAGAAAAGATCTGAGCGTTTTACATATAGCTTTTTCATACTTATAGACATTATGTGCGATGAAGTAAAATTTGCGAATATAGGTCGAGTACTATATGCATGTAAAACTGTACTATATAGATACCTATAAGTAGTCCGAAATTCATAGGAGCAAAGTAAAATCATATCGTGAACGTCGCGTAAATAGATTATTGAAATAAGCTGGTAGCAACTATTTATAGGCCATCCAACCTCAGAGCAGAGCCTTGTCACTCGTCGAAGGAAACATTTTTTTTTTTTTTTTTTTTTTTTTTTTTTTTTTTTTTTTTTTTTTTTTTTTTTGTTTTTGCTTTCGCCAACTGTTTTTTGCTTTATGTTTAAGTTCATGTATTCTATAATGTACAAAATCAAAGAAAAAAATTTGAACACGTTTAACAACCCGATGCACATTTGCCAAACTTCTTTTTTTTTTTTTTTCCTCCATCTCACGTTTTTCTCTTCTCTTCGTACTTGATAAAACTATAACTCGAAGTCTCTTCGAAAGTTCATAGAATGTTAAAATATAGCTCTAGCTTAGGAATTATATCAAATCTGGTGTTTGGTGGAAAAAAAAAAAAAAAATTAGAAAAAATTAGAAAAAAAAGATGGAATCTACATAGTCAGTCGTTTTTTTTTTTTTTTTTTTTTTTTTTTTTTATGGACAGACTTATATTATTTATATACGCACGTAATTGATCGATAATCCAGTACACGAATTTGCGGAAGTGTGTATAGAGAGTTCTTTACATACAAATTCGTAAAAAAACGAGAGAAAAAAAAAAAAAAAAAAAAAAAAAATATTCGCAGCAATCGTTTAGATTATCGCAAGTGGAAGTCAGGCTTTGACATGTTTGTCAATTGATCAAACCATACTCTACTTGTATAAGTAGTTCTTGATCGTTTTGCTATTGACAAATGAATAAATAATATAGACAGGAACCATGTGTGGGATGTACAAAGTGAAATTCCAATAAATTAGCCGAAATAATTCTCGCCGATTTACCAATTTTCGTTTTGATTTATGTATATGTATTTCATTTTATTCGAATGAAAATTCACACATGATTGATGTTCACAAGTGTATGTCATACATACTTATATATGGAGAATTCCAGGTCAGACTAGCAAACCCAAAACCCTCACTATTTTAGATTGACTTAATTATCATATATGATGCTTGTTAGGGTTCAAAATGATCAAATTAATTTATCATTCCTTCACAATAAGGAAAAAACAAATTTGCCAATGGGACCCGATTTAAAATTACCAAAAAAATCATACGCACTCTGTGACGACCTAGAAACATTCTCCATCAAAGATCGAAGTGGAACTACGATCAACGACCGAGACAAAAATTAATTATTAAAATGAATAATTCGGATGATTTTGCGATTTTTTTTTTAATTTTTAACAATTAATTTTTTGTCTCGGTCGTTGATCATAGTTCCACTTTGATCTTTGGTGGAGAATGTTTCTATAGGTCATCACAGAGTGCGTATGATTTTTTTGGTAATTTTAAATCGGGTCCGATTGGCAAATTTGTTTTTTCCTTATTGTGAAGGAATGATAAATAATAAAAAATTGAAAAAATTAATTTGATCATTTTGAACCCTAACAAGCATCATATATGATAATTAAGTCAATCTAAAATAGTGAGGGTTTTGCGTTTGCTGGTCTGACGCGGAATTCCCCATATATATATAGTAGGCACACTTGCGCATATTATATACGTGTAACAATCGCGTTTTGCAGTAACGCAATAACTTATGTTAACAAGCTACGTGTTATGACTTGTTAATAAACACGTTTATCCATATACTAAATTTATCATCGCTAAAAATATATATATATATACAGGAGATAAATAATTTTTATCAAAAATCTCCTGTCTTGACTTGTCATTTTCTTTTTTTTTTTTTTTTTTTTCTTTTTTTCTTCGTGCCTATATAACTACCGAGCATATTATTATAATATCAGCCGCGTGAACATATTTTCTTCGTTCTCAATTAACACGCGTTTAAATTAGCCAGTTTCACGCACTTAATCGGTCATAATTAACTAATCTCATATAATACTTAATAACCAAGATTCTCTAACTGAATCAGATTTTTTTTTTTTTTTTTTTTTTTTCATAGCCAATCGAACTGTTCTTTCTTTTTTTTTTTTTTTTTCTTTCTTCCTTTCTTAAACATCTCTTATCGTTTATCGTAATATGTTAGGTATTTAGTCGAAGTTTAGACTACTTATTACTACTTATGTTTAAAAATTCTGCATGTGATATAGATGTGTGTGTGTGTGTGTGTGTGTGAAAAAACAGCTGTCGTTTATTATATAAACTGATATAATAATTTATGGACTAGGTATGGATGGTGATGATGATGCTAATCGTTTTGTAATCGCGTTAAGAAACACCTATTGGTGCAGGTGAAACTTTTTTTATATTATTATATTATTTGTAGATCAAATTATATGTATAATATTTTTCTTTTTTTTTTTTTTTTTTTTTTTTCTTATCTTTAACGAAATTGGTTATACTTACTATAATATTAGCCAACCGATCCCGGTGAAGGGTTAACACGATAAAAGATAACAGAATATAACGATAGCAACGAATCTATATACGTGTTCGCATATAACTGCGTATACCTATATATTACATAAATGTGGGTATATAGGTGTATAGCCATAGTATACGTGAATAATTCTCATGCGGCGAGAACTAACTACTTCACTTCGTAAATACATATATATATATATATATATATATCGTATGTATATATAAAAACTTGGTAAATTTCCGTCAAAATTTTCCGTCCGCAAAAATATATAACTATACACTCTGGCAACGCTTTTTAACCTACTATCTTATAAATATAGCGTACATATAGTATAATGTATATATAATATGCATAATATGCATAAATTTTTACCACCTTTGCATAATATCGTTTGTCAAATATTAAGGAATAAATATCTCATTATAATGAATGAATGAATGAATGAATGAATGAATCAATGAATATTTCTTTATTCCTTTTTTTTTTTTTTTTTTTTTATCTTATTTAAAGAACTTTCTTATAGGTATCTTTAATTCAATCGTTCATTTAAGAGATAACGTCGCGTGTACATGAATGATTATTATTATTTTTTTTTTTTTTTTTGTAACACATTGAGTAACGATTGGTTAACTTTTTTTTTTATTTTATCCCTATCTTTTTTCGAAGATATTCGCAGGTCAATATTATTGCTAGTGCAGACTGAACACCGCCATGACTCAATAGATATTCTTTCACTTCTTTTTTTTTTTTTTTTTCTTATTTTTATTTTATCACACTTATATGTTACAGTAATTTTCCACACTCTGTATTGTCACTCGTTATACGCCCACCTGTGGCTTATTTCAAGTGATATTTATATGCTAGAGTTTCGGTGTAAAAAAGGATTGTTGAAAACAATTTTGAAAATGATATTGAAAATATTTTTAATATTATACATGAAAATGTGAATTTGATTGCTTTATAGGTAGCTATATATCACTAATCGATTTTTACATGACTTTTAGTGAATGTTATTATAATTTCATTCGTATGTCAAATCCATTGGGAATCTGGCTGATTCACCTATATATCGTATAATTTTTAATTTCGAAACATAAAAAAAAAAATCGAAGAAAAAAATATTCGAGAAATATTGATTTGTTTTAATGGACCCGCAAGCTTGACCTCGCTGATCGTACAGGATGTTATTCTGTTTTCTACTTGGAATTCGTATTTTCATCTGAAACTAAAAATGGTACATATACCATAAAATTCTTCTTAGTAAAGTTTTCATTTCCCCATTTTTTTTTTTTTTTTCCCTGATTTTTCGGAGTAAAATAATAGTTTTATAAATTACGATAACGTAGTTTGCTATTTTTAAATTTATTCTTCTGCATTTTTGGAACCTGACAGAGTCTGAAGTGGTATCTTTTTTTTTTTTTTTTTTTTTCATCTTTTTTTCTTCTTCTTATTTCATTGAAGTATATTTTATATTTAAACTTTATGAACGAGAACCTACGTAAGATTCACCAATATAGAATCGTATAATAATACCGTTATAACGCTGACACATGCTGCTTCAAAAGTAGATATATTTCAATTACTATATATATTGCGAGGAAATTTCCTATTACGAGGTAAAGAGAGTTCGTAATTATAGAGATTTGACATATTAAAGTTTCAAATTATCAATAACTGAAAAAAAAAAAAAAAAAAAAAAAAAAAAACCACGAAGATAAATAAATTATAATCATTTAATTCCATCAAATAATTGCCATAGATCATTTCACTAATCACTGTTCTCTGAATAATCTATATTGTATATATATAAATATAATAATATGACATTGACATTGATGCGCAAATACCATATTATATATAGATTAGGTCAAGTACGTTTCTCATACTCGTGCCCTCAAATTTCATTTTCATATTCGTATCTTAATTATATCAAACTCAAACGCGGTGTTACCAAACATATGTGTTTCAGGTATAAATCGTTCCGCAGCTCTGGTCTGAATTATTTGATTAGACTAGGCTTATCTTGATACTTTATCACCTATTGGGTAAAGAAATTATACACTGTTCAATCAAGATAGAGACTGTTCATGGGTAGATTGCATTTTTTATTTTCATTGATTTTTATTTTTTGCTCCGATTTTCGAATATTGACCATCACAACTCGAAAAAAAAAGAAAAAAGAAAAAAGAAAACAGAACATTATGCTAAACCGAACAAAATTCTATGATGAATCGTTTCTTTTTATGCAATAAAAACGTGAAATTAATTAATTGATTGATCAATTATCACAATATTAAGGGGGACCACTAGTGTGAAATTTTTCAAAAATCGATTTTTCATTTATTTGATGTCTCGATAGTCTATACCTTTCAAAATGACATATACTAAAATTTCAAGTACACATCTCAAATAGTTTTTGAGTTACAGCCATCATTTATAACCATGAAATCAGTAACTTTATGAGGTTGAAGTTCGTAACGTTAATGCAACAAAATAATTGTTCAAATTTCTTGATTTCATGACTTGAACGGTTCAAAAACAGCAAAATACGATCCATAATTTCGGGAATTGAGTAAAACACACCTATCTCGCCTATTTGGCAACTTTAACAACGTTTGAGTCATGAAACAGTGAATTTTTTCCAAATATTGTGTTACGTTAACGTTACGAACTTCAACTTCATGTAACTTTAGCTTTGAACGCGTTTTTCTCGAAACTACATTTTTCAAATTTGCTGCAGTTGTAACTCGAAGACAAATCATCCGATCGATTTGATTCTTATTGCAGCTTCTTTTATAAATGTTTCTCCGTACCATGAACCTCCAGTTTTCCGATCGAATGAAAAATATAATTTTGGCAGGCCAAAAATCATCAAATTTTTGCGCGAAATTTGAACTTTTTTTTTTTAAACTCCGCCATTTTGTTAAATTTCGATTTTTTTCAAAACCCGAGGTTGATGGTACGGGAAATACCTTCTAGTTTCATAAACTTTTTGGTTTTTTAGATTTCAGGCACTATGAAGGTCTGCATCACTGCAGCAGTGGGGGTACTTTTTTTTTTTGAGCCTTGGGAGATCGCGGATAACTCCCTGAATTTTCAATTTTTTAATCTAAAAATTTTATGAGAGATTCAGTATATATCTACAAATATATACTCAAAACATTAAAACATTCCCTGCAGTAGTTTTCTTTAAAAAAAATTCCCAAAAATCACCTTTTTTCAGGCGGTCACACTAGTGGTCCCCCTTAAATAAAAATATACTTTTCCATGTATTGCGGAGCTATGAGAGTCTCTTCAACCCTTGAAAGTGAAAAATATAGAAAAAAAAAGGAACATCTCCTTTCCTGTTTTTATGAAAAAAAAAAAAAATGTAATTAAAAAAAAAAGGAAGAAAAAAAAAAACAAAGCCTTAGAATGATCTTTTTTATCGCGTATAGTACTTGCAGACCGCATCCATCCGTATATCAACTGCAGGGGGTATTTAATAAACACCTTAAGCGATACGCGTGCGGGATCCCCCCCCCCCCACGCGTATTACACTACCTGAAATACGTTTATTCAAACATCGCGGCTGTTTATAACGAAAGGGTTACGACGGGGGAGTATAAGATGAAGAGTAGGGAGATAAGAAGAAATAGTAGGGGAATTTCAGTCGCGGTATTATAATACGCGTTATAGTGGTGGGGGAACAGCTAGGCTATACAGAGAAACTCTCAACCCGTTATATTATCTTGAGTATTACTTCAGTCGTGGCCTGCAGTGTGCTCGTGCGGTGAATTATTCGCTCCCGATATACATATTATACCTATATACTTGTGCATATTTGCTTTATCAACAGTTTAGTGAAAAAAGTGTGTGTTTTCCTTATTTTTGAAGCACAAAATTTAAACACGTTTTTAAATTTTTCACAATTTGGAGCAGTTTTTAATTTCTTAAATTTTTTTAATTTTTTTTTTTACATTTTTTCATTTAATTCGTCGATTTATATAAAAATAAAAATAATTACGTGTAAATTAGTTTGATACGATGAAGTGCTGCTTTGAGTTGAAGTTTGGTACTTTGTGTGCAGTCTAACTGCTAAGAGATACTTATTTGTGAATTATACATATATCTTCGAAAATATATACATCATTCTCGTACCTATTGAATTAACGAAAAAAAAAAAAAAAAAAAAAAAAAAAAATGTGGATTTTGTCATCATCATCACCGCGGTGCTGTTATTGCAAAAAGTATAATTAATATACGCGTTGTGCTTTCTAAAGTGACATCACAGCATCGTTTGACGTTGATAAAGTTGGCCAACTTTAATTGTGAATAATTATCACAATTGAAAATACAAAAACAACAAAAAAAAAAAAACGCAATTTTTTTTTTTTTTTTTCGAATTCGTTCAACTATATTTTGACACTCCGAACAAAAAAAAAAAATTTTGTTCAACTATAAACTTTTACGTTTACGATATTATATAATTTATCAGAGGGGCTATAGCTGAGGAACAAATTTAACGAAAGAAAAAAAAAAAAAAAAAATGACCGTGGTAATACGATAATAAATTCACACGGAGAAAACGGAATGGAAAAAGATAGTAATAATTCCTATAAAATATAGTAAAACGAAAACGCCAAGACCAGTTTTGTAAAAAATACTACATTTTTTGAAACTTTTTACTACATTTTAGTACTTGTCAATACATTTTTGACGATTTTTACTATTTTGTTGACGATTTTTACTATGCTGGGCAGTAATAAATATCATAACCGCGGAACCCAGTTTCGTTTTACTATATTTATAGGACTTATTACTATCTTTTTTTCTCCGTGCATTTATATAATGTCTTAATACTTCCCATATGTTTAATTAATTAATTAATTAATTAATTAATTATAATTAATGTTATTTATTATTAATTATTCCAGGTTATGGAAGAAACTAATACATTCATCACGTGGCCTTCTAGATTGAAGATCGGTGCAAAGTCGAAGAAAGGTGAGTGCCTCTCGAATTGAACAATTAATTATACTATAAGATTAGTACTATATATTAGATATAGGTATACCGCAACGAATGATAAGTCATTCGGTTTATATGAAAAATTTTAATAACGAAACCGAAAAAAAAAAAAAAAAAAAAAAAGAGAGAGATTAGTACTACTATGTATACTATGAATTCGTTGCCTCACACCGCAAATCATCGTATAAGTATATACATATAGTATTTCCTGTGTAGGAAAATTCCGTCATGCACAAGGTTTTTGTCCGGTGTATAATTAAACCGGGCTATATATGTAATCAACGCATCGAATTTCATGGATTAATGTATTTAATAAAGATATATATACATAGGTATATTATATATATATATAGTATATAGTATAGGTAGTATGTGTCGTTGAACGGAAAAAAAAAAAAAAAAAAAATTTCCTTTCAACCGATTACTCATAAAACTTGTGTGTATAAGACAATATAATAATATAAGCTACGAATAACAAGACATTTATAGCTCGATACCCCGCGTAGGAAATCGATCTTGACCCTGCAACTATATACACGTTATTGCAGTTATATACACAGAAAAAAAGGTTAACTTGAGTCAAGAAAATTATTCTTGATTCAAGATAATTTTGGGGGTCCAAAAATGAAGACCGAAATTTTCTCGGATCAAATAAAAATTTTTTCTCGAACCAAGAAAATTTGAAAAATTTTCTTGGTTCGAGAAAAAATTTTTATTTGATCCGAGAAAATTTCGGTCTTCATTTTTGGACCCCCAAAATTATCTTGAATCAAGTCAACCTTTCTTTCTGTGTATCAATCCCGTTTATATATGAGGTATTCCACGCCGTTTCGAACGGTCAAAAAAATCACCGCTTCCGAAAAAATCGTAATTTGGTTCTCGAACACAACTATATCGAAAGAATTTTTGTGAATTTTTTCAGAATTTTCGGATTGCATTTGTGGATTTTTTCCAAACTCCAACTTTTTCTACAAACTTCCGTATCTCAAAAGTATAAGATCCTACAAGAAAATTTGTGAGACACAAAAGTTGCAGTTTCGAATCAACTTTCTGAAAAAATTTTTTGGGAATTTATCGAATCCCAAAAATACCAATTTTTATCAAAAATACACAAAAATCGATTTTTCAATCAATACGTCACCTTCGATTTGCCTCAATAAATCACAGAAAATACTCTCAAGTGTAGACAACAACCCTGTATTTTGGTTGAGATGGGTGGCGCAATCGTTTGGAAGATATGCTTTATTAATTCTTTTTTTTCTGAAATTTTTTTTTTTTTTTTTCTGAGAAAAAAATTAATAAAGCATATCTTCCAAACGATTGCGCCACCCATCTCAACCAAAATACAGGGTTGTTGTCTACACTTGAGAGTATTTTCTGTGATTTATTGAGGCAAATCGAAGGTGACGTATTGATTGAAAAATCGATTTTTTGTGTATTTTTGATAAAAATTGGTATTTTTGGGATTCGATAAATTCCCAAAAAAATTTTTTCAGAAAGTTGATTCGAAACTGCAACTTTTGTGTCTCACAAATTTTCTTGTAGGATCTTATACTTTTGAGATACGGAAGTTTGTAGAAAAAGTTGGAGTTTGGAAAAAATCCACAAATGCAATCCGAAAATTCTGAAAAAATTCACAAAAATTCTTTCGATATAGTTGTGTTCGAGGACCAAATTACGATTTTTTCGGAAGCGGTGATTTTTTTGACCGTTCGAAACGGCGTGGAATACCTCATATATATATATATAATATACAATCATTATAATTGAGAGAAATAAAAGAGGATAAAAAAAAAAAATTGAGAAAAATTAAGGAAAGTTTTTACTTTCCGCGTTCTTTAGAGTTTAGTGTATCATTCATGTATTAATATATTGGTAGGTGTAAGTATATGTTTAGCCGCTACGTAATAAAGAGCTGCGTTTGCGTCAGGGTCGCGTATCGTCTGACCATAAATTGACTGTTACTACTGCGCGTATACACGCGTGTTACCAATATGTTATTACCTCACCTTAATAAATGTGTGAGCCAATGGATAAGGGGAAACCTATAAGGGGATTAAGTGTGTAGAAACTTTTCCGCGACTATAGGTATATAAGTATATGTCTTTCGTTTCGTTTGCTCGATTGCAGAGCTTTTTTTTCTTTTCATTCTTCGCGTTTCCTGTATACGTGTCGTGTTCTGATATTTTATAATTGTTTTCTATATGGGAGAAAATGACTTGAGACTAATTATATTCCGTTATTTCTATCGGTTTTTTTTTTTTTTTTTCTTCTTCTCTCGTCTTCCTTATATTTAATTATCGCTCTCTCTTTCTCTTTCCGCCCTTTTTTTTCGAGTATCCCGAAACGATCGTTCAACCTTGTCACGCGGAGCAGCTATAATTTCTCGGAAAACGAGGCGAGACCGAAATTCACGATTGCTTTATGATAACACATGAAAGGAGAGAGAGAAAAAAAAAACAAATCATACAATCATTACAAATTCGTAGAAATCATTGTTATCATTTTTTTTATTCACGCTTATATATTTCAACACGAGATATAAACGAACCACATAAGTGAATATTCTCAAAAATTATACGAAATGTTCAAAATTATATCGTTCAACGTTGAAAAAAAAAAAAAAAAAAAAAAAAAAAAAAAAATACGTATTTGCAAATATTTTTTTAATCAGTTTGTAATAAATAAACTCACGCGAACATCCATACTATAGGAAAGACCGGGGCAAGGTGAACACTTCACCTGCAAAATCTATATGAAAATAAAATTTCTCCAAAAATCTGTTTTATTAGAAAAAAAAAAAAAAAAAAAAAAAAAAAACACCATTTTTTCAAACAAACAAACTTTTGATATCAATTTTCGGCTGAGATGTTCACTTTGGCCCGGTCTTACCTATGTAGGTATTTGTATAGGTATAGTAAAAGAGCCTTGACATCGGTCTGCGTCCGTTTGCACCGAGTTTATTCGATCTATAGGTCATCGTTCTACAGCTGCGTATACGGTACGATGACCTGTAACGATTATAGATGAAAAAGATCGCGATCGTATAAATTTCTTGACATAATATTTATGTGTTTGTTAGTTTCAGTTTTATTTCATCTTGCGCCATTTGAAATGCAGATTTAGATTGACTTTATTTTATAAAAAAAAAAAAAAAAAAAAAAAAAAAAAATTAAAAATAGTTACGCAATTCGAGAATCGCGGAGAGGACAGATATAATAATTATTAATTCTTGTATATAGTAGGTACAGGCAACAGTAGACACGGTAATTATTTTAATCATTAACTTTGGTATAGAGATGTGTAATTTAAAGTCCAAATACAGACTACGTGGAATCTTGTACCGCGTTGACGTCTGTTATGCATATAGTATACGTTGGACGTAAATACAAGATTCAATTTTTAATAATAATGAGAATAATAATTATCGAACTAACAAATTAACTTCCTTTATATTAAATATTATACTATATATAGTCAGAGTTGGTGATTTTATTAAACTTTCAATTTCCTGTTTTTAATAAATCTAGAACGACGTTTATAGTAATTATATCGCGTCACTAATGCCATAAGGTCGTAAACGCCAAAAAATTATTTTTTTTGCGGATATGCCCAAACGATGTTATATGGCACGAAAAAGATTTTGCCACAAAAAACACGAAATTTTTTTTTTTTGGCGCTTACGCCCTTATGGCATTAGTGACGCGATATATTTGATTAGGTTTGGGACCTATCATTCTTTGATTAATAATTAATAGATAATGAATTGAAAATTGATATAAATGTATTGCTTTATCTTTCTAGATAAGGAATAGGGCGAGATATTCAAACGATCATTTTTTTTTTAATTTTTTTTTTTTTTTAATTTCTATTTTTTATTCAACCGCAGTGGTAGAGAACGTATTTAAACTGTACTGTATAGAACGTACTGCATGTGTTTCCCACATCTGTGCACAGGCTACCTAGCGGTATACTTACATACCGTTAAAACTTCGCTCCGAATATTTTCAGTCATTTTTCTTTCAGAGAATCGATCGAATGCAAAGTACTACCTACATATATTTTATTCACGAATCGTAAAAAAAAAAATAAATAAATAAATAAAAAAACTGAATTTTTTCGCAATTCAAATGTCAAATATCGTTGAATGCAAATTCAACAACTATTTAAAGTCGGTAAAATCTGATACCAGAAATTAGTATTCTCACCTTTCTCGTCGTATTATAGGTACCTACTGCTTTGGCATTAAGTTTTGGCCTAAATTTACTCCAGTATATATTAAGTATGAGTAGGTACATAATATGTATGTACAGATTGTCAGACTTTTCTAGCCACTCTTATAGTTGGCCTAATTTGCCCAATTGCCCGAAGCGCGTGCTAGTTGGCACGATGCGGGGTACTACTACGGGATAAGAACAATATTGTATTTGGAAAAAATAGAAAAATAAAAAAATAAAAAATTGACTGGGCAAGTGTTCAAATTGTTATTAATATTCTTATATATGAAAGTATATTATTAACTGCAGAATGTACAAAAATATACTTAGATGAAGAGGATATTATAATATGTTATTTTATAAATATAGAGACATTTATTATTATGACGATTGAAATTTTATTGTTTAAATATTGATACAGTAAGTATATATTCCGCGATGTATAGAATACGCGAATATAGAATATATAGGTATATGTAGGTATGAAGAGAATAAAAATGATAGATTGTTCAAATTTCATCTCAGTTATACTGCACATCTATTTATTTTTAATCTTAATTTCTAAATGAATTTTAAATTAAATGAAGATATATATAATTGCCATTCTGATCTCTGTGTTACGTTGACGTTCTTCTTTCAGATCCACACATAAAGGTCGCGGGTCGACAAGATGACGTAAAAGCGGCGAAAGAGAAGATTATGCAAGTCTTAGACACGCGGGTAAGTCTAAATGTTATAAATTCTATTATATCGTTAATTATTATTATTTTTTGCTATATTTAATATACGAACTCATTTATTATTTTACTTCGGTTAAGTTTCAAGTTTCAAGTTTAATTAACAAGTTAAAATTACGAAAACAAAAAAAAAAACCTTTCATCGCGAAAATCGGGGAAAGAAACGAGAAATTATTTTCTCTATATCGATTTGTTTAATCGCTTTAAATTTTCACGCAAAATCACATATTTTTTTGCTCTATCTATAAATAATACGTGCATAATACTATATACATATATATTATATATTATGTACATAAATTACGGACTTTATTATCAGCTCCTACGTATATATACCTACATACCTCGGCTGACGACTAAAGTGTTAATTATAAAAGAAGGTGTATTTATATATTATATCGCGTCACTAATGCCATAAGGTCGTAAACGCCAAAAAATTATTTTTTTTGCGGATATTCTCAAATGATGTTATATTGCATGAAAAAGATTTTGCCACCAAAAACACGAAATTTTTTTTTTTTTGCGCTTACGACCTTATGGCATTAGTGACGCGATATATATATATATATATTCAATGCTGTAATAGCGTAAAATTTCCACGGATCAGCTGTTGCGTATTCACAATGTAATAATATCACTGTGCTCTAAATCCAATGGAATCATTTTTCGCCTGTGTAATCTTATCGGGTTGGATTTTTTCGCACAACAAAAATATAATATATATATATATATATATATGAAAGATAGATAGAGAGAGAGAGAGAGAGAGAGAGTAAGGCAATCTATATAGTTGTCATAAATTTCACGTTATATTGATTAATATATACGAGAGGTAGTCTAATTATAATAATCACAATAATTTCATCGTGAAATGAAGGCATAGATATTATGCTAATTTGTGTACCTATATATTATAAACTTGATTAAAAAAAAAAAAAAAAAAAAAAAACTGCAACGTTTGATGATAGCGGAATTATCACAGCGAATGATGAACTTTTGGAGGTATAAAAAAAAAAAAAAAAAAAAAAAAAAATTGAAAAAAAAAAATGATAAAAAACCGAAAATTTGACGAACTATGAAGCTATGATCGATATTGGAATTAGTACGTAATATACCCATAATATGTCTAAATTTGGATAAATTAAACCCACAACCTTTCTCGAAGCAGCTGTGGCCCCTGTGTTACGTGGGCGGTAGACTCATCGGCGCCAACTATATATACGTATATATATATATATATATTAGTACACTAAATTACTAAGTACACCGTCATCGCACACTTGTTAGATTTATTTTCTTCGTAGTGGGGGGAAGGCTAAGCGTATCTAACTGGGTGAAAATAAGGATAGAGGGGATATAATATCTGGCAGCAGAGTCCCCAAATATTCCACAGATTCCGGTACGTTTCCGTTTCGATTAGCGTTCGACCTCGAAATTGGTATAATATCAGTGAACGAAACGGAATATGCTGATCTCTGAATTATTCATTTCATCATTATTCACTGAATAATAAATTACGATACAATTTAATTTTACGATTTAAATATTTTGGTTTTTTGTTATTTGACACACGTATATAACTGATTGATGATGATTGATAGTTTTTACATTCATATGTACTTTTAACTACCTTTATTGCCTATTATATACGGATTGAAACAAATTTTTTTAATAAATTTTATTTTTCTAAAATATTGTAATTTCGGAGTAGAATTTTTTAAACTGTAGAAAAAAAAAAAAAAAAAAAAAAAAAAAAAAAAAAAATAAATTGATTCATGTATAAAAAGCCGAGGATCTAAGATCTGCACTTTTGATTAGAAATATAATACTGCGTTATCGGTTCTTTACTTTATCGCGAACCAAGAGAGAGAATTATGAAAGCTCAGTTTTGCTTGTATAAATAACAAAGTGATTACATTTTATCAATTCGTATATATCTATCATTCAGTGTACAATTTTTTCTTTTTTTTCTCTCTCTCTCTCTCTCTCTCTCTCTCTCTCTCTCTCTCTCTCTTCTTCTCTTTATTTTAACCACATTTTTCAATGTCATATACTATCGTGGGTAAATTCCATCCCATACGCGAATTACGTAACGGAAGAGACTGCATGCAGTTATTCAAACTCTATGCTATACGTGGAAACTAGATATTTTTTATTATTATTTATTGCAATTTTATTGTATGTATATATACTTATTTCCAATACAAATCTTTATAGTCAAATTTAAAATCTAGTTTGGTATAATAAAAGTTGAAAAATAACTTATGCAATCGGTATATATGTAAGCTGGGTTACGCAAATCGATATAATTATACAATAAGGAAAAGGGTCAACGAAATCTTTTTTCTTATGATCATAATATACGTTAATATACTTGACGTCAAACGTATGGTATAGCAAACAACGTATATATCGTTATACTATATAATATAATATACTATATTATGTGGGCCACACTCACACAGCTGATTATTGCGAGTGTCCAAAAGTTGTGAAAGTTTTCTATATACAGGCTGTGTAATAGACTGTTAACTAGTTATTGCGAGTCGAGGGAATGGTTCGGACAAATTGTCCTAGATAATGATTCATCTTATATAGTAGCTATCGTGTATGTAGTAATGCCCAAGTCAATTCGAATAGTCGAATAATAATTCTCGGTGCCTGCGCGCCTTTCGGCGATTGACTTTCATTGTTAAATCTCATATACCTCTCTCTTTACAAAAACTTTCTTAAATTTTAAACTTATTTTATTTCATTTTTTTCAAATTATATTTCTTCCTTTTTTTCGACACGTGTATAGGTATTTCACAATTAACCGTTTACGCGCAGCACTAGGTCAAGCATCGCTCTCAACCGTATATATATATATATATATATATATATATATATATATATATATATATACAATATATACATACATATACCTATTACCAAGTTTAACATTAGATATATATTATGATATACCGATTTTGTAATTTACACGCGAAGAAGTTATCGCTTTTTTTTTATGTAATACGCGAACGATGATGTTCTATTCGCCTTTCTGCGAAGATATACATTAAAATATATAATCGCGAATTTTTTAATCCACAAATTTTCCTACACAGAAAAAAAGGTGCAAACTTGAGCCAAGAAAATTATTCTTGATTCAAGATAATTTTGCGGTCCAAAAACGAAGACCGAAATTTGGAAAATTTTCTTGGCTCGAGAAAATTTTTGATTTGATCCGAGAAAATTTCGGTCTTCGTTTTTGGACCGCAAAATTATTTTGAATCAAGTCAACCTTTCTTTCTGTGTAGGGTCGGTCACTTCATTTTAGCCCCTTATACCGTTTCTCAATTTCTATACCGCGTGTATACGTGCAGGTCTTAGGGCTTCTATATGCTTGTATGCAATAGCAATAATTGTTACATTTTTGAATTTTCTCGATGACAAATCAATTGATTAAATTTTAGCAAAGTAATCGAGTAACAATGAAGTTGGACGTAAGTTATACCGACCATTCTCACATCATTGGAAAGGGTGGATTGACCATTAAACGAGTAATGGAAGAGACCGGATGTCACATTCATTTTCCTGATAGTAACCGTAGCAATGCTCAAGAGAAGAGTAACCAGGTTTCTATTGCCGGTGAAATGAATGGAGTTGAAAAAGCACGTGGAAGAGTCCGCGTGAGTAATATATTATACGAATATATATCTATAGGAAGAAGAATCTAAATTGAAAGGCTGATTTTTTATATTTTCATCTCCATTTCCTATTATCGATACTTTCAGAATCTTACACCATTGATATTCTCTTTCGAACTACCGATCATGGGAGCCATGCAATCTCCACCTGATTCTACATCACCTTATGTAGTCAAAATTCAGGAACAGTACAATGTACAAGTTATGTTTAGAACGCGACCTAAACTTCATGCAACTTTGGTAGTGGTCAAGGGATGCGAATGGGAAGTATCTCAGGTGAAGGAGGCTACGCTTTTGCTGATCGGTCACATGTGCGAAAATTTGGCCGTAAGTAATGCATTTGCTCAATGTTTGAAATTAACATTATGATAAAAAATGCACGTCGTAATATTTCGGATCACATATAAAATATACATCTTGTCAGTTAAACGAGTTTCTTCGGAAATTATTAAAGTAAACACGTTTAATCGTATACATAGTGAAGAAATTTCTCCACTCAAACATTGATACTTGTTTACTTACTTGATCATATAGAGCAATGAAAAAAAAAAAAAAAAAAAAATTACATAAATACAAGGTTTGTTGAACGCCAATTGCAGAATCAAATACAAGTTCAGATGT
Organism: Tenthredo mesomela; assembly: GCA_943736025.1. Taxonomy (NCBI): domain Eukaryota; kingdom Metazoa; phylum Arthropoda; class Insecta; order Hymenoptera; family Tenthredinidae; genus Tenthredo; species Tenthredo mesomela. The sequence goes on from OX031013.1 coordinate 45,742,328, forward strand.
CGGTTGAAATCTCTCCGCAACATCATACCATTGTTCTCGGTAAACATAGCTGTAATTTGAAGATGATAATGCAGCGTACAGGTACCCAAATCATGTTTCCTGATGCTGGTGATCCGAATATTCCTAGTTTGAAAAAAAGCAACGTTACTATAACTGGTGGCATTCACAATGTATATCTTGCACGTCAGCAGCTGGTGGTAAGTCAAAATACTTTCGGAAATTTTTTTTGTTTCTTTTATTTTAGTGATTTTTTGGAAATTTAATTATGAAAAAAAATTTGGGACACTATTACGAAGTGAATGCTTCAATTTCAGGGATCTTTGCCTTTAGTATTGATGTTTGATCTACCAGAAGATTCTATGAGTTCGGTAGATACAGAGAATATTTCTCAGCTGATGCAATCACTCGATGTGTTCATCAATATTCGTCATAAACCAAAACAGAGTACACTCTCTGTTATTATCAAAGGAATCGAAAGAAATGCTAGCAATATTTACGAAGCAAGAAAACAACTACTTGGACTCAACGAACCTAGAGTTCATGCAGAAATACCTGCAACTTATCACATTCCAAATTCTAGCAACGTATTCCAAGGAAGCGCAGTATCTGGTGTAACCGGTAAGTCTATAATTATTTTATCCATTAATTTCATGCTGCGTATTACGTTATTATAATAATTATTGCGAAATTAATTAAAGCGACGTTTAGTCGCACGGGGAGTAATAATTCTCTTATCGAGGAGAGATTCGTATAATTCAACATTAATATCGGTATTGATTTCCGGCGCTTATCTTTAACGGTTTAAAATCAGTTGATCGACACAGTCGTTCGAAATTTCAAGTCAGCCTTTGCACCGACCTTGAAATCGGCGTATCTGATAAGCGTAGATATTAAACATTTCACAAACCCTGATAGACTCTCATTCCTTGATATGAGCAGTTATTTCGATCGTTATAAAAAAAAAAGAGAAAAGGATTTTAACTTTCTTTCTCCGAAAGTCACACTATTTCATCATTCATGCACTTCAATAGTAATAAACTAACGCAACTTCAAATCTACATCAGCCCCTGATCATTCACATCTTAAGTCTTCTCTTTTCGTAATTTTTTGAGTTTCTTCATTCCTGATGTTTCAACTTGATCTTTTAAGACAAATGGTGAATTTTGCAGAAAAATTAAACGAATTTTGTAAATTTTCAAACATATACACCTCATTGAGTATATAAGGTACAATACGACGCGAACAAATTCGTTGTTCATGAGGGATTGTTCCATTTTTTTGCAGGATCAAGTGGCATTAACGTTTTAACAGACAACTTCGCAAATCTGTTAACAATAAATACTGCAAATGGTCCTTATCCCATGTCTCCATTACCCCATTCACCTAATCCAATGGGGCTCTCTCCGCATTGGGGACTCCCCCCGATGAATCCAATGTACTCATCTCTTCCTGCTCAGCATCACACGTCTTTTCCATATCCACATCTGAATCATTTACTGACACAACAACACTTGATGCATTTGGGAGTCAATAATCTCATGCCGCAACATCACGGTCTGATCAACAACAGTGCTGCTAACATGAGCCATGGAAATCAAAGTCTGGATATCAGCATGGTAAATAGCATGAGCAACTCCATGAGCAACTCCATGAGCAACTCTATGAGCAACTCTATGAGCAACTCCATGAACAGTAGTAGTGGTTATCATACTCTAAATACGACGTCTCTAGTTGATCACAAGAATGGCAGTGGTAAGTTTGACCATATTCTGATAGTGCAAGATCTTCCTGATCAAAACTCGATAGATTTAACGGCGCTGTGAATATAATTTTGCATTTTTCAGCTTGTTCATCTTTGAGCAGTCTGGCTAGCTCACTATCTAGTCCAGCGATCAGTCCACGCAATGCATCACCAGTTAATCCTCCGGAGACTAGTCCTAACTTAGGTAAGTTGAGCTTGAAATGTGCTGTGTATATTGTGATGAATGGAGAGTTTAAGTTTTCAAATTTGCATAATCAAATTTTCTTTATTAGATTTATCAAGCATGTTGTCAGACATTTCTGACCGTCGAGCACCAGGCTGTGAAAAAAAAACACTGGAAATGGTATCCCATAGTAATTTGACGCCCTTTGACTATGAGCAAAAGAAGATTATGGCTGCTAAAGCCATACAGACAAAACCTTCTTCAACGGATTACAGAGTTCCTACTGCAGCGTGGGCAGGCTATGGGCTCAGTCAGACTGTTTCAATGATGCAAAGTGATAAGGAACAAAACTTGGTGAGTGAAAACAGAACGAATTATAATAAAATGGAAATATTGTAAAAGTTATAACATCGATGAAAGATACGGGGAGATTTTGGGACGAATTTAAATCATTGCACACCTATAACAACATTTATTTTTATTTCAGGACTCCGCCTTTGGTTCAGCTGATCTGTGGAACGAACCAAAAACTCCGATATTCAATACTGCAATGGATTTTGGCCTCCCAGGAAGCACGGGGAAGGAAAGAATTGGAATGGCATCCAACTATCTGGACCATACCCCGTCGTCACAAGTTAACAAAATTGTTTCTCAACGGTATTCAGACCTTGATGGAATGCTGAGCAGCGTTGGTTTGGAGAAATATATACGTGAGTATTAAAAGAAACAAAGTTTTTCCCATGCTTAAGCTTATTTTCTATCGCAGCATTCACGCATTTATAATACGTCCTGTACTTCTAACTCATTTACATGCTTTGGGAATGAATTTTTTTACATTGCTATATTCTGCGGAGATGATGATCTCTTCAGTGGATGAAGTATGTGTAGTAGTGTGAATACTTCATACAGAATAGCGCATGGTGGTGTTTTTGCTTAACAGGTTTGTTCACATCCCATGAAGTAGACATGGCAACATTTCCTTCTTTGACCGAAAAGGATCTCTGCGAAATTGGAGTTACTGCTTGGGGTGCCCGGCGTAAAATAATGCTTTTGATTTCTGGTGCGTAAGTGGGACTTTTCCCTCCTTTGCTTTTAATTTATACATTATTCAGCTTTCCTACATTGAGCTGCTTTAATTGTTTCTAACAAATCGCATACAGTCATTCTTACATATTAAACTATATCTCATGACTTGATTCAAACATGTATAAATATTGCAGAAATGAATAAGAGGTCAAGTCCATTTTCTGGCAGTGCAGCACCAGGCGCAGAGCGAAAGACTTCTACCGCTTTGAGTTCGACGTCATTGAGCAAGTGTAGCTTAGAGAATTGGTAGTTAAAATATCTGCCGACTCACTTGGGTCATGGAAATTGATCCATGACCCATAAAAAAAGCTGTTGTCAATAGAGTTTTCTGCCATTAAACCCGAATTAGTCGTAACTTAGCAAACGACGAAAGTAACGGATTAGGTATATATGTATTTAACGGTGAGAGAGTTAGTAGTTAGCCCATTTTGTTTGATTTAAGACTAGAGTCTGAGCAGGAGTCTGAACCGTTCTTGCTGTTTATAAAAAAAAAAAAAAAATGAGAGAAAGAAAGTGATAAAGAGCGGAAGAAGAAAAAAAAAAAGCCAAAAAATAGAAAAAAAAATCTACAAAATGCCCCAAAAAAAGATAAAATAAATTGAAAAAAAAAAAAACAAAAAACAAAAGTTGATTAAATTCTATAAACTTAAACCGTACTTAACACAAGAAAATCAATCGGGCGATATAAGTATATAATAGATAAATGAATGCTGTTTGACTAAAAGAATTGCATGTTACTAATTTTGTATCGGAAAGAGAATAGCGTAATGATTATTTTTCGAAACCGAGAATCGTTGAATATCTTTTTTTTTTATATATTTTTTTTTTGTTTCTCCTTCTTCAAACACGTGCTCTAACAAGCGCGTTAGGTTTAGGAAATAATTGTTACTATTTTCAGTTCGTTTTATTTTATTAGTTTACTTATTATTTTTTTTTTTTTTTTTCTTATATGATGCTCACACGATGATATGATATGATATGATATGTTCCTACTGCATGATTTAAGTATGGAATTACATACCTATAGCGAATAGAAATTTAATAATATCTTACAAACGCATGATTTAACTAGGCTTTCTTTATTTCTTTATTTATGTTGTTTGTGTCAGCTTAAAAAAAAAAAAAAAAAAAAAAAAAATAAGAAATTGCAAAAGTGCGAGTACCACGTTTCCTAATTAATAGAAATGAAATTCAGTTTACGGAGGCTTTAGACTTGAGGATGGGCGCGGGGGTCCCGTTGGATAATACATTTAGCGCCTTTCTATACTTGGAGAAAAACATATTGCATTCAGACTAAGCTCGATAATCATTATACAACGTTTGAGAGTATGAATGAAAATCATGAATTTTATAACTTGAGAAATAATTCGCGAAAATATAATTTGACATCACTAAGACTATATTCGAGCTAGACATTACATAGAATGACAAAATCGTCTATCCTTCCTTAGAAAATATATCAATTTTCATTATGAAAATGTAATATTTATTTTTTGGATAAATTTACGAAAACCTGGTTCAATTAACAGAATCATCTTGTATTTTTTTTTACATCTTAATATATTCGAAGTGATGTATGCTATACTTGAAGAAAAAAATATCAACTCCGGTGTGGAAATTGCTTTTTAGAAATTATTTCTATGCAATGTTCTGTTTGGATGGTTTATTCAATATCATTATGATATGATAGAAATTATTATAAAAGGGGGGGGCCTAAGACTGAGACCTAAGACTTATATTTGACTGGCGTAGACTAAAAATTGTTCCTACAAAAATACTCAATTGTCTTCGTTCGTAACAAAATGTGAAACTTTTTTTTTTTCTTTTTTTTTTTATACATTTTTTTTTCTTTCTATTTGCTTTGCGATAGACATTGACTATTTGCGGATACAAATGTTGAGTTGAAGTCTGAGATTATTTTGTATGCATGTATGGGAATGATAATAATTATAACTGCTGAATTATAACGTCTCTTAGTCTCTCGGTTTGCGCAATTATTAAATTGAATAATAATTTCTCTTATGATTTACGCTGGCGTTGATCAAATTTATTAGACTTATATATTGGACCATTTTCTAATGCCAGAAAGTTATATTGTTTGTGATTTTCGTTTGTATAATCGATAACGCTTAATTGTTTCCGAGTTTTATAAATAGTAACAAAGTATTTATTTATTTGAGAAAGTCGCTAGATGTATACCCAACGCTTACCGGACGCTGATAACTTTAAGATAGATTATAAATGAATAAGTAATAATATACGTATATTGTTGGAAAGTGCGTAACTATGTTTTACTGATATGGTGGCAGCACATTTTTAACGAAAATTCACTATATAGATAATAATGATAATGATAATGATAATAACGGTCAATATATATATATATATATATATTCATCGCACTATTAAATTACGCAAGTTACAGTGCGACAGAATATATAATAATGAAAAGAAAATAATAATTTTACTAAAATCGGATGTGTGAAAAAATGAAAATAAACTCTAGTAATCGTTAAAAATCATTTTACGAAAGTAAGATATTATATAATATTCCATTTGTAACTTATAAATTATTCTAATTTTAAATGCCTTTTTTTTTTTCTTTTTTTTTTTTCGCGAACCAAAGAATGCGTTAGGTAATGAGCTCTGCTCACGTACGCGCCGCTTGCAGTGACAATTGCAGTGACTTGCAGTGTGTATAGGGTACAAGATTACGGGCCAAGATCTCAATTTTTATTTTTCCATTTTTTCTAATTCATTTGAAAATCTTATGGAATTCTTTGAATTAATTTCAAACTCTAATTCAGTCTATAATTAAATTCCTAGAAATGAAAACTCAATCTAAAAAAAAATGAAAGCAAAAAAACAGGGGAGACTTGGTTCTGACGATGCAAAACCACCAGCTGGCCTTAAAAAAAATCGGGAAGGCATTTTTGCACGAGCTTATCTGAATGCCTAGCGATCGATTTTACCGCTGAGAGTTGTTGACTAAACTTGTAAAGTTTTAAGCGTAAATTATTATTATTTAAAAAAAATTATATAATATAAGTAATTAAAAATGTGCCCGTGTGATCGTCTTTATTATACTATCCTATTGTTTTTTTTTTTTTTCTTTTTTTTTTTTTTCTCATATCTTTATTTTTGTTGATTTAGTTTGATAGCGAAAAATATTATACATATTATTATATTATTATTATTATATATTTACAATTTATTTCTAAATATAATTATACTATATAACGGTGATACACGTACACGCACCGGTTTCTGATGCGATTCGCTCTTTGCTTTAAACCTATTACTATATTATATACCTTAGATATATTAATTATGATCGTGATAAAATCTGACGAATTTCATCTTATATTATTATATAAGTTGAAATTTTTTCAAGTAAATAGCTATATGGCGAATCGCACTGTCGTCATCAGATGCCAAAGTTGTTTGGATATGACGAATCCAACGAATTTAATGTTCCTAAATAGTCGTTTATAATATACTTAGTTAGATTATTGATTGTTAGGAATACAATATACACATATTAATATGTAATATATATATATATATGTACTTAAGAGAAGCGCCTTTATATTAATTATAGTCCAGCGTACATAATATATTATATTGTACCTGCAGGGAAATTTAAATTTAAATTACATATAATGTACGAGGGAAAATATGCAACAACTTCTTCCATTAATCTTTTCTTAGTTTATTTATTTATTTTTATATATATATTTTTTTTTTTTCTGGCTTATTTCTGCGTGTTTCTTTCGAATAAAAATCGAAATCTACAAACCGAATCCAAATAGAGACTATAATTATAATATAATTGACATCTTTTTTGCACTTTGCAAATATCATGACACGTATTTTCCATTATATTGTGAAAGAAATGGCAATTTATTAATATGTCCAAATTTATCCATATTATTATAATATATATATTACAATTATACATTTACAATGAAATTCACTATTACAAATTACAATTACAATCATATAACACCTTATGCATTGCACTAAACTAAACAGAGGCTTACGCGATAGCAATATACATTTATTGTCTTAATTTTTAGCATTTCCTTGCTTATAAAGAAGCCTTTTACTTCTGAGTAAAGCCATTTTATTCTCATCAAATCAAATAATCACCAATTATTTCAAAAAAATATCAGTCTTTGACCTATGAAATACATTTTCATACATTATACAACGGTCTTTCTGTATTTATGATTAACTATATACCAACGCAGACATATGAAATATCTCTACATTCAATATTTGATAAACTTTCGTTTCTCCCTTCTTAATAGTAAATAATAAATAAAAAAAAGTGCCATGCAGGTGTAAGCTGTAAGATGTATAGTATATGAATTGTAAACTGTGAAATTCAGTATTTTTTGTTGTAACGGTGCGTCAAGTCTGAAACTTGACGCCATTCGACGTTGTGTTTCAATCAACACTGCCAGCTTGACCGCACGTGCATATTTTTTAGCACGATGCCACTTTGGAATCTAATTATTTATCTTTAAATAATTTTCGTTCAGTTATAAATTCGATAGATATTTTAATTGCGGAATCATTTTAATACTAATTTCAATATTAATTGGTCAACATATGTATATGTATTGCATGTTTTGTTGTACTGTAGCTCAGAATACTTATTATGAGAAACTGAGAATATATGGTTTCGCAGATAGAATAGCTATCGAAAATAAGAGCGATTTGTAAATGATGATACCTATGATACTTGCACCTACTAATTTTTGCATATATAAAACTGCGTTTTGAAAATAGATAAAATAGATTTCTTTTACATGCGTGTGAATCTTCATATTCTATTGTCGATAAAATTTTGATTTATTGCATATTTTCAACCGATGCGATATAGTCATTAAATGAAATAGTTTATATAATTGTTAGCTTTGATTAGTATTCGTAAGAATCACGGCGTTATCTTACATGCATAGATTTTTTCAATATATATAGTATCTAGTAGCAATGGATAAGCTAACAGGGTATAAATCACAAACGAACAATTAATATTGACAAACTTTTTGAAACTGATATATTTAAAAAAAATGATCAAGTTTCATGGAGTACCTATGAGCTGATTTAAATTCTTGCTATCAGATCAGACTTTAGTCAATATCTTGTACATCGTACTATGATACAATGAGCTTTAAAGAAAATCAAATTTATCATATTACTCAAATTTCGTATAGTATATCCTAATATTTTACACAATTTTTTTCATAAGAGCCGCATGCATATATAAGCTTTCATAATAATATAATGTCTTATAAAATTACTTATTCGAAAATTGCAGAGGTATATAATAGAACTTCAACTCAATATGTGTAACTCGTTTTATTATTATCTCAGAAGTATTATACATGTTTATTATATCCTAGTAAGAAATTCTATTGAGTAGAACTTGCAGCTGGCTCAACAAGTATACCGATTCCAATAATATAGTAATATATTACTAAAAAAAAAAACGTGCTGCAAGTTCTATTAGTTAATTCTTGAATTAATAATGCATGTATGAAATTGTAACTTTGAATGCTCTTATTTCTAATACTTGAATTTGTTTTTAAAATTGTGTAAATGATGTGGAGAACTATATATATATATATTATAGAAAACGAAATTAAGTTGACTAGTTATAGAGAATTACATTTTTTTGAGTGATATATAATATTTTTTTAAAATCCCTGTTAGCTTGCGTCTAAAAAAAAATTGTATTATAATCAACATTCCAACAATTATTAAGTTGAATAAATGAAATTGTAATAAGGTAGGTGGCTGAAATGAATTATTTAGGTATATACATTGTATGTAGGTAAATGTGTTATGTAATTGAAACTAAGAAAAACAAAAACAAAAAAAAAAAAAAAAAAAAAAACCGAAAGAATTTATGATAATCAAGGGACGTGCCCGCCCATCTCGCAGGTGCAGCAACTTATTAATTAATTCATTATACATATATTGAATAATAATTTACTACGATATGATAAATATTTTTATAGTAAAGCAGCATGATATTTTTATACGATAATATAATTAATTTTGATAAAAAAAAAAAAAAAAAAAAAAAAAAAAAGCGCGTATATTATATATATACTATATTGATCTAATATTATGCTATGAAACGAAAGAAAAAAAAAAAAAAACTATATAAATATATACCTTATTGATTCCCAGAATGAAATGTGATCGATGTATGAAAATAAATGAAAAATTTTGTATTGCAATTTTTAATAAAAAAAAAATAATGAGTCCACATATTATAATATCATACATAATAATTATATATTATATATATCCTATATACAGTCTGTATTGTTTCGTATTAAAATATTATCGCATTTCCCCGTTATGTACCTATATACACGGAAAGAAATGTATGGCGTTTACCACAATACTGGTATGGTATATCGCAACGAGTCCCATAAGTATGGTGGATAACGCCATACTTATGGGACTCGATGCCATAGTGTATAGGAATATCTCGGATACTGTTTCAGTATATGCGTCAATACCATACCAGTATTGTGGTAAACGCCATACATTTCTTTCCGTGTAGGTCTTGCGTTTATCTATACAGGATGAATATTCTCCAGGGTCTGATCTGGGAGGAGCTTCAACATGCCGAAGCTCCGCCTTCTTCTATTCAAACTCGTTCGCTTCAGAATAATAATGTGTGATTATCAAGCAGATATCCTTGTCTGCGATACGAATATGAATTATAGAAGAAGGCGGAGCTTCGGCACGTCGAAGCTCCTCCCAGACCAGACTCCGGAGAATATTCACCCTGTACTTTTATACTTTTCTCATCCGCGGGAGTTCTAAATATATATAAATCAATACATGGAACCGGGAGCATATGATTAGGAAATAGATATTGCATTTTGGGGGTCGAAGAAGTAATCTTTATTGTACATCATTATAGAAGGTGTAAATATTCATTGAATGAATAACAATACTCATGTTTATCTACAATACATCATCGAGATGTAAAAGGTAGTAATTTATTATATACAATATTACAAATATAATTTATACAATCTGTTAATATATAATCTGTTCTGGTACAGCATGATCATTGCTGATAATTACAATAAACGTAATATCAAATTCCTAATAATTACTACAGCACGGACCACTGCATAGTAGCCGTGAATCTACTCAAAGACTCTGATGCATTTATTAATTGATTATACTTTTATTAATCGGTGCATATTGACGATCATTCTTAACACTTCTATAAGGAGGATGTCTATTTGAGATCGGACCTCTTATTCAAAATATTCTGAATAATATTTCCAATGTTTTTCATGGTGAAAGCAGTCGTGGAATTGAGAAGATTAACGATAAACTCGTGATTGACTAATCGATGAGAAAGAACGTTATCTGGATCGTCACTGATTGTCGGATCGAAAATATCGGCATAAACTTTTCCCAGACATTCGCGAAGGCAAGAAGTGGTCCCTAGGATATCTGGCTGTCTAGCATGCCAAGGTAAACTAGCTACAAGCACTGACTGTTGAAGAAGAAAAAAATCTTCAAATGATTTACTGATATGTATTATTCGATCAATAACGAACTACAGAAATTACATACCTGACAAACTTCTCGTGGAATCCAATGAACAATTACACTTTGGCCGATCGCGCCGAGCGATTCCTTGCTGTATTCTTCAGCCAGGATAGTAGCTGTTGAAATCTGTTGATCAGTCTTGTAGCTATTGGATTCCTTACTGCCAAGTAGAGGAAAAGTGGATGATGTTACGACATCAGCTTGTGATGATCCTGTATCCTGCAGATACTCGGTATGGATATTCTCTTTGTGCAGCTTTAAGACTATGGACTGAGTGCTGCTATCAGATTGATGCAAGTCGTCGATCTCTGAGATCGTGATGCCTTCGGTAAGCTCCAGCGTATTTTCCAAAACATGGTTTATTACGCTTGATGCATTCTGAAATATGACTAAATCTTAACAATCCGGTCTGTTTGATGAGGAAATCCGTTTCTGGTATTAAATAATTCATACCGACCTTTTCGGCAGTTGCTCTTTCATCATTTCTTATGGCTTCTTCAGCAGCATCAAGACGCTGCTGTTTCGATAATTCCGCGACAAATTTTTCCCCTTCTTCTTCTGATATACAAACTTTTTCACCTAAAGCTAATGTCAGTGCCTTGCCAAGACCTTCTCTGGGGTCGTAGCCTTTGCTCAATGCCAGTAAAAATGCTGTATAGTTTACGGTATCGCATTTCGATGCAAACATTTCGCACAACAACTCCTTAGCGAGCATTAACCGAAGCGTTTCCTGAGGAGTCATATTGCGGGAATTGAATGAAAAGGTGCTATTTGCGAAGGACTTTTTGCTGGAAAACGATGGCTTGGATAGAAATTCTGTATTTGGTGAAATTAATCCACTAATCTTCTCGAGGTTTGAGCATTTCTTTTCCTCGTCGTATATTTCTTCTTCATCTCCATGACAATCTTCATGGAGTAGAGTCTGGCAGCAAGGATCTCCAAAATCATCATTTGAAAGCCACATGTTCACCGAATGAAACTGATCCCGAGTTACCGTCTCCGTGAGGGTAGGGTCCATGGCTATGAACTGGGATCTTAGATTCAAGATTTGTTCGTCACTAGGCATGGGTATGTCCATAGCATAAATGATGAATTCTCTCCAGTCAACATACTCCGATGAACCAAAAATCTCTGTCACGAGGTCCGAGACATCGGAAGTTCGAAATTCGGACCATGAAGAAGGCAGATGAGTCATTCCGCCTTCTTCCTCGCGGCAGGTCACCATGTCCTCGATAATATAAGTGAAACACTGTTCCGGGAGGCTTCCGTGGGGTGCAACGTATCGAAACACGTCCATCAGACGACCTAATTGTCCCATACGAAATTGTGACGGTAGTATTTCTTCCCGGATCGACTGAGGAGGAGGCTCTGGCTCATCCGGGAACATTAGGACATTTGATTTAACAACGAAGCGGTCTCCATCGAGGAGTAATTCTTCTTGAATCGGTACGCCTTCTTCAATCGCGAGGCAAAAGACTGACGCCATATCGTTTACGCTCTTCATCTCCCTATTGTAACGATCGTTTATATGTTTTAGTATTTCATGAAAACAACGTTCCATAGTTTCGTAGAGAAAGCTGATGTCCGATAGAGCGCTCTTATCTAAAAGCTTTAGTCGAATGCGGGTTCTATTTATCTCAAACTGAACGGCGGAACGCCATTCATAGCACAAATCAAATCCTCGTTTCAGAACATCACCCATCAGTTCAGCGTTTGCCGTAGGTAATAGTTGGGCTTTAGGTATCTGGATTCGACCTTTTGCATCAGGAGTAAAAGATGATTGTTCTTTTTTCAAACCTTCAAATACCGTCGACGCCAAAGACTCTACTACATTCTGTACGTACATGATATTTGCATGTACTGCTTGATAGCAGGTCGTTTCCGTAGGATCGAAAACTTTTCTATCAGCAACAATCAGCAAATCAGCAATCTGTTTTTTGACTAAACTGCAATCGATTGTGGGGGCTGCTTGTGCATCTTTGCTAGTCAAGTTTTTACCAATTTTTGACGATGCTGCTCCCTTTGTTGGGGCTCTGCTAATCTTAGTAGGCGACAGGGTTGAAGTGGATGCTGCTAGTTCGTTCGAATGTAATTCCAGTCTCTGAAGAGGATGTTTGGGTAACCGAGTCGCGTTGATGGGTCGTTGAAGCAAAGAGGTGTAATAATCTTGAATAAGTTGTATGGTATCGATGCATCTATCTATTTCAGCTTTGATCATAGAAATATAGAGATTAGCTAGGGCAACCATCTCCTCAGCAGTCCAATCCTGAGAGATGATTCGTTGTCTTTCATCCTCAGCCTGTTTTCGTCTTTCGTCGCAAATCTCCCAAAGTTCTTTCCGGAAATCTGCAACTCTGCAGTGAAGCTCACACTTTACATCCAGGTCGCCTCTCATGTCTTTCGCGATATCGTTGTAATCTCTGTGAAAAGTGTGTAACATGTCTTGCTTGGTGTCAGGTCGTTCGATGAAGTCGTCCATATGTTTCGTTACGTAAATTCGGTAGGGTGTAATGTGAGAGTAATGGACTCTTTTCATGAAAAATATCTCCTTCAGATCCTCAATATAAATTGTCTCCATATTCTCCCACAGAGTTGCTAAAGCTTCCAAGAGCATTGGGGCTTGAGGGAATCTTATCCACTCCCAACCATCTTCCCCAGGTTTTGGTGGAATCGATTCATCCTCTACTACACCGAGGATGTTATCCAGAACATCGTATCCTTCCCCTCCATATTCACTTTCTCCTTCCCAGTCAATGTTCGCCGGGTTAGAACGGGGAATCAGTTGTTTAATTATGGGCATTTTGGTTGGCGGTGGGTATTCCTTGTCGTCTTCCAGTAAATCTAAACCATCGCCAAATAGTTCCTCGGATGTGACGCGCGGGATCGACATATCACCGATAGCAAGTCTGCACAATCTCTTCAGCGTGAATATATTGAGATATGTATAATACACTGCATACGCATTTCCTTGATCAGTGTAGAAGGCATCCATCGGAGTAGTGTCTTCTGGTAGTATTTCGTAAATATCTGTCTCGTGCACATTCATATTCTTGGGTTTAGGTAAGGCTCGAATATAGGCCGTCATATACGACTTAGAAGTCCTTTCTACTGGTTTTGGTATCGGGTTACATACGAGACGAGATTCTCTACAAACAGAGAATTCACCCTCATTCTCAGCTTCGTACGATATTCCAGAAACTATGGGGTTTACTTCTTCGATATTATCATCAAGATCATTTAAGCTCTCTTTATCGAAGGGAATTTTAAGACCTGTAAGTGCCATTTCTAGTAGTGCCATCTGATCGAAAGTGTTAGGATAGTCCACCAAGACCCACCCATTTACATCTGTTAAACTCTTCATGTATTCAATGAGGATTTTAGTGTTCAATTCATTGGGTATCGGCTGTCCGATGGTGAGATATTCATGTGTCAACTTTCCGATATACGCAGGATTTGAAAGGTCCGGAGACATATCATCGTTTGGAAGCGCTTGAGGTGTTTGTGTTTCTTCATCAATTCCGGGAGTTGTTATTATTGTATTTTTCGGTGTTTTCGCCGGTGTCTTCTGCTTCTTTACAGCAGTGTCTTTCTTGGCAAGTGGTCCTACATCACCGTCTATATTTTTCTGTTGTGTTTCTTTCTTAGACCCCAATGGAATCAAATCGATGTAAGCAGTGTCCTTCATCTCTTCTTTGTAGCACAGGAGGCAGTAATTGATTGCATCTTCCAAGTGGAGGAGCTTGACTCCCCGATGTTTCAGCAACGTCTGCATTATCGGATATACAGATACGTCCAAAACACCAAGAAGGATGCAAGCTGAGGCGACTTTAGGCACTGGAGCAGGTTCTGGGTCCAGTTGACAAGGGTACATGTACTCCAAAAGTCGATGGACGATGTATCCAACTACGATACTACCAAGCCTGAGTATTTCCTGAGTATCCAAATCGATTTCTGGCATAAATTTGTCCCACGGTGGTCCTGCGTTTAGATAATTATCGAAGTCCGCGTCATTGAGAATAGCTTGTCGTTCGATTTCTGCTCTGAAAATTTCCTCAACATTCTCTTCAGGCTTGAAATTAGTTATATTTTCTACGTGCTGAACGGTTTCAAAAATTGGCTGACTTTTAATGAACAAAGCCTTCCATTCGCTCCATATCTTCGTTGGTATGAAGTTCTCATTGTTTTCGCGATAATCTGCTGCTTTTACTGAAATATCGATGAGATCATTCAACACTGTGTTGACCATACGATAATGTCTCTTTTCACAGTTTCGGACTTTTTCCTCGTGAATTCGTCTGTGCAATTCGCAAAGTCTTAAACACTCAGCTTGAATGTCCTCACCCTCTTTGACGATAACTTCGTGTTCTCTAAGAAGTTCCATATGATGTTCAGTTTTCGTTCTTTCCTGCATAAGTTTATCGACCAATCCTCTATTCCAAGCGATTCTTCGCTTTTGGTCCCGAATCTCGCACAGTTTGGTCATCATCTGTTTTTCGTACTGTGAATGGGAGAATAATTTCTTAGCAATCGCTTGGTCGAACTCAATCTCCTGGTCCTGTCTTTGTTTTTCCCATAATTTTGCCGTCAGTTCTTTTTCCATTCGATTTTTACAGTTAAACATAGCCGTAGTTCGCCGCGTTCGATCTTTCATGCATTTAATGTACATCTTAGCTGCCTTCGGGTCGACCGGTACTGGTCCAATATCTTCACCGTATTTCTTCTCATTACAAAGTTCATGATAGGTGTATTCGTGCGAACAACGCACTTTGTGCTTTTGACTAAAATCTCGTAAATCTTGAATTTCCCTTTCCACCGATGACACGCTGTCCACTTGAACCTCAAGCTTATTATCATAAACACTTTCTTCCAGTTCTTTTTTCACTGTTCTCCTTTCCTTCTGCATAGTTACACATCGCTCTCTGGCGAGCTTACACTGATCTAAGATCGCCGTAAACTTGTTCCGATGCCAGGCAATCACGCTAGCGTTTTTAATCAGCCCTTCAGCGATTGGATTCTCAGTTGATTCAGGAGTCGAAAGTCGGTCCAAAACCATGGTTACATCAAACTTAGATGAGTTTGGAATGAATTTTTCTCTCTCCTTTTGCTGGGTGATGAAATGTAGTTTATCTTTACTTTCCAAACTGACGAATATCTTGTAAAAGAGACGTGTAGCCGTTGTACCACGACCATTGGATATATCCTCGATAACATCATCAGTGCAATCGACTCCAATAAACTTAAGCCATACACGTAGATGCTTAAGATTAACTCTTGCCAAGGCAGGATCTTCCGTAACAATTATAGTGTTCAATTGAGTGCTGTCGATTATATCGTAGCTGTGAAGAAGCTGGGCTAGAAGAGTACCATCTCTAGTAGTTGATCCGAAATTATCTGGGGTTAAATCGATGATTAGTCCTAGTCTGTCTCGCAACCACGATTCTAAAGCTTCGCCCATTTTTATATAGACGGATAAAAAAAAAAATTACGCCATATATTCGCGATTGCGGATAATTTTATCACCTTTGTAAAATGACCAAAAGATTATTACGATTTTTGAACAGCCGTAAATACCGTTGTTGTATTAATCCATTGAAGTGAAAACTACTATCAATCTTAGTAGCAATATTCAGGCTGTACGATTCTCAGGAATATATTACGGGTGTTACATGTGTACATAATTCGAGGAATTCATGAGTCGTCTATTTCCAATAACGATCATGTTGAAAAAAAAATAAATAAATAAATAAAGAATTCCTCCTAGTAGCGAAAATCGTATATATATAAGCGTTAAGACTAATGCATTTTGGACCCGAAAAAATTTCTGTTTTTTTTTTTTTTCTTTTATGTGGCAGTTATTGGAAATAGACGATTCATAAAATGGGATGTATAATGCAACACGAAATAAGGTGTTGCAAGTAGGGTCAAGTGGAAAAAAAACGAATAATTATTATAAGTATATATCTAGAAATTTATTGCTGCAGTATGGATACAATATCACTCATCGTCAAAGTTATGTACAACAATTTGTAATTTTTTCTTTAGACTAAAGTGTATCCATCGCAATTGATCGAGTCCCTTTATTTGCTTGCTCGCATAGAAGCTAGCAATTTCGGAGTATTTACATTTATACAGTCGTGTTTCGTTAACGCAACCCCCATCTGATACTTTTGACGCCACGAGGGCCACTGACCCCATCGCAGGTGCTTGTACCCAAGGTCACTCTACTCCTCCTATGGCCTTGCTCGCTAGCGGCATAAACGGGGTGACAAATGGTCTCGCCATCTCGCAGTCGAATTGACGAACTACTTTTGCCGCGAAAATATCTTCGCCTAATCCTATACAACCCGCGTGCCATTCATGTGGTTTCTTACTTGAGATCGCCCGTAATAAGCCGCTGATATTTCTTTTCTGTTGCATGTCAACTGGCGTGATCGAAACTGATAGTAACGACAAATCTGACAGTTGATACTTTTAGTGCACACTAGTGCAGCAAGTCGAAATCGTTATCAATTTCTATATGGCGCGAATTGACATGCACATGTTTTTGTTTTTCGCATGTTTTTCTTATTCTTCTCGAAAACTAAATGGGAACAATTAAAAAAACCGCAAAATAATAAAGTCACAGGACGAATCCACATAGGTGCTGTATGTTAACGAGATGCGACTGTGACAGACATCTCAATAAATATATATTTCGAACGCAGATAAATAGTCACAAAATAGATGATGTAATGCCACACCTACTCATCAACCAAAAGAGATTCTTTTTGTATGGTTACTGGGTAATGTATTAAATAATCGTGATATGATAACACTCGTCCTTCTGTTTCAGTTGAAAGAACTTGCATCAGACACTATAATCATCTTCGTCCACCGAGGATTTCGTCTATCAAATGTATTGTCGCAACACGAATGTGGTTTATGTATGCCAGTGAGAAAGTGAAGAGAGTCGATCGATTCCGATGGGTGCAGATCTATTCTCAAGAAGCAATTACAAAATAGATATAACTTTGGCATTTCGTAATATTGTATCGATGCTATATAGCAATAAATTTCCAGCTATACCAATAACCAATTTCTTCGTTATTTTTCACTTTCCCTTTTCTGCGACTCTTTATTTCAAAATCCAATAAACGAGAGTTAGAAAAATTATAAATGTAATTTCAGCTTTCAAGCTGTATTTTCGGAAACTCTAAAGAACGTAGGTATAATAGGTAAATAGGTACAGCAACGTGCATGAGGACACGTAAAATGCATATACACTATTCCATTTCCCCACCAAAAATTTCAGCACACCTCCTCGAGTCAGATGTTCTCCCGATACCAGGAGCATTTTTCGGCTCGAAATTTAAATTATTTAGAGTAGGTAACAAATATTTTGTAAAGATATAGACATACATACGTTGCTTCATGCACATCTATACATTTTTTTTATTCATACTAGCGTTGTTCAGAGTTAAAGAAATTTTAAGTCGAAAATTTCTCTTGGTATCAGGAGACCATCTGACCCGAGGAGGTGTGCTGAAATTTTTGGTGGGGGAAAGGAGTCGTGTATCGATATAGGCATGCATACGTGTCTTCATGCACGTCTCTATATTAGTTTATTATACTAGCGTTATTCAGAGTTAGAGAAATTTTAAGTCGAAAATTGCTCCTGGTATCAGGAGACCATCTGACCCGAGGAGGTGTGCGGAAATTTTTGGTGGGGGAAAGGAGTCGTGTATTGATATAGGCATGCATACGTCTTCATGCACGTCTCTATATTAGTTTATAATACTAGCGTTATTCAGAGTTAAAGAAATGTTAAGTCGAAAATTGCTCCTGGTATCAGGAGACCATCTGACTCGAGGAGGTGTGCTGAAATTTTTGGTGGGGCAAACGAGTAGTGTATCGATATAGGCATGCATACGTGTCTTCACGCACGTCTCTATATTCATTCAATAATACTAGCGTTAGTCAGAGTTATAGAAATTTTAAGTCGAAAATTGCTCCTGGTATCAGGAGAACATTTGACCCGAGGAGGTGTGCTGACATTTTTGGTGGGGGGAAAGGAGTCGTGTATCGATATAGGCATGCATACGTTGCTTCATGCACGTCGCTATATAGTTCATATGGACTAGCTATTCTCATGATTCGAAAAATTTTAAATCAATAAATACTCCTGGTATCAGGAGAATATCTGACCCGAGGAGGTGTTTTGAAATTATTGGAGGGGTAAGGAGTTGTGTATCGATATAAGCATGCACACGTTGCTTCATGCACGTCTCCCTTTATTAGTAAGTTAGCAGCGATCTTCAGAGTTTTAGAAATATTAACTCAAAAATTGCTCCTGGTATCAGGAGAACATCTGACCCGAGGAGGTGTTCTGAAATTTTTAAGTAATCGAAAATGCATTAAATATAAAATTCCCTATTGTCCTTATCTGTAATGAATAATCCCAGGGAGAGGAAAGTGGAAAATAACAAAGCAATTGATTATTCATATATCTAAGAATTTATTGCTCTAGAATTGATACAATCGTATACATTGTCAAAGTTATGTAATGTGTAAAGTTATGTAAATTGTAATTGATTCTTAAAAATAAATATCAAATATAAATTGTTCGCGTATCTTTATTAGCTTTCTGGCGTAGGAGTTATCATAAAATAAACTACGTCCGTATTACAATAAGATCCTACTTTGATATAATTAATTTTACAAAGAAGGACGAGTGTTATGGTGATATTGTGTTCGGAATATTTCTATCAAGTCTCGTTAACGCACCCCATGCGTACTCATCGACGCCACGAGGGCCACTGAGGTCACTGACCCCGTGACAGGTGCTATTATCCAAACCAAACCAATAGGCGTTCTTTTTTTTTCATAACGAACGACTGCCAAAACGAAAATCTTGCTCCTTTTAATCAACGAATGACTGCCAATTCGCTAGCGATGCCTTTTTATATAGACGAACGTTTGACCCTACGACAGGTGTTCCTTCCCTCTAATAACCCGACTAGTGGTTGAGAACTACATGAAGATAATCGGGTTGCATATAGTAAGGCGTACAACGAGTAGTAGTGTCGGTATGAGCATAAGGTAGGTTTTCGTTGAGTAGTGACGTAGTGAGGTAGTGACGTCACGTCGATAGTGTATGCCGCATAAGATAGATTTTGGAACACCCGTACGCTGGCCCTACCGGGCTTTTGCACAAGTCACAACTCGCACTCACAAACTATGAGCTACGATAGGTTGGCAGTAGTGATAATTTGGCTCCATTTTCTTCACGGATTAACCGACAAACTGCTGTAAACGCCGGTGAAAATTGAGTATCCCGCATGAAAAGGAGGCGAAAATATATTAAGATTCGTGAATTATCAACGAAAACGCGATGGAAACAATACAAGAAACTAAACATAACGTGTTAAGCGGTATATTGAATGAAGAAGAACTCACACAGATACCCGAGGGTGTGAGCAAGAAGTTGAAATCATATTTCGACGAACGGTTTGAAGAATATATCACCGCTAAAGCCGTATTTGAAACTGCTAGACAAAACCTTGGTAAGTTTAACCTATATATTATCTTATTAATTCGATTTTACATAATATACAAACACAACATATAATTATCTAATTATATTTACGACAAAGGTTTTTTTTTTTTTTTTTTTTTTTTGTTTTTTTTTTTTTTTTTTTTTTTTTTTTTGTTACAATCCTTATTATATTCACCCGCTTCATATCTCGCCACTTATACTATTACATACCTCGCATCTCTCATTTCATAGAACAAAGATTAGAGACTCTGCAAAAGGATCACAATGAACAGAAACTTGATTTCGACGAATGCAAAGCCAAGCTTGAACTCGCTAATAAATACACAAACGAACTTCAGACCAAAGTTGAAGAAGCAAGATCAGAGGCAACAAAATTACAAGAATCAATCAGAAGGTATATTAACCTCTAAACTTAAACCCAATTCTAAAATTTCACTAAAATAATGCTGAAAAAAAAAAAGAATTTTTTTTTTCTTTTTTTTATTAAAATCGAAATTTTAGAAAAAAAAAAGTTAAAATCAAAATATATTACGTTCTTCTTTTTTACCTCATTATTATATTCAGGTTGGAAAAAGATAACGGCGAATTTAGACGCCAACGAGATGTCGCGACGGACGAGAGAGATGCTTTACAACTTCAAGTAGAACGTAGAGATGCTGAACTCGAACGTACACATGCTGAACTTACCTCACTCAGTGTTCAGCTACAGGCTGCAGTCACAGCTAAATGTCAAGCTCTCGCTGATACAGAGGAAATACGCAGTCGAGAAATGACTTTAGACTATAAGTTAGTATAGATAATTTATTCACAACTTTTATTATATAAATGAGGATTCATTGGTGTTTCGATATCTAGTGTTGTTCAATTTTTAGAGACTGAGAATTGGATAATTTTGATCATTTAATGGTTTAAAAAAAGTCCTGGAGAACCAGGGAAAGTCAGAGAATTTAATAATTCAATTATAAAATGCATGTACAGAGTTTGTACAATGATATAACAAATTTTAGTTTTGAATAATAAATTTTATAACTTACCAATTTTTAGGGAAAAGCGTTTGGAGAAAGAACGAGTTCTTTTGGCACAGCAGATGGCGAATCTTGAAGAAGAATTATCAAAGCGTACAGGAGATTTGCAAAATGCGCGTGCAGAATCATCCAAGAGATCGCTGCTCACTGAAACCCAACTTTCACAGCGCGATGAAGAGCTTAGAATAGCTAACGATGAGATAACTAAATTGAGAGATAATAATTCTCTGATATCTAAACGGTGCGATGAAATTGCACAGAAATTAGAAGATCAAAGATCACACGAACTTTCAATGCACTCTTCATACCGCGAAGAAGTTAACGCACAAACAAGACTAGCTGATCTTTACAAGGGTATGGCTGACGAGGCTAATGCCAAAGCTGAAGAGTTCAGTTCTGCTGTTAAAGAACTACAATCTTTGCTCGAACAAGCCACCGAACAATATGGACTTGTCGAAACACGCTATAATGATTTACAAATGCGTTCCGATGAAGAACTTGCCGAGAAATCACTAAAAATTGAAGAACTTGCCAAGGAATTAGAACGCGCTAACGATCTGCTCAAGGATGCAAAGCAAGGTACGGTATAATCAGAAATGATTTTATATCAGGATACAAAGATGTTGAATTTTATTTCTATTATGAAATTCTCATTTCACAGAGAGACTGGATCATGCTGTAGAGCAGCTTGCTCCAACTGCAGCAGTAGCAAGTCGTTTATTGAAGAAGGGCTCAAGCCTGACACAAATTTATACTCAATTGGTTGATGCTACCAATGAATTGGCTATTGAAAGGGAAGAGAACGAGAGATTGAAATCACAGATGAATGTGATACTTCGTGAGCTTGAAGACAAAGCACCGTTACTTCAACAACAACGTGATGATTATGAAGCTGCTGTAGCCAATGTAACAATGCTAACTTCTCGACTCGATGATCTACTAGCTGAAAATCATCGCCTAAGAGAAGCGACTGATGAGGCTTCCCGCATCGCTAACCATCACGTTCGCGAAAATAAACGGCTAAAGACAGAACTCGCAGATCTTGCTAGACAGGTGATTTGTTTATCTCATTTCTCTCAGGGTGTTATGATTTGATCGAATAAATTACAATCACAATTCCAGCCAACGTTCACTTATATATTTCGTATTTAATATATTATTCCATTTCATTCCAGGTTTGTTTCCTACTCAAAGAAGTACAGGAGAGTCGTGGCGGTTCAACAAATCTTTCATCTACAATGATGGAGTCAGACGATCTTGCTTCTTCTCAGATTATCAGTAAGAAGTTGGTTACCTTCAGAGACATTGAAGAACTACAAGAAAACAATCAAAAACTATTATCTATTGTAAGAACATTATCAGCGAGACAAGAGGAGATCGAAAAGGCAACTGATGAAATAAATTCGGGTGAAATGAAAGAGAAGCTCGATAGGTATTAAAAGTTGATAAGTTTTACTCTTGTTTACAACGCTTACTTCTTTGCTCATTCTTTCATTTATTTCAGGTACACCGAGCAGCTAGCCGATATGAAAGGTGCGCAAGATAGGCAGTCAAAAATGCTTGAGGGTCTTTTGCGGCAGAGAGATATGTACAAGAATATGTATCAGCAATGTTTGAATCAAACGACAACTAATAGTCGTCAAGAGTCTGTTACGGACGAAGAAAAAGTTGAGATGGAAGTAGACCAGAAGGAAAGTGAAGGTGAAAAAGAGAAGAAAGAAAGAGAGGAGAAAGAAAAGAAACTAGCCGAACTTGAGACAAAATTAAAACAGCTTCGCGATGAGTATGATACTTACAGGAAGGAGAGAGTATCACATGAGCGAATGCTCGGAGAGGAAATTGAAAGATTGAGAAAAGAGGCTGAAGCTAGTTCTGCTCGTAGTTGCCGACTCAAGGCACAACTTGACTCTGCTACCGAGAGATTCCACCTTCTTCAGGCTAACGTTAGCTCCTACAAAACCCAGATCAAAGTTCTTGAGGAGAAATGTAACAACTACAACACGACAATTGGTAAATATAAATCTTAATGATTTGATATTATGTAGTTCCTTTTTATGTTTATAACATTTGACCAAATCGTTTCAGGAAAACACGAGCAGAGTTTAATGCTATTAAAAGACGAGACATTGGGCGCGCAAGCTCGTCTATCAAGAGCCGAAGTCCAGCTGGAAAATCTGCGACAAGAAAGACAATTGTTGCGAGACTCTGAGGGACGGCTTTTAAAAGAACGAGAAGTACTGCACAGGGAGAGACAAACACAGGCTTTACTCAGAGCAGATGTTGAAGCTATTAAAGCCAGTCTAGAACGAGCCCAAGCAGAAGGTCAGTTGAGAGCCGAACAACGCCTCGACGATGCAACGAGTGAGTGCGCCGCTTTACGTAGAAGACTTCAAGAGGAGCAGGACCGATTCCGTGAACTAGCCACTCATTTGGAACGACAATTAGCTACTGCACAAGAACGTCTTAACGAAGAACGTGAAATTGCTGAGAAAACACGAGCCGAACTTGAAGCAGCTCGCGAACTTCACATCCAAGATGCTAGACGTATGGAAGAATTCAGCGCCAGACTCAGACAAGCAGATGCGCACTCAATCGCAAAACCCATGACTGGTAAATATATATATATGATTGGTAATTTTGTCTAGTTGACTAAACGATTTTTTATACTTTCTAGGAGACGAAAGCATCATTAAACGACTGAAGGAGCTTGAAACGCAGTTGGCGAGTAGCCAGGGCGAGGTGAAATCCCTTTCTGAACAATTGAAAGCAGCTCATCAACACGGTCAACAGTATTGTAATATAGCTGAAAGCTCTGAAGCTCAATTGAGAGAATTAACAGCACAACACATCAAGTACAAAGAAGAACTTGAACGTCAGTTAAGAGAAGCACTGGCAACGATAGCGTCGCTTAAAAAGCAGAATCAAGACTCGGAAGATGAACTTGCCAGAGTTAAGTCAGGTCGTCAAGAAACTGACTCTGAGTTAAGAGAAAAATTGAATATTGCTGAGAGACAATTGGAAGAACTTGAAGAATTGAGAAAAGAAGTTGAGACCACTAGAGGCGAACTACAAGCCGCGTCTAACGCTGTTAAAGAAACTGAAGAAAAATATGCAAGGGAAATGCTTCTACACTCTACCGATTTACAGGTGAATATAATATCTGTGCGAGTCACACAATAATTGAAATTTAATCGTACTTGTATTTCCAAATTCTAAACATACCTTTCAATGCGCAGGTTCTTGCCAGATTAAAAGAAGAATCGAGCTTTGGTTCAGAGAAAATCTCGAATCTGACCCGCGAACGTGATACGGCTATTGAGGCTCTACAACTCGAGAAGGCTTCTTGGCACGATAGAGAGCAGCGTTTGAATGACGAAGTTCACGAGATGCAAGTCCGAATGAAAGATTTGGACGCCCAAAATGCTCTTTTACATGATCAAATACAAGAACTCAGTGATCGCACCGCCATTATACAGAGCCAGCAATTGAACACCAGTGGACGCGGAAGCCCAGACACTAGCTTGGAAGCAATGAATCGAAGCTTTAGCGGTCTTGAAGATGATTCCAAGTCCGCCGAGCAACTGTTAAGAGTAATGAAGTACCTGAGGAGAGAGAAGGATCTAGCTGTTGCAAAGTTCGACGTTCTTAGAGCTGAGAATTTGAGAGTGAGGTCACAGGCTGAGGTAAGTCAAATTTCTATCAGAGCTTTTAGTATTTCTTATGAAGAAATTTAATTCGTTTTTACCAAAACTATTTATAATTTATGTGAAAACTAACAGGTATTGGAGAAACGATTGAAAGAATCTGAGGCCTCGCTGAGCGCACAGCGTGAAGAGTCAGAAATCGACGTTGTAACTACTTCAAAACATTCTGAATTACTTCGCAAAGTTGAAACACTGAACGCCATCACAGATTCTAATAGAATCCTGAGAGAAGAACGGGATAATTTACTCTCCAAGGTGTCGGAGCTAACTGCAAGAGTAACAGCACTTTCTGAGGAAGTTGTACCGCTGCGTGAAACGGCACGTGAATTAACGGCTAAAACTGAAGCTCTTGTGCAGGAGAATAACGGACTTAAAGGAGAGGCTACTAGGTGGCGTCAACGGGCTAATGCTTTGGTCGAAAGAGCTAACAAAGCAAGTCCTGAAGACTGGCGACGATTACAAACCGAGAGAGAAAATCTGAGCAAGCTACTTACCTCGGAGCGAGAAACCCACGCGAAACAAACAGAAGAATTGAACGCTTTGAAAGTTGAGAAATCTAGACTTGAAGAACAACTCATACAACAACAACGACAGCTACAAGCTCAGAGCGAACAATTGTCTAGGACCTTGGAGGACAGCCGAAAACTAACTCAAGACTTGAGCGAATCCCTGGTCAGTTCTGCTGCTAAAACTAAAGAAGTAACTGTACTGCGAAAAGAGCTTACAGACAAAGAAGCCGTGCTTAATGATATAAAGAATAAGGAAACTAAGATACGCACCATTGCAAAGAAGTATAAAACGCAGTTTGAGGAACTGACTAAGATAGTAGAAGAAGAGAAATCAAAACAGGAAGAACTACAATCATCTGCAACGGCTGCTGCCTCCGAAGGAGCGTTGCAGGAGCGCGAGAATCAGTTGAAAGAAGAGGTACAGCTGCGTCAAACAATTGCTGAACTATCGTCTAGAATTGAAGAACTGACTCGTCAATTATCAACGGCACAAACCGAGTCAGAAGCCCTGAAAAAAGAAGTCGAAGTAGTGAATAAATCCAGCGTTGAAAAAGAAGAACGTGCAAAACAAATACTGAAGGGCGCGAGGATAAAGATCGTGCAATTAACAGAAGCTAAAAAGGTCTGCGACAAAGAATTAATTGATTTGAAAACAAAGCTTGAATCCAACGTAGGAGACTCGGACATTTCTGAACACGACGCTAGACTAGCTGCTATAAAATCCCAAATGGAAGGAAGAATTTCACGTTTAGAACATGAGAAGTCAGAAATACATGCAGAGAAAGAAGCCCTTATTCAACGCCTCAATCAATTACAGAGACAATTATCTTCCGGAGTTGGTGGCGTAAGCGCTACTACCGAACCACCGACAGCTAACATCAAGCCTATGTCAGCACGATCCGAAACACCCCTTGCCAGTATTCGTCCTATGAGCGTTGTCGTCCAATCCAGAACTGCAGCTGTATTGCCTACGACTGCTGCAGCCCCTGTTCTTGTTGCGCCTCAGCAACAACAACAGCAGCAACAGCAGCAGCAACAACAACAACAACAGGCAGTTCACACAACAGAGACTAGCTCTCCTACCAGCAGCCATACGGACTATCAGCCAGCGAGCACTAGCAGTTCGTCTCAAACTAACGCTGGAAATTTAAGACAGCTTGCCGTTCAGCCGCAACTTAGCGAATCTGCAGAATCTACACAGCGTGAAGATCCGGAGAGCGCAGAGCCTCTGAACACTCAACAACAGCAATGTCAGCAACAAAATCCACAGCAACAACAAACTGTTGCTTTAGTTAGCCCTAGAGTAGAGCAGCAACAGCAACAACAACAACAACAACAACCGCTGCAACAACAAGCTGTTGTTAGTGTTAGCGATCAGCAACAAACAGTCGCTAGTAGTTCGACACAGTCTGTTAGCACTTCTCAAGCTAGTACTGGACACAAACGACCTAGAAGTATAGATAACTCTGCTTCTGCATCTAGCGGTATTGAAGGACGCGTCGATGCTACTAGACAAGAACAAAGCCCTAGTCCTAAATCTAAACGAAGTAGACAGCAAGAAGTTGCGCCAACTCCTACAGCCAGTGCTACAGACGTTGAATATCAGGTTTGTTAAATTTCTAGTAAATGATTTTTGTTCTTTTTTTTTTCAGATCACTGATACGTTATGAAGAAATATAATTATATATAATCTAATATATAATCTAAGTTTTACCATAGCTAATAATTTGCATTTTTAAATATGGTTGAATATTTTCTTACTAATGATCACAGGTCCCAACATCGAGCCAACGCGATCAAGATGAAGAAGTAGAGGAAGGCTGTGTAGTAGTAGTCGACTGTGACGAGGGTGAAGGAGCTGGTACACATCAGGCTCAAGAAGAGGAAGAATTCGACAATGAAACCTACGAAGAAATAGAAGAAGAAGAAGAATTGCCTTACGGAGTTGAGGGCGAAGGGGAAGTGGACAATAACGAAGTTGAAATAATAATGGAAGATGATTCTACCAGCGTTGAAGTACCTCGACAAGTTCAACCCACAACAGCTAACAGCCAACAACAACAACAGTCAGAAGCTATCAGTAGCGCTGGACCTACAGGAGAACCACCTTCCTCATTCGCACCGAGATCTTCACGCGGAATAGCGCCAATGCCAAGACAACAACAGCAGCAACATTTACTCTTGGTAATAAAGCCCGCAGCGTTACCTGTTCATTTCAATCTTATAATATTTGCCAATTTACCTAATAACACAATTTAATATCTTACTGTTTCTTACAGCCTCAACAGGGATACGAAGACGGCGGTGACGACAGTATAGTACCAAGTACACCGACGCTATTTGTACCTCGTAGAGGAGACGGTTTTGGAGAAGCTGTTAGTTCCCCTCAAGTACCTCAAGGTCGATTTACTTTCGGTGATCCTACCCCAACTGTTACCGCAACAACAACACCGACTTTAGCTACTCCGACCGGACCAACTAGAACTATATTTGGCTCATCCGGATCTGGGGTTGCTCAAGTCGCTCAAGAAGGTATGGATGATACACGGATGGATTTGACACAACTTGAAGATGCGGGAACTGGACGAAGCGTTCCTACAACTCCGTTACAAGTCTCACCAGCTGCTGCCGACGCTCCACCTTCGGTATATAAATTAATCAAATTAACAGATTAGTTTATAATAATATAATAAAGTATTATAGCAAATATTTTACATTGTGTTTTGCCTCCTATTACGAATTAATCATTAATGATATTTTATAATTAAAAATTCAATAGACAAGTAGCAGCCAATCAGAAGAACAAGAGGCCCCAGGATCGGGAGCAGTTGCTATTACAGTAACAGCGACGAATGAAGCTAATGAGGAATCAGTCATTCCTAGCATTCGAGTTACATCAGTTGAAGAACAAGAGTCGGTGCAAGTTGAAGTCACGACCGAAACTCTTGAGCTGATACCTGCGGATGGTAATTTAATATTTAAAATTTTCTTTAGTATGCATTAACTGTGATAATGGTCTTTTCTTCTTATGCTTATGAAATGTTCTGTTTCTTTTTTTTATTATTACCAAATAAAGGAGGAACTTCTGAAAGTGATAAACAAGATGAGGCAGGACCAAGTGCAGGTGAGGACGACGTAACTGAAGTAGAAGTTGAGGCAGAAGCAGGAGGTGCCGAAGTCGGTACAGACGATATGGAAGACGAAGGTCGCGAGGCCGAAGCCTCTCCATCTTTTAATACACGATCACAAAAAGCCCTTGCTGCAGCAGCAAACAGTAGAGTCAGCGCCCGACGATCTACTAGATCTCCATTTCGTACCGGGCGAGGACCAAGGCCTACACCTATTATATGGGAAAACCAGTCGGGTAGAGGTAAGCTAATAAACGTTCTATACTCTCTAAATGAAATGAACAATTTCTTGAAAACTTTACATATACCTTAAACTCAAATTTTTTTTTTTTTTTCAAAAGCATGGAGGATTTGTTGTAAAGTTTTACTGCAGCTTTTAAAATGAATGATCAGAATTTGAAAAATGGCTATACATATTATTTATGTTTATATTTATATAATATAAGAAAGTCGGTGAAATTATTTATCCGAATACCCATTCATTTTCCTAATTTATCCCAGATTCCTAAAGATGCCAAGCATATGAAAAGATCCAAGATCTACTCTCGTGTAATCAAGATAGGTAGGCTGATGGATTGGACCAATGATATATAAATTTTTCCTCAAAAGTACTCCCAAAATTTGAACTTAAGATGTATGTGAGACTTCAATTTTCTTGTTTCATTTACTAAGCTTTTCCAGTGATACTGGTTTGGATATAATTTAGAAAATAAAAGAGAAATCCATTTATTTTTTTAGGACACAACGCAACACGAGGTGGTCCACAAACCAGGGGTGGAGTGAGCGAAAGTAGAGCTCGAGGATCCCGAGGACGACGTCCGCGTAAACCCTTTCCATACGCACGATTCTAAGATCGAATATCAGTACTGATGTATGAGTGGTGAATATCTATTTAACACAGCGTCATACATATTGTAAGAGAAGGAACCCCAGATTCCATTGTATTATGTAATTTAAAAGAAACAGGTATCAAAAAATGTCTTACTTCGTTCCGCGTTGACACATTTTATTATTATAAAATGCAAGACTGGAAGACCTTATTATAATGATAGCGAATCAAATGTCACAAGAACAACAACAACAACAACCGAATACGTCATTATTTGTTTTGGCTGAATCTCTGACCACAATTTACAGAGGGTCTTTTATCATGACTCCGAATTCAAAGTCTTAGTACAGAAGCCAGTGAGTTAGGGGTGATAAACCATTTGATGAATAAGTGAGAACTGCGGGACGGTCAAATATTGATACTCTAATTACGCTATTATTGTTGGATACTGATATAATCTGTGTGCAGAAAATGATAAAAAATACAGTACCCAAAATAATCTTTGAATTAAGTTCGTGAATTTGATTGAAGAAGAATACAACGTTATGTATATATAGGTGATGAAAATTAAGTTTCCATATTACATTTCGTTCAATCAAACTAGTAGATACTTTGAACGTTTTTTTTTTTTTTTTTTGTTTTTTTCATAGAATCAACATTTGCGTTTAATCGCCTAAATGATTTACATTCCGTACAGCTTATTACAAGATAATTCTTTTTTTTTTCCAAACTGCTACCGTCTGAATAATCTCATATGATTATATTGCATATAATATATATATATAATATATATATATATATATACACTATACATATATTACCGTTTCTGTACTGTAACTAACTATAAGGACTGATATAAGTTTAGAATTCATAGCAATTATTATTATTGTTTGGTAAAATACATTTCATTTTATGATAATTCTGTAGTAGAAGCAATTGGTTTATTTTTACTTTAAGTCATGATTCTTATGATAAACACTAATAATATGGTTACAAAGAGACGAGTCGTTCCTCAAAATACATACCTATAGTATAATACTGATTTGACTAGTATGAATGTTATCGAATATGTACCTATTATACATTTCACGTGTGTGTATTTTTCAGCCAAATAAATACGATGACAAAAGTTAGCGATAACACAAACTACCTAATTAACTGGCTTGAAAAGAAATTCAAATATCTAAATGAGGAGAAGACAACAACCAATGTTTATTTCGATTAAATGTTATTAAATGTCTTTTCAAATTATTCATCTCAAACAAAATGTCTTATTCTGTCTTCCTAATTTTTATTTTATTTTATTTTTTTTCTTATTCTATTTTATAAGTAGCTGATCGTTAGTGAAACAATATTATTAATAAAATAATTGTTTATTGATAACACTATCATGTGTGTGTGTGTGTGTATCATATTAGATTTGTCTCTTATCTTAATCATCTTCTATTTGTTCATTTTAAACACCTTGATAATAAAATAAATGATAGATTCATTAAAAAAAAAAAAAAACAAACAGTTTTACTCGTTGCATTATTACACCTAACTCCAACATTTTCAGTTTATAATTAATAGCTCCTCTCTTTTCTCTGTTCACTACGAAATAGTGAATAGTGTGAATATCATTTTTTTACTGTATAAGGGGTGTGTTCCAAAACTTACTACGTAGTAAGAGTACGAGTCTAGCAAGAGCTTGAGGAGAGCTTGGTTAGAGTAATAAGTTATTATCTGGTTTTTGAACGACAGCTTTGGTCAACTACATGCTGTTAAAGCGATAAATCATTAATGGATTAATGAATTAATTAATTAACGACAGCTTTGAGATGTAAAAGACTCTTTAACTTGAAGTTGTGATCTGAGCATGCTACAAATCGTTCCGAAATTCAGAGTTACTATTTAGTAATGACGTAGATGTCGTTCCAAAATCTAGAAAGCGCACTACGAGCGTACTCTGGAGTATAGTTTTCTACCCATCTCAGCGAGGGAGGTACGCGTTACCCCCAGTTACCCCCCTTTCAGTCTGTATAAAGTTGCGCAAATCCCATTGCGCAAGACAGTATACCATTCGCATTGTTGAGTTGGGTGCACAAATTGTACTCTAGAGTATGCTTGAATATGCCATTTTCAGTATCATTAGTATGACTGAACAGCGACTCTGGGTTTTGGAACGTCTCTGAGTATACTCGGATCACTAGAGTAAGGTTTCGGAACGTAGCCAAGCACTTACCAGTTCATAATAAGCGTAAAAAAAAAAAAAAAAAATACTTGGAAAAGGTGATGGCAACACTTTTAATAATGCATAGGGTCTTATTTCAAGTATTTTTGGAATTTCATGCGAATAAGGCGGCAAAAGTTTACAAATAAATTAAGAAAAAAAAAAAAGTTACGCGAAACTTGAAGTCTGTAGGTCAACTCAAAGTACGCTTGTAAAGCAGTGAACTTTCCTATCTAATTTACATGGAAATTCGGACTCACTACGTTATTTAATTCTGAAATTTTGGCATACTTTGAGTTGACCTACTGACTCCAAGTTTCTTTCGTCTTATCTGCAAGAAATTTCGAACACATTCTAAATAAGGACCCCCCTAAGGGACACAGTTTATCATTATTTGACAGCCAATTTAATATAGGACACGAATTAAAATGAACGGATTAAAAATTGGTGGAAGGAGAGGATTGTTTCTTTTTATTTTTATTTTTTTAACTATAGTCACAGATGGAGCTAATAAAACCCATTAGGGTTTATAACAATGCGATGGAAAAATAATATGATGAAAAATTTAACTCCATATTTAAAATATTTGAAAACTAATTTTCAACATGTTCCCGCGCGCGAAGTGAATGAACTTTTCGATTGCAATACATACTTAAACGTTGACCGCCTGCAGCCAGTAAACAAGATATAAAAGTTTTGAATTAATAATCAGTACAGACTCTAGAAGAAATCGCCGGTTAAATATATATCCATTGCTGATAAGTTTTTATACGTATACATATTCTCGGAAAGCAGTTCAACTCGGGTCTAGGTTGAAGATATTTATCGAAATGTACAACGTGTTAGACTAGAAGTGGTTTGAAAAGAATTTAGATTCTGTTCGAATCGTTGTAAAATATTGATCGGGTAAAAGAAAAGGGAATAATCATAAAATCATTTGTTTAAAATAATTTATTATGCGTTTGCATGGGCGCAGATGATGTTACATTTTCATTGTTGGAAATATTTACCTAACGTTTATTATATTAGCCATCAGATAAAAAAATGTTAGAAATTTATCGTAGGTAATTGAAACATCTGTTTACTCATACTATATAGTATTATACTATGCAAATTTCAACCTTGAAATCATACATTATTAAACGTATAGGCGAGTTGCGACGCCTGCGTCGCAAACTTAAATATTTTCTATATAAAATAATAGTATAAATATAAATATTATAATATGTATTTTGCTATGTTATAAATAAAGTGTTAATAAATTAATCGATATACATATATAATATATACTATATTAATGCTTGTATCATATTTAAGAATGAATACAAAAAAAGACTCTTCTATATAGTGTTATATTGCTGCAAAATTTCATTTCGCTATAAATAATGTTTTATATACCTAAATTAAATAATACACAAATTTTATAGTCTAGATCTTGGTAAAAATCAAATCTAGAATTATAATATAATACATTGAATGAACTACTCTCTTACAATGCTATACGTTCACACAACGTGACCGATACAGGAATAGATTCATATACATGTCAGTCTTGGACTAAAGAGATTTCTCTTAGAAACCGCTTCATTCTGGTATATTTGCGTTTAACAAATAAGAAAAGAAGTAAGTATCTGCAGTAACGTATTTTTTTTTTTTTTTTTACTATAATATATACTGCTAATGTAATTATCACGAATTGCGAGATTAGTAATATAAACTGGGTTGGAATTCGCAGGTAAGAATTTATCACTTAAACTTTTATCGCGTTAAAGAAAACATCTTATACTCGCTATTATACTTCGATAGCAGATTGGTATATGAAAACATTTTTCAAACCTGCTTCATAATCATACCTCACTATATATACATGTATATAGTTGTAAAGGAATTGAACCGAATACTTAAACAACTGATAGGTTTCTTTTTTTTTTTTTTTTTGTTTTTTTTGTTTTTTTTCTTTCACTTAAACTTAATCACTGTTATAGTATTATACCCTATAAACATATATGTATCCTTTATTCTAATATCACAAGCGCTTGCATATACTTATATTTTTAATTTCTTACAACCGAAATAGTTTCTCGCTAAACGAGTTCACAAATTATAATACTAACAAGATTTTTTCCAAAAATATATCGCTGAACAGGTGGTCACTAAATTTTATCAAATGTACATTATAATAAATGTGCCGGCCGGTCTGCACAAGTTGGCAGTTGGCACAATTTCACAGCTCTATATTTTATCTCAATTTCCAAACTTTAAGCATCATATTATAAATTAGTGACTTTATTATCTTATATCCTCCTGTACGTAATTCGATAACGATAAATATTCAATATTATAGTTTATAAATAAATATTATTTCTTTAAAAAATTCAACTTTTTTTAAAAATTTTAGTTTAAAACTTGAGTTTACTATTTAAATTATTCGATTATTATCCACGTTATATACACGCCCAGTTAAATTTCAAGTAGATATATTCGATAATATATATAATTAAACATGTAATTAAAACTCAACTAACTGCACGCATTAAAAAATTGATAAAAGCACTGGGTTTTCCTGAAATTTTATAATCCGACGAATGTCAAGGATTATCATCCACTACGTGTCTCACTATAGATCGTTGTTATATGACTGCACAATAACAGATAATTTGAAAAAAAAAAAAAAAAAAAAAAAAACTTCCTTTGGTAATCCTAAATGCATCAATAACTCGCAGTCAAATACGACGCTAATTAATAATAACATTAGGTATATATTAATTTGGAAAATCTTCAGTTTTATACTATACTAATGTTATTTTAGGCGGTGTGGAAGGCGCCCTCGAAGTCAGATCACAGTGACATGAAACGTGATGTTCTATCGTCAAATTTCTTGTTAATGAATGGTTGGTCACGTGATTAGTTACCTTCACTAAAACATTTTCGTATCGCGGTTGACCTTTTGGTTGACAAGATTTATCTCCGTCACGACAGCATCCAGTACCCTGGTCGCACCTCTGTATCACGGTATACGGTGGATATATCGATTCACTTGGGGTAATCTGGTCTCGTGGTAGTATGCTACTGATTGAGTAAGATCGATTCTGCGGTTCGCTGCACTTAAATGCATTTGTACGATCAGTATGTGCTGTCAGAGCCGCTCTTGCAGCCGAATCACTAAGCGACACTGGCCGTGCTGAAGTTGCTGATAAAAATATTGCGACTAAAATCGCCATCCAACAATTGATAGACATTGTTAGGCTGATTGTTACGAAATTATAGATCACGAAAAGAAACACGCGAAAACTTCTTAATTCTGTTTTTTTTTTTTAATAGAAATTAGGAATCGTTTTGTTATATCCACTTTTATCCAATATTCGTATCAGCTATTATATCCTTTCACTAATCTTCACTGAGATCGTAGATCTTTTTTTTTTTTTTTTTTTTTTTTTTTTTTTTAAACACTTTGAAACTTCGATCGTAAGTATTCTGTCAGCTATATGGTTAAAGCACTATTAGCCGCGAGCGTACTGCGTTCGCTCGAGTCCGTTGCAAAGTGATTCCGTATCTCCGGAGTGTCTGAAGTATTTATACGTCCCGGCGAGGTGCCATTGGGCCAATAGAGCGCGAACAGGAAAATCGCAGGGGTTTTTTGATTACAACAAATTCAAAGCGTTGGTATATAGGCGTGAAAATCGAAAAGGGTAAAAAAAGGAATCGAGGATATGTGTAGATAGGTATATACCTTTCCGTTCTGCGTCACTTATATATACCTATAAGCTCGTCTTTACTTTATATACACAATATCTATAGGTAATCCCGCAATGCAACGTATTACGGCTAATTACTTCTGTTCGACTGATTATCTACCTGCAGTACTGTAGATCGGTGGACGTATAACGGATAAAACGATTACGCAATACAATATAGATTTGCGTCAAAAGAATAATTTTTTATTGCGGATGAAATTTTTCAGACGCGATTCGACCATCGGTTGAAATGAAGTTTAAGCAGTTGAACAATCAAATAAATGATCCCACGTGGTATGCATGAATTATTTACAGTGTACACAAGTGTTTTGTATTTTGTACGTAATGAACGCTCGAACCGCACACCGATGAGAAATATAAAACTTGCGATCATTCTCACCTCTTGACATTTGGGAATCTATTAGAAATCCAATATATACGGACATTGATATGAAAGGTCTTGCAAATCAAGCTCAAACTGATTGAAATTATAGGGGCACATACTTAGCGATGGTAATTACGGTATAAAATTAGAATGCACGGGTAACATTGAAAAAAATTTGTCAATCTATATGAAGTGCATGAAATATTGCGCCATATGTCCGTTTCTCACAGTGCGATTTCTGATTTTGTGATTCATCACGCGATTGCGTGAATAAGCGTATGCAGATGAGACGGAACTCTTCCTGAATTCATTCAAATTGAATTATCCCATATATTTCAATCCGGAGCATTTTTGCATCCGGTGCAGTGCAGAGTTATAAAGACACACAAGCAAAAGGCGATGTGCAATTCTTTATTCTGCTGGCAAGTCCTTATACATACATCGATGCCACTTTTCGCTTGAATTTCTAACTGATTCCCTTTAGGTATAACTGAAGTCTTGCCGGCCATTGGCCTCGATGACGCAGTCCTGGAATATCAATGCTTGCATTCTTGATTGTTTCGCAATTACATATCAACATGTGAAAGCTCCTACATGCCCCATGCTTTATTCGACATTCGGGAAGTCATTTCACCCCTTGCTTCTTCCAAATACACCTTTCATTGTTACATATCCGTTTTGATGATCCGTTATGTCATGTTGGAACATACAAGTTCACTAGAATATGAATAAATTCCAACGACCCCACGCAATCGGCATAACTGTAGCTTGTTGCACCATTGAATGAAAGTTAAGATCATCTCCAACCCCGGATGATAGAAAGTATGAAGTCAAGGTTAATATTATAGATGTGCGTTCTGGCGGTCGCCGATCAGATCGCAATTTTGAATTATTTCATGTCCAGAATTCCATTCTTATGACACCTTAATTCCGGAAAAAGTGTTTACCATACGTGGATTGATAACTTTTGCATTCTTTCAATACGTACGGACATGATCGAAGAGAGCAGGATCTCACATGATGCAACAAAATTTTTTTAGCCTCTCGAAAGCATTAGAATTTCAAACTCTTCATAATTAGGCTTTTTAAAAGAGTGAAAGATAACCTTCAGAGTCGGTTATTAAAATATTTCAAATTTTTTTTTTTTTTTTTTTTTTTTTTTCAATCTGTGGGTCTCTCAGGTTTTCCTGTTTACATATCTACAGCCTCATAGATAACAAGGAATCATATCATAATGAACAGTTTGTGATATAAGTGTTAATAATTATCATTGGTAATGAAACCATTTTCCTTAAAACATCTGCGAAGGAAAGTTATGTATAAGAAAACAAATTTTGTTATTACTTTGATTAGATTGATAGATTGAAAAAGCTTCCAAATAGTTTGAGAATTTTTCGTTTCCGTTTAAGAATTAGTGCTCACACTTAATTTATTTGAATGAGGTGATCAAGGATCTAGACATCCATAGCAAATCGTAAATAAGCTTGATGAAGGCCCATCCCATGATAGGAATCATTAATCTCACTTCGATATTTGATAATTTATCGTTTTTATTAACTTTTATGACGGAGAACGTTTCATAGTCGTTACCAGAAATCCTGTCGGAAGCTTCCGGTAGGCGACATGTATATGATGACTAACGCGTTCTACCGCAGAAACAGTTCATGAACGAATGAGCAACCTATTTGTTATGGGTACAAACGTTAAGAAATTATATATACGTCAGCCTGACGCTGACTTATTTCCTGTCGTCTCCTATAAAACAGATCACGATTATAAGCATATTATTTATATCAATATTTAAGGAAGTACACGGCCCGGTTAAGGATATCCGTGAATGATTAACCATGAAAATGTTCCGTCTAAAATCGTAATTGTTAATTGCGCATGCATGCAGAAAAGACGGTGAATAATTGATTGTGAGATTTGTGTCCGGCCAAGAAGTTTGCTACTTTATACAGGAAGGATCATACCGGACAAGGAAAATTACCATCCACACAAGTCGTGAACAGCTTTCTTGCGAACTTTGAACGGATGTTTATAATAATCTGAACTGATTTGTTAAATGGGAAAAAATTGCCAGGTTAATTCTTATAAAGCAGTACGCAGTGGTCTAATGAAAACCGAATGACGGACATCATTTTTCTTCAATCTTTATTGTGAAATACCATCGTCTAGACGAGAAATCAGTCTTAATGAGAATCTGAATGCAAATCCTTGTACAGTTTCACAAGTCTATGCAATATCGAGGGTTCAAAAATCTGTCTTTATATGAAGGTCTCGATGCAGAGCTTGGCAAATTGCAGTTTCATTGTAAAATATATTTCAATTCGTATACAACAAGTACCCCATACATCAATTATTCAAGATCATCTGTCATAATGAAGATGCTTCTCGCGGTATATAGCCCACATTTTCATAGATGCCCGAACATGCTGCGGCAGCAAACGAGGCCAAGGTTTGTCTAGGCTGTCAAGACAATATTGCTGACAATATCGTATTATCAAGTATACTGTTCAGCAACCGAATACGTTAGAATGATCTTGTCCGGCTTACTTTCGTTATCGCTAATTGTGTTTTCAGTAGGTACTCCACTATATATGTAGATGCAATCGCAAAAGGAATTTGTATATGCTGTTCGCAGCTCACTGTGGGTGTCTCGCAGTTCGCAGTTCGCAGCCCCAACAGCTTCAATTTTGTACTTTGTCAGTGAGTTTAGAAAGAGCAATATAATCATACATTTCGAATTTTATGATCTTTTTGCAGAGTCTGCAGTCCTGAATTTAGGTATATGAAAACTGAATAACTTCATGTGAAATTTTCCACTCATTAATGGGAAAAGCATATAAGAGTGCGAGAGTATAAGTCTGTCTCCTATCTTTTTTTTCTAACGTTGTCTCAAAGATATAGTACTTGTTTGAAAAATTGTAAGTTAGTCAAATTTGACGATGTATCAAAAATACGTATCAATAAATTGCACATCGATAAAGAAAATCCGTAGATTTCCATTACGGTTTGAAAGTAGTAGAAATCGAAATTTCCACCTGCTGTACTACTTGTATAGATTGTTGAAGCTGTTTACTTCCGATCATTCGATCGGAGCTTAGGTATGAAAGAAATTCATGTTGGATGAGTGTTTCTGTGATTTAAGGGGATATGAAAGGTGAACTATATACACCTCGAATTTTTGGCAGTCCGTTTCTCAGCTAAAACACATCTGATTGATGTGAAATTGATATCAGTGACGCAGAAAAAGTGCACGGAGGGCATGATGCTCTTGGATCTTCAAAAAGCGAAAATGTTTCAGGTGTTCTCATATTTATAAAGTACAACGTCAGCAACAACGATTATTCGTTACAGATCACTCTTGATATAAAATTGTACATTTTATTTTCGCTTTTTATAAATCCAAGAGCATCATGCCCTCCGTGCACTTTTTCTGCGTCATTGATAACAATTTCACATCGATCGGATGTGTTTTAGCTGGGAAACGGGTTGCCAAAAATTCGAGGTGTATAATTCACCTTTCATTTCCCCTTAATCGGAATATAGTAGTTTCAACTAACAATAAATCACCGACAAATTGCCGAGACTGAAGTGCACATCATTTTCTTTCAAGACATCATGAATGTTGCCATCGATGATCGCTTCAATTAGATTACTATAAAATGATTATATCCTGACTAATCACATCATCAGAAGACGATTCACTTTGTTGCAATGACGTTGTAAACAAATCATAAAGGTAGCTGGCAGCTTGAAAGGAAGATCATATGTGCCACCTACGCAATTTAATCGCGAGTGTGCGGATTAGTGCAGTTTTTACGCGTGGTGTCAATATACGTATTTGAAACAAATGTTTTACTTTGACCTGACGTTTGAGGTGTGACCGTGAATATCCGTGATCTCATGTTAATAGTTTTCCGAAATCAGGAATCGGAATATAAGCTAAAAACCAACATGAGATAAATGGGAATAATAAATATAGGAATTGCAACCATGAATATGATTTGTGGTCAGAGGGCCTGGACCGTTCCTAGTATACATTAAGGAGGTGAATCATATTTCATATAAGATAAATATTGATAACCAAAACAAAATATCGAACAGTTTGATGAACTGGTAAACTCATAACGATCTTATACAACCATATAGCGGAGGTAACACAAGCTTGTGAATATAATGTTCAAAGAATATTGGAAATGTGTCACTAACTAGGATTGCGGTTTACGGTAGAAAACAGGTGAATCAAGCTACTTTACTTGCCAATGTGGGTGTTCGTTTCATCGTCAACTGGACGTGGAGTCCGACGTCGTTACGATAACCGTTAGATGACTCACGATGCACTTAAATATGCGTAATATGCAGAACAAATATATATCAGTGCAGGGTCCTATGATATGATGGGTTGAGTAAGCTAATCTATTACTACTGATACGCTGTTATTACGTCGCTGAAATCTAGTGACGTGATTCAATTGATCAACGAGTGCGTCAGTTTCAATTGAAGTACTAGTGAATCTCACAATGAATCGTCACGATGGACCTAGGACGATGCTGTAATTCAAATAGATTATTCATATCTAACGCTATTATATATTTTCTAATTTTATTCGACAATATACTGAAAACCAGATAATTATAAAAACTATATACCGGATTCGATGACCTCAATGAAACTTTATAGTGACTTCTCTTAAAGTTGAAGACAATTTATTGCTGTAGAGGAAGTTGTACATACCTATAGTCAATTAGTGAATAGGAGCTCATTGTGATGAAATATAATCACTGTTGGTCGAAGTGAAAAATGTACCATTATCTAATCAGTGAAATTCATACCCTAATTTAATCAGTGGCATGTACTTTCGATCAGTACTTGATCACTAATCCAGCAGTCAATTTACCATACAGCAAGTCTAACATTTCAAAATGTACAGGGATAGAATTATAGAAAGAGATTACCAAGTGGAAAGGATACCTTATATATTTGCAGAATAGTGAAAATCCATTTTCACCGCATTCAAAAAATCTTTTTATACAATTGCCCCATACCTACACATATACTCTTCCCACTATTCATTGACTACAGCAAAGTGTCATACAGTAAATGATTCAATAATGTCCTATTTCTTCATAGAATATTTCTTTAAAACAGTTCTGAAACACCAATACTGAAATATCTCATGAAAAAAATACGATTTTAACGTATTTCAATAAGTATTATCTAACTTCAGTGAGAACGACGTGTTGTGTTCGCTTGACGAGAGCCTGTTGTTATTATTAGTATCATATCATTAGCACTGCAATGCACAGCGATTACTGATAAGTACTAATCATTATTGGTACACAATGGGTGTGTATGGATGAAAATATGTCCGGAATATTGCGGAATTTTCTTTTGAACGAGACATTATATTTTCTATGACGATGACTGTATATCAGAGACGAAGTGTGCATGTTCTTAGTGCATTCACAGGTATTCATATGCATTAATAAAACAAGAATCACTGCGGTTTCAGCGCGATAGAAGTCACTAATAAAGCATTGAACTCGCATTAAACTGAGGTCAGATTTTGTAGTCAGTATTAAAATTACTGGTGAGAAGCACTCAATACATTCCAAAAATATTACGTAACGCTTCAGGAGGTGGAATATGATCGACGTTTTCGCGAACGATAAGAAAATATGTATTATCAACGATTACCTGAAATCGCACACACGATACTAATATTATACAATGCCCTTTCATCTCAGACAGTATTAACA
The DNA here is from genome assembly GCA_943736025.1 of Tenthredo mesomela. Lineage (NCBI taxonomy): Eukaryota > Metazoa > Arthropoda > Insecta > Hymenoptera > Tenthredinidae > Tenthredo > Tenthredo mesomela. Next base: position 45,783,767 of record OX031013.1, read on the forward strand.
CACACGCAAAAAAAAAAAGCTGTCAAATTTACTATATGGGCAGTAAATATAGGGACAGCACTTTTTTGCAGTAGAAATTATCACAATTGCAGTATTGGGTACATTGGACCAAGTGGCCTTCAATGTCTATATGAGTGAATGTATCACTACAATTGTGATAACTTCTACTGCAAAAAACTTCTGCGTGCACCCCAAAATTGATTTATCGATCAATTATCGTTATCTGACTATATATTTGTTGCAATTTTCATATGGCAATTCGTGCTCGATTGAAGTGTGCATAGATTCACTTGGAATTTTTGCAATAGATTCCAGCACATTGCGCTAGCATTTTCCTGGCAATGAGTAACGGACTAGTAGTAGCTTGCACAAACGAGAATTGACGTGGACGTAAACTGCAATTTATTTACATCTTTAATACGTCATTAAACCGCAATTTGGTTATCTAGGTGATTAACGAGATGTGATTGACGTCGTTTTTTTTTCTCTCAATAATGCGTTTTGAACTTCAACTTACAATTCCATAGATTGTTCCCTCTAGCCGAATCATGTCTTCCTAGAAGATAATCTAATACCATTTCCGTATGAATATACATATATATCTGTATTTTGGTTTGAGTCAAGGTTCACTGTGGTGTCAGTAATTTCACGACACTCCGACCTATATTTACAATTTCTTTTTTACTTTCCAACATCCCAATTATCTCTCTATGAACACGTAAATTATTTCATTTTAGTCAAGATCTTTGGAAATTTTGACTTGTCATGAAATCAGATTATACGTCTCTGATTTTCGCATTATTCACTGCACTGCAGTTGCTGGCTCTGAGTACATTGAAAATCTGCAGTTGGTTTTCGCTGCATATTATGTGTATGCATTTGGTTAGTGATATTCTTAATTATTATTTTCAAAGTTCCAAACAGTAATAATTACGAATTTCAATATTAGCAACTGACAGTTTTTAGAAAGGGTATTTCCCCGAAAGTCTAGAAAGCTGATGTCAGAAACTTTATAACGAAGAAGACCGAAGGTTAAAAATTTCTAAAGTTAGAGATCTGAAAAGCCATAAACTCCGAAAGTTGAAATTTATGCATGTATTCATTCAGTGTTTAATAACTCGGGGTGTAATGTTCGAATCGAAACCCATCATCAGGGTTCAAATTATTCGTCTCGAGGTGTACTTTTGGAAGAAAAAAGTCTCAAAATCCTATCAATTATTTATAACATCAAAGTTATCGATTGGAGTAGACAAAATACGTTTCCGTAAAGAAGGCCTCGATCAGAATGAACTATTTTTTCTCTACACAGCCCGCGAATATAAGACTAAAATTTTCGGTTTTTTGGGCTTTCGGCGGTCTGGACTTTCGGAGTTTTGAGTTGTCTGCATTCCGATCTTCCGAAATCTCAAAGTTCTGAACTTGAACGTTTTGAAAATTCGGAATCGTCTTAAACGAATTCGGAATTTTAACCATTCGGAATTTAAGAAATTTGGAAGTTCAGCCCAACCCGAATTTTCACTGGCGCATAGTTGTTCTTTAGGGTAGTGAAATTATTCTTAATAAGGATATCTAGGTAATATTAAATACTCGCAGAGACGTCAGAATTAATTTGTGCAACGGTAGCGTTGTTTTCCGATACACAGATATTTTATTATAATGATACCCTGATATTGTTATATTATGATTGGCGTGTGCCGGTCTATCGGTGTTGGTATAAATGATTTGTTGTATTACAAGTCCCGCCTATTCTATTCATATCTCATTATCATACTCGATGCAATTCGCAAAGATTCGCATAGTCGTTATAAACGATGAAGTGACGTATAGAAATTTCCGTCTGGAGCAAAAGCGTTGTCTATATCTAGGATCAATGCTATTATAGCGCCTATAAAATTCCGCATTCCATTATTAATTCAGCACACGTCAATCCGATGGTGTATCTATATTTAGAACTAATTATGTAAATTGGTGATTATACATCATGATTAAATGCCGCTTAACCACATCCAGAAACTAAATTTCACTAAATTACACGACAACCCAAAAAACGGTACCTTGGAATCCGTTGATCCATACAATATCTATTAGGAACGTCTAATTATTGCTAATTTGGTATTCCTATATATGGATTATAATGTGAGTGCCAAAAAAGTCTATACAAATGTGTCTCGAAATTATGGCCCTCATGAATTTGCTGAAAATTTTTTAGCGTATTGTCGTGTAGGTGCAGTGTGTTCATTTCCTAGACCACGTTGTGTTATCACTATCTAATCTCAGCTTGCCAAAAAGTTGCCAAAAAATTCTGAAAATTAGCTGCAATTTTTTGCCAACAACGTATATATCACCGTATAGGCAACAATTTCGCAATCTTCATTAATCCTTTGCCAGTTATGCAAACAATTATATCACTCGCTATTTCTTGAGTAGTATACTGGGAATCCTCAAGATTGACTTAATGATAGCTTTGTATCTCTTATATCCTTGAAAAACGAAGTTGAATTCAATTCGTGCATGGCTATAGGCGGTGGTTGGTATTAATAATATGTTACTTGTAATCACTATAATTTTGATATTTGCTGCTACACCATCGGACTGAGTGATGCTTATACAGTGGAAGTTGAAATTTTATTTCTACTATAATTGTGAAATAAAATCAACACCATATGCATGGATGTAGACAATACTTATGCTCGAAGGGATATCCCAAGCTAGTATAATTGCGTCATTTGTAATGACTATGATGACGTTATGAGCCTATGCAGACAGTAATTCACCTTCTGTCAGCACGTGTTTTATCTATATATAGAGCTAGGCGATAGTTATATTGACAAGAATGAAACCGCCTGCAGCCGCGGAAGCTGTGGTATTTCGGATCTGGCATATATGACCGGAATATGCGTATTATGTAGTATCAGGGAAATATAATATACATACTGTAACCGAGAATAGGAATAAACATTTGTCGTTGCATGGTTCAAGGAAATTTGTACAATTTATATAGTATTTATCGTTTTTCCTTTATACTTTAACTAGAATATTGGAATCAAGTTCATATTGCCTGTTGGTAAAGAATAACCAGGAAACTCAACGCTATAAGATGATCAGCCCACATCGATTACGAGATGATTTGTTTGAAACATGAGTTCGAAAAAAGTTTTACATAATATTGCATATATTATGGCAACATGTATTCAACGGTACTAATTTACAAGATTACTTGTCCAACAAGTATGAAACACTTGTAGTTTTATATTTGTCGGAATTAATTGAACGATGAGAAAATAGTCGAAAAATTCTTAGAATTGTGCGATTTCAAGTCTATAACGGGTTATCGTTAAAAACGACGCCACGTCTCGTTAATTCATTGACTATAGTTGAAGATTATACATTTTATCGTTATAAAATAACTACATGTATCGCATTCCTCGAAAGAGTACAGAAAAAAAAAAAAAAAAAAAATGTTCTTTTTTATTTCTTTTTATTTATGTAACATTATTGAAGCTAGAATATCTCGACAACGTTTTTTCCTCGAGATCATTCGTTATTCAAACTATAATTGTAATCCGGAAAATCTGTTCTAAACAATATTGTGAATGTGCAGTGTATGAAATTGTAGATATTACTATTTCTTCGTATAATTCGCAATGCTTTCTCAAGAAAAGGGGACATCATTTCTATAGCTTTGCAAAAATTGTGTAATTAGGTACATATGCTGCAGTAATCTATAACGAGAGTGAACATACTACTATAGTTCGAAAATCTTTCCACGAAGAAACTGAGGAATTCACAGATCGGAGTGCCGCAGCATCATCTGAGGACCTTTAGTCATTAGAATCAAATATTGCTTTGGATTAGCATAAATCATATCCCCCACTCTTTTCTCTTTACTCCAAACATCGGGATTACTTTATTCATTACTACAAGTCGGCAATTAGTTAAAGTATCATTTACTACTACCGTAAAAAATTTGTAGTAAAACCAGTTCGGCAAACTAACAGAATTTCTAAGATTCTGATCTACGGATCTATCAGGGAATTCCCAGCCCGTGATTACTACCTACCTATATACATACTTGTTTATCACGCGTATACCTGAAACGTGTTTGACTTGTAGTATTATAGTTAATTGATGCATTTTTTATACGAAGTATTATTATCGAACTTTATAATCTAGAATTATTGTTGGAATGATATTTGGTATGTATATGAAAATATTTTTCGTTCAAATTTTACGAAATCACTTTAACCTGATTGCGTTATCGCGCATTTCTTTCTTTCTAGAAAAAGTAACAATCGGTTGTTTCATCTCAACAATAAGACTTTAGATGTTTCTAAAAGCATTATAATTTATAAGATATGAGCACGAATATACCTACTTATATGGCAATTAAGTCGTCAAGATTGTGGAATGATGAATTATTATTGTACCTACATCATATCGTTTAATACTCACGTTTATATGCTAATATTATGCTTATATTGTGTAGTATGTATACCTACGCTGTTCTTGTATATATATATATGGGTGGTTCTACTCACGAGGGAATATTATGTGGCTCACCTGCTTTTGTATATTTTTTGCACTTATATTGCATTGATTTAGGATCAAAACTGAACATCTCAATCATTTCTAGTTTGACACTGAAAATTAGCTCGATCCCAAAGATATTATTTACAAAAATTGTACTTTAAAGTGCCAAATTCTCAGTCTCCTGGCATGTGTCTTCTCCGAAATGAAAGTTTCAATGTTGAATTAAAACTCAATTTCAAGTATAATACGTGAAATCTGCACTCAGAAACAGAAATGTAATCATAAGTGTTTCAATGCATTCGTCTAATTTCACTATTATTATTAAATTTTATTGAAAATACTTAATTGAACTTTGTCTCTTGACATTTACCTCAGTCTCCTGCCACATCGAAACACCTTAAAATTATGATGAATTAGCATATCTAGCGCGCTATTGCTCTATTTAGGTGAATAACCGAAGTCAAGTTGGCTTACGATCGCTGGTATTCGTTTCGGTTTGTCGATGGTTCAGTCGACACGATGAATTATGTGAGTGAGATTGTGTCGCGGCCAGTCAGATGCTCAGTATCCTGGTACGCGTTTTCGTAAATAATATATTTTGTAGGTATTTATTATTACATTTATAATTTATAAATACTTAGGATTCAAATGTCGAATTGCATAATTTCATCGTTAAACGTTGTATTGACGATTTATTAGCTAAAAAGTAAGAAAAACCTCAGTATCCTGGCCTCAGTCTCCTGGTCCAGTAAATAGGTAATTCGAAACTGGTGATTGGTAAAAAAATAAGGAACATGGAATATTTTCAGGGCTGGTCGGGGGGTGTCTCCTGATACTAAATCCAAAATGGCGACCTCTTATCGTTATCAGGGTCGACACCATCTTGGATAACACTTTTCAATCTATATTTCGCAAACCATCGACTTTACGACAAAATGTATTGAAATCTTTTTTATGGATTATCAAATTTCCCATCTTTTTTATTTGTAACTTTTTTTTGTAACATCAATGTTTTCCAAGTTATAAAATTTACAAAACTATTAACGACTATAAAATTCTTGTATCTTATTTTTTTGACTGCCCCGTTTTAGATAAGTACAAGAAAGACCTAAGCTAGAACTTAGGCTACTTGTGTAACCTCATATGCAAAAAAATGTCGTGCCGAAAATGATCCGATTTTCGTCCTTCTTGAGTAGAACCACCCATATATATATACAGTATGTTAATTCGTACATCTTGAGATCGTACAGCATATATAATGACATCGAAATCATACTATATAAACTGCAACAAAATCCAAAAATCATTTGAGTCCGAATAGCTGATCTTCTCCAATATCTGACTATATCAGAAATCATGTCATGCCAGCAGTCAACCGTTATCAGTTTCTCATAAAGTTATCCTAATGCAAGAAAGCAAATGTGCGTATAAATAATTAACGATGTAAATATCTTCTGGGCAGTATAATACGATTGCGAAGGTGTACTAATTGAATATTCCTAAAAATTTCCCTCGGTTTTCATATATACACCGACACGATATTAAAACGAAAACAATAATTGCCTTATAAATTTGTACAGCTGTTATATGAGACGACATTGGCAACTCGTAGCAGAGATGTTACTTTGGTTCGATAGTGCTATAAGATGTATAACTAATCCAATAAAAATATCGAGATAACATATAGAATCATTTTTTCATACTATGTCACATCATTCCATATCATCATATATACATCATATAAGGGACCATTCAACAAATACGTTCGCTTTGGGGGGGGGGGGGGGGGGGGGGGGGGGGGTCGAGGTTGATGTGACGTTACAAGTCACGGAAGGGGGGGGGTCGGCAAAATGTGACGTTCGGTTTTTGTGTAATAGAATTCGGGTTTTGGCACGAGAATTTCGTTTTAATAGATCGAATTATGGATCGATAGATCGAAAAAGGCAATAATGCGGGGGCGGGGGGGGGGGGGGGGGGGGTCTAGTCAAACGAACCATTGTTACATGGCGTGGGAAGGGGGGGGGGGGGGGGGGGGGGATGTCTAAAATCGCCCAAAAAAGCGAATTTGTTGAATGGCCCCATATTACACTGTAGTATGTGTGAACGTCCCGGATGTCCTGGCCGTCCCGTATTTGATATAATGGAAATCGGTATGATCGTATATACTATACCCCAATAAAGACAAGATCATTGCATTAGACGTGTGACGATGTAACTTGGGTTACGTATGAATTAAATAACAAATGTTGTCTGCACCCTATAATTATTGTTAAAATCATTTACCACGGTTATTCAACAATTATCTCATGCCATTAGGGGGGTCTTTAATATCGTGCGATGATATTTTACGCGGTATGGGTGTTACATATATTTAAACGGCAATATGATTCAATTTATACTTATACACGAGCAATTCATATTACCGGCATGATATACATTAATAACAAGCTAAAGGCATTTAAACCGTATAATCTTTGAATGAGCGTAACGAGCTAGAACAATTATTATTAGCTAGGTAATTGATATATTACAACATATTATGCAACATGTATGTAGTCTACCAATTAAAAATACGCGTGATTAGTGCAGGCGCCAGTCAGATTCAATTATAGCAAATGTCGATATAAAAATCCAGAATCTTTCCTACTAAACAGAAATAACTTATATACCTACAATGAACATTTTTAGTTTGCGCGATTCGCGCAATACATAATTATTAATTTCAGTAAAATCTATAGACAACGAAATTATCAAAGACAGAATATCGCAAGGCTTTTAATTCAACACGCGGAGATACTTTCCTTATAAAACTTAGATAATGTAATTTTAGTTAATTTACAGTATAAAAAATAAAACCGAAATATAATATCTCGAGTATAATAAATTGATTCACTTTCCGTATACTAGCTTTGACATTTTTTATTCCCGGAAATAATTGTTGGAATAAAATATGTAGCAAAACATAGGTATGTTTGAGGAAAGGAAAAAAAAGCCTAATATGGTAAACTTATGCATTATACGGGGTATAACTCATCGATCTCAAGCATATTTCACAACATCCGACTATATGTACGTCAAGACGCGTCTTCCGCCCAGTAAAATTTCAACATTCAGAGAATCTACGCGTTTGAAATCGCAACACATATATATACTAATTGCAATTTGTCACGGGGGGAAAAATTATTTCTGTTTCCGGCCGTGCCTTGACATTCTGCGGCAAAAGTCTTTCTCGTCCTGGAATGAGTAATTTTATTTTTATCTATATACGTATTATACAGATTCGTATTCGATCTTATGGTGAAATCGAAATTGCCGGATTGACGCGCGCGATCGAGGATCTTATATAGTGGGGGATGTGCGTAAGTACGTACATTAATATATATACCTAGACTTATAAATCAAATACTCGATATCGAGTAGATATCTTCGATCACCCCGGGCATCAGACACACAACATCTAATTGTAAGTAAAACGGGTTTATATATTCATTGCCGGCACGCCAAAGATCGAGTTCCCCTGACTGGTCATCATCTGTTAAAAGTGTCAGGGTTTGCTACCAAGCGGAATTGCAGGATGCTCAATATTCATCGGTTTTCAGAATAAAAGTTATTTTGCAATCCTTGACCCGTAGAAACACATTATAATGAAACATTTTATTCCACTGAGAGTGTTGATATTCAAAAATTCAAACAATTTACTGAAATATAGCACATAATAATCTTTGTCTGCATCGGTTTGAAAGAATTAGCTCCTGAGACTTTCCCGAATTATAAAACGTATTTCTCATATTATATTCTCTGATATTTCCAGTAATGCCATTTCTTTAAGAAATGGTAAAAGACAATCGATCCAGTCTTTTTATTCTGAATTATTAAATATTTTCTCTTGTCTTGGGAATTCCGTAATAGCTGGTAATCCACGCCCTTAAAATAGCGGCAATTAGTCTGTACAACTGTTACTGTGTCTCATTTCTATAAATAGTGATATAGGTACGATTTATATGCAGAAGCTGGTCCCTGTTGAATCCCCGACTTAAGTCTCGCCTCGTTTTCATCAAATGAATCATCCATGGGACAGCGCATGGTCTACTGTCCCATTGGAGTTCCCCTGATGAATTTCACCGAGAGTATATTACCTATATCTGTCGCTTTCACATAGTTTAACATTTTATAACTAAATTCGTGTAATTTGTCACAATAAGTACAAGTTACGTCTTGACAAATGGGAAATAGTTTATTAGAGCCAAAATTATATGACGAGAAAGTAAATTGGCGAATAATTTGGTCTGGTATGAATTGTTGCATTTCACTTTTTTTACCTCTTGGTAATCATAAATCATCGGCAAATCGATTCCAGGAAAGATCTGTCAGGAGATAAATTACATTATACGCATCGAATATAGGTACAATTATGCCGATGCAAGATGATCCCTTGGATTTTAACCGGGCGGCGCTTATTCCAATTAATTCGCTGAATTTTTTAGCAATAAAATTATACGTGGTATTTCCCGGAATCGAAAATTAGTCAGCGTGAAATCATCCAAGATTATTGCAGGTCCACATAATTATATACATGAGGTGAAGAATTTTTTGAACCATATAAAATTGATTTGAGTGAAAAAAAAAAAAAAAAAAATCTATCAATAAAATATCTTTTCTGATTGATTTTAAAAAGTAATGGCATTAATCGCAATCAATATATTGTTCAGATCAATGCGTTATTTTTATTTTTTTTTTTTTCCTCAATTAAAATATGTAAGAAATACTTTGATGCAAATCGTAATATAAAGTGAATACTGTATACGCACGTGGATACGCGGAATAATATAGTCATACGAGGAATTCCCTGTATTAGTACCTGGAACAGAAGTCCATGGCACGCGTATAAATCGTCATCCTCTGCACGCTTATACGTGTGTGTATATATAATGTTGCAATATGCGAAAGAGGAGTGCCCCTCCGGTTGCGATCTCACAGTCACCGGATGTGGTTTTGCAGCAACATTGAACTAAAAACCTTTTTATACGTATCCAGCATACTAACAATTCCGCGGTCTACACGAAACCCTGAGTAAATGAGAATTTTCAAGATATAGCACATTATTATACAGGAGGTCTTATGGGGGTTTAGATATCGAGGGTATGGCATATCCATAGTATCTCTCCTCGGATACCTCCATAGATCATTAATTTTATCCTATTTATATATCAAGTATATGTTGTACTTTTTCGACGAAAATGAATTCAGTTCTATTCCAGTTGAAGAAATTCATTCGGGATTCATCAATGGTAAAATGACCAGACCATTTACGGTCTGATTGTGAATATTGAATCATCAGAACTCGACTTAATATTGTTAACGCCTAGCAAAAAGTCAAAGTCCAGCTCAGATATTCGTTGAGTTATTTTTTTCATCGTGATTATATGAGTCAACAACTTATTGCATTTTCCCGAAATGTTAATAAATGATATGATGAATAACAGGTCTGTTTCAACCCTGCGCCGGCAACGTGGGTCTTTAAGGGCACAGTCGTTATTACAGTTACGAACGTCTTTTCAACATTTTCGGAACCCCTGTGGTACGATTTGGGAACCCGGTCGCTCAAATCGTACCATTTTCAAGCTTGTACAAAATTGATTGTATTTCATGAAAATTCTATTCTGATCTCAAATCAATAAAATATTTATGAAGAAAACATATCAGAGGGTCTATGTTCCAATTTTAAAGTATTTGCATGAATATTCCTAGAAGTTAAAGGCTGAAATGTGAAAAGTGGTACGATTTTGGCAACCTTACCCTACATATTTCTTAGTTACAGGAAGACATACGCTTGAATAATACATTTCTGAATAGGATGATATAGCATGTCATAATTCAGAATAAAAAACTCAATTCGCATGGCGCCACTTAACTGTGTCACATCTCTTACTCAACGTTATAATACTTAAAGTTGAGTAACCTGATTTCACCCTGTGTGTAACTGCAGGATAGGCTGCATAATGTTGCAATGACGATGGACCGTCGGCGACGATGAACTCATCGTAATTATATTTCAAATCCATATGAATTCTGACAATCTGAAAAGGAAGACAAGCTACAAGGATCTAGTTATGATTATTTAAATTCTACCTATACGTATTATCTACCTATATCTTCATAGCTACAGCGACATTCTGTTTTTTTTTTTTTTTTATTTTTTTTTTTTTTTTTTACACTCATTTTTCAACCGCCTTTTTATCGCTCTACGTTATACCTATACATATGCCCAGCCAAACGACGGTTTAATGACATACCAAAGTAGCAAATGGAGTGCAGCAATTGATTACAGAGACTTTACCGTCGTTAAGGCCCATCCCTAGTCGCCCACCTCCTTTTGGTCGAAATGTCTCACATTTCGATTATTATCTGAGCCCAGACGTCTAAAACGCAAAAAACAGCCACCTTAGCGCAAATTCTATTTCAATTCCGAACACATACGTCCAAAAAAATGTTCGTTTCGGGCGAAAATAGAGTCTACAGATGGTTTTTACATTGTTACAAAATTATTCGAATTCGATTTCCTCGGCGAACAATGTAAAAACCATCTGTAGTCTCTATTTTCGCACGAAACGAACATTTTTTTGGACGTATGTGTTCGAAATTGAAATAGAATTTGCGCTAAGTTGGCCTTTTTTGCGTTTTTAACGCCTGGGCTCGGATAATAATTGAAATGTGATACATTTCGACCAAAAGGAGGTGGGCGACTAGGGATGGACCTTAACGTCCGCGTTGATCCTTGTTTGTGCGAGCAGATCAGTGAGGTATCTAATTATTAGTGAAAAATTCTGACAATATGCTGACTTTTACTGCATATAAGTTCAGATAATAAGTCAATGATCAATAAACTGTTAGTAAAAACGATTTTTTTTTTTTTTTTTACCAATTTACCGAGAATTGAATGCCGGGTACGTCTTCTAACAGATACTATATATAGGCTCTGTTAGCGTCAGTTGTATTATCTGCGCTATTTCAGGAAATGTGTAAAACCGCAAATTCCTTTACATTTTACCGGGCTGCAGTACAGCGATCAATGGTTGTGGCATTTACTTTCGGGAATCGCACAGGAAATATTAAAGTGAAGTGAAAACCCTATACGACTATAATAAGTTTTATCATTAATTATTCAATTATATGTATGATATCACGCACTCGCGTTTGTATCCACGCGATCTAATAACGTTGGAGTCTGACCGGTAGTATCGCATAAAATCGCACGTTTTTGTATTTTATTTTTTTGTTAAATCTTCCTTAATGATAAACAAGCATCAAATGGATCTAGTTACAATAAGCAGAACAATTTAATATGCTCAGAATGTAATTGCGGATATTTACCAACGTTGTAATGCAATCTTTTATATCTATAGTTTTGCGGTGAATTTAATGCTCTATAATTTAACGTTGGAATAGCATTTCGAGACGATCGCATATCTTGCCATTTGCAATTTATATGTCCATACAGTATATTATTACTTGATAATTGAACTACTATAATCTAAAATCCTTAACGGATATAATCATAGTTAGCGTGATAATGAGCCGAGTATATTTTTTATTACATACTCCTAACGTGCGTATTATGATAAATTAATAAATAATTGCATAACAGAGGTGAAAAATATTTCTAAAATTAATATATATAGGGAAAACAATTTTTCGACTCGAAATTATTCCCCAAACTGTTTTATTTACGTTTGATCTTCCATCGATACGCAAGGTATTAATTAATTTCGACAATATCAATATAACGAGAAGAATATATTGACGAACGCATATAATTTATGAAAAGACAATTTTCTCAGAACTGATTTTTACGGTCAGTATAAAATAAGGTATAATATGGGGATATATTTAACTTGTGAATCACCATATTCGACGAATTATATACTAATACTTATTGCAATGTCAACGAATTTATTTTCTGAATACTGAAGAATTGGAGGTGACATATAACTATACTAGATCGTGACACACTCCAATATTCAGCGCGGTTTAAATTATTATTCTTCTCCAAGTGTTTAAACTCATTCAAACAGATATAAATTTTTCAAAATTACTATGCAAAAGTTATTAGATGAAATAAAATTTGGATAAAAATATCGAAATATATATTTTCAATGGTAACAAATACTCCGTAAAAGTATATGTAATCAGTAATCACTAAAAAAAAAAAAATGTATATTTATAGATAATAGATGTTTCAAACATTCGTGCTATATTATATATGACGAACATGACATTGTTTACCGTCTCATATACAAGCGCCTGTGATTAATAATTGTAATTAAAACGTGAAGGCGTTATAAGGTATATGTTTAGAAGTTGCGGTCAAGATCGCGTGGTAATCGCGTGTGAAACGGGATAAATATATATATACATATATAATATGAATGTATATATATATATGTTACATCATGGTGACGTATTTCAAGAAAGAAGTTTCCCCATTCCCCTTCTTCTTATAATTTGAAATAAGCTGTGGCTATTCCGTGTGCTCGTCCAGCTTGGGATATAACAAGCGCGATAAGAAGAGGGGCGTATAAATAATTCCGAACTCTGGCTGATCGAACTAGTTCTACACAGAACTTTGGCCCAGGATCATTGTTTATTCTTATACTTAATTATAAAATAATTGACAATATACTATAACAAGATGAGGAAAGTCACCGCGATATTATTCGTACTTGGGATCAGCGTAATTACGATTGCTAAATCTAATCGGTAAGCAGAAAATTAATTCAACATATATCTCCCGCTTAATTTTCATTCATTTTTAAACTCTCATTAATGATTTCTAATGATTTTCTTATAACAACTGCGTGAGATGATATAAGAGGCGGATAATATGAGTAACACTATAGAATATAAATACTCAATCTATAGATCTCTGTTCTTTTTTTTTTTTTTTTTTTTTTTTTTTTTCTTTGGCACAAAAAACCATGTTACCGTAATCGTTTTATAGTTTCTATCAGAAGATCATTAGGTGAAACTTTAATACGTTGAATTATTTTTAAAAATAAATTGAAAAGCATAAACTATCTAAATATATAATATTTGTAATTGAATAATTATGATGATTAATGATTAATAATATTAAACGTTTCTATTTTTAAAAGGGGACTTCGGAAGCATGTAGAAGAAACGCAGAAATTTTCATGTAGACATCCTCAACTGAGATCTATACCTATTCGGGATATTTTACCCCAGCCAGATGCATCAGCGGATTATTATCCACCATCAACAGTACTGGCACGATGCGATGAGCATTCAGGGTGTTGTTTGAAAGATACAATTTGCAAGGTCAAGAAATCAAATCCGGTTCAACTTGTATTTATGGTCAATCATATGTTTGATAAAACTCGACTAAATCATTACGAAATCATTGAAGCCCAGAATCATACAGCATGCCACTGTGTAAACAATAGTATATCACACTAAAATACTCTGCACATAATTGTAATGGAAGAAAATACCAAATATAGCAGCTATATAGCTTAAATCATAATTTAATGTATTATACCTAGTATATATTTCCACGATTCATTCAAACATTATTATTCAATTAATTATAATTATTGTTGGAAATATTTTACAGGCTTAGAATTCAACTATTTAGAAATTAAATGAAAATTGAGATTATTTATAGTTTAAATGTTGTATATATACCTATATTATATAGTTTTGTTACAAATAAGCAACACAACTCAAATATTATATTACAGTTTTTTTTTTAAGTTGATAATGACTACTTACTCTTTCGTATTGTATTACGATAAAAACTCCACTCCACCTGATAACAAGGTGTAAGGGTCTAGAGAGACCTCGGAATGAGGCCTTCGGTGGATATGGGGATGGGAGGGCCACTGCAATTTCCCAAGGTGGCCCACCTGACCTCAGTTCCTACAGATTACCGGCTGATAGGGCACAATGGTTCTGATGAACTAAGCGCCCGGTCAACCGCTCGGCTCAGAGCACAGAAATACAATTGTATTATATAATGGACAATATTATTCAAACTTTTCATCTCCCTGCAGATGTTTATTTTATCTATCATATATTATGTATATTATGTAGACTGATTCCAATTAATATATAAGTGTACTTGTGATATATGGTGTGTGGTATATATGTGTTTGATTGTAGCAAGTTTGCATTGCAAACATATCCCAATGTTTCTTCCAATCATTTTTGTATTCCGCAGACTGTAAAAGATAGCGGACCATTATAATATATGGAATAAATATATTTTATCAACTCTATTATTAACATATAGTCATTATTGTCTGTATACATATATCATCGATATATGAAGAGTTATATTCTCCTGACATTCTGAATTATTCCTGAATATTGAAATATTGTCTAGCAGCTCCTAGGTCACGTTTGATAGTCGCGTTGTTGGGATCAAGTTTAAGAGCGGCCTCTAACTCAGGTATCCCATGTTGAGGTGAAGACAATTTACAAAGGGCTGCGCCACGTCTAGCGTGGCATTTTGCTCTAGAATCTAAATTCCCTTTGCAATGAGGTACCATCAGTTCTAGGGCCTGCAATTAAACATTGTGATATGGTCTATTCCATATTCCAAATTACTAACATAATTCTTAAAATAGTTTTCATTATAAAGATTCTGAAAGAATGGAAGTACAACATAATTTAAAACGAAGATGAATGCGTATGATCTAATCATCTAAAATGATAATTGATGAAGCAATATTGTTGAATATTTTACCTTAGAACAATCTTCGGTGCACCTGAAGTAATTACCTAGAGCATAGTGAGCTGCTGATCTATTGGAGTACAGATATGACATCTTAGGGCTTAATTTTATTCCATGACTATAGGCGCTGATTGCACCCAAGTAATTTCCAGCTTTGAAAAACTCGCTGTAAAGAAAACAAAGTGACGTTTTATCCAATAAATATCTGTATTATACTTTATCTATGAAAATCATGTATCGATAAAAAGAAATATAAATTATGCATTTCAGAAATGCCTGTAAATTGTTACATACTCCCCCTTATCCTTAAGCCACTGTGGATCCAGTTCTTCGGGTCTCAAGTCCTCCACGACAAAACCAGTTTGGCGTCTTGCTTCAGCTTGCTTCTCCAGCCACTGGAATCAGTATTAATGTAAACCTATGATTCGATCATCTCAAAGCAAAAGCTTGATCGTTAGTATCATACATCAATAGAAACAATCAGAAAAAAATTTAATCTCCGACTTGTGAACATAATTATTAGAAGAAGCTATCTGTTTCAATTTAAAATTTTTCACCTCCTGCTCTTCTATTTCATGACTCTCTCTAGCAGGAGTCGGGAATCTTCGCTCAGAGAACTTAACATCGATTATTCCATTTTTCCTTGGCAATGGAACGGCCCTTTTTGGCTCATCAAAAATGGAATTTGTCTTCACGTGTCTGTGCGTAGTTAATTTGCTTATAAGTATCTTTTGGTGTGTTGAATTTCCATTACCATTTTCTTTGTAAAATTTCTTCAATCTCTTTTTATTTATCTCTTTGATAAAAGACTCTGTCGTCGAATGACAAGATGTCTCTGTAGTTACAGAGTCAGTATCAAACTCTTCAGAGGAGCTAGATGAATCGATGGTGTCAACTTCTTTGCTTATACTCTGAATTTTATCTGTATGAGATACAAAGTTTGATTCTCGGTGCTTCAGTTCATCAATTGGCGATTCATTGCTGGAATTAGTACTCCTGGTATCACTAGCTTTTAGCTCTGTTATCTGAAGCTGTTTTGAAACCCTAGCATTTTCATCCTCGATCGTTGACCCTTGGCTAAGCACTTCTATTCGTGTCATTTCTCTAGATTTAAGGTCCCCCGTCTCATCTTTGAACCATTTTAATGCTGGTCTAAATAAACAGTGGACTTCTAAATATCAACAAATTATTCACTTTGGATTAAGCCAATAACTTGACGCTTCATAAATTCGAAAACTATATTCATATACGCAGCCGTTATATCATTATCCTTTGAAATAATAATCTGAAAAGACTGAGAATACCTGTAAGCTTTTCTATTCTCTTGTTTCTTTCCTTCGATATTAGATAGAATTGGATTCTCAGTTGCCGACCTCCAACTCTCAAAGTCTTTCATTGCCTCTTTACGTTCAGTATCACGTTGCATGTCTATTTTGTTGAGCATTGCTGTATCTAAATTGATTTGTGCCCTAACTGCTTGCTTCTGTAGCTTCTGGCATTTCTCTGATAAGAATCAAAGGATTAGTTAGAATATCCAAGTAGAAACCGTAATTATGGAACTGATTCAGAATTTGAATAGCGCACCACTTCGAGCCTTGTCACGTTCCTCGGTCAATGCTTGAGCTTGCTCCATGGCACGTATTCTATATTCCTTTTTAGTTTGTTTATCTAAATCCTCAACAACAAGACTAGGCCATGTCACACCTAGCTCAGATTTCTTCAAGGTAAAAACTACTTCCCCCTGTTCTTTGTTCAACACGCATTTACTCTCCTCGTCCAAAATACTACCCCAAAGAAACAACTCCAGGATGAAAGGTGGATAGCTAGCCTTTGATATGAGAATTAAAAATATACTTGAAATAATATATCGTGGAATTTCGAGCTTATAAATGAGTATTTTGGATGAATAAGTAAATATTGAGATGTGCAAAAAAAAGCTTAGTGTATCCGTAGAAACTGATAGCAAAATAAATATCAATTTTAGTTTTCTATCTTTTATGAAATGGTATTACCTTTATGTAATTATTCACAGTGAACAAATCCACATTTTTAGGATTGCCAAAAAGTGGAGTGTTAATTACTATGGTATCATCAGTTTGACGCCAGGAATATTCCTTCACCACAATAGCTGGCATTATCCTGAATGATTTGTATTTAATTTAACTGAAAACTGTACTCCATAGACAAACACAATTTCAGATTGTATATATCTGTGTTAAAAAATTAATTCAAGATAAGTGGGATATTAAAAACTAATTAATGAACCTTATAATGCAAAAGATACATCGCTTTTGACATTACATAAATAAATACACGAAGGGAAACTATTCAGATACCACTTATCTATCGTATTGATCAAACAAACTACAAGTGACTTAGTTACGACAGCAACAATGACAAACGATCATCTGCATTCATGTCTCAAATTTTTTTGCTCTCTACTATAATCTTTTTCTCGAGTTCAGAGTTTTTGTATTGAAGTGCAGTAGTGCAGTATGTCTTTGTTATAAAATGAATAAGAATACTTATTGCCGGTATCGCCAACGACTAATAACTTTATTTACTGATTAACGAATTGCATTTTCACATTGAAAATGACCCATTGTCAAGCGAATTGAGTTACTCTATATGGATAAAATGTTATTCTAATCCACATAATGACTCGATTTACCAAATAAATGGACATTTTCAATGTAGAAATGCTGTTCTTAAATCAACGGATCAAGTTATACTACAAATAAAATTTATTCATTGCTGTGAGACATGCAGCCCTTACCAATGTAATAAATTAAATTTGAGCTTAGGATAATAGGATGACCTTTTGAACCGACTATTATACTGTACGAATTGTCTGTTTTTATTTAAAATGTTCTAGAGTATTTCACAATTGTTTTATTTTATTTATTTATTTATTTATTTATTATTTATAATAAAAAGCTTGCTATTATCATCAGTTAACTGATAATCTTCATGGATTTTTCTGATGCTTAAATTACTATTGTTATTATAATGAGAATAATTTAAATTCAAATAATAAAAAAGAAAAAACGAAAAAAAAAAAAAAAAAAAAAAAAAATGGACCAATATATTTAGAAATCATGCAATTGCTTATAATGTGGTCTTATATGCTTGTCATACTACTGCTAATATTTTTTCACGCGACATTTTTCAATATTACAATGTTACATATACATAGTATTTTTTTTTTCTTTTCTTTTTTTCATCTTTTTTTAATTTTTTTTCTTTTTTGTTTCATTTTATTAAAAATCAGCTATAAAACTTATTTTTGAAATCAGTCAGTTTTAGCCAAGTGGTTATTACCTGTTGTTATTTATATCTTAATATTTAGCCGAGGAGTTGAATTAATAAGGCTTCATATGATTATAGGAAATGTCCCTCATTAATAGGATACTCATAGCTATAGAGTATCCAGTTCGAGAAATGTTTAATTAACTGAATGTATATGAAAGATGGGCAGTTTATAAATTTTGGCACTTTTGGCACTTATTTAACTCAACTCTTCGGTTTCATTTAAATAAATGTTGAATAAAAGCAATAGTACAAAGCTCAATCTGATGACCTTGGTTGGTTTTGTTTTGTATTTTTTTTTTTTTTTTTTTTTTTTTTTTTTTTTCGAACACATCGATATAAATATATACATATATATTATACACTATATATGTATATAGGTATATAAAATTGATGAGTTTAATAAACACTTGTATTATTCAACTAATTTTATGTTACGAAATACTATTATGACACTACAGTTTATGGTTTCTTAATTTTATTTTATATAAATGATAATAATAATTATCGTTTAAACGTCAATATACTTATTAAATATATCATGTATATACTATATGTACAAAGTGTTTTTTTTTTTCTTCCAATAAACATAAATGTAGTTTATTCAGTTTTGTTTTGTGTTGTGTTGTATGCTTATTATATTGTACTTAATAAGTATTAGAAAATTTTGTCAAATACATATATCACCGACGAATCAATAATTCTCATAATCAAAACACTTTGTAACGGCTGAACATAAAACTTATATAACTATTATAAATAAGTAGGTACACGAATAATTTCGCATACGTCTTCTTCTTGTCTATATTATACCAATTGCACATAACAAAATGAGATTCATAGAAGAAAAAAGGAAAAAAGAAAAAAGAAAGAAAAAAAAAAAATGACAACGTACAATACGAATTACAGAATCTCATTTCGTTCTAGGCATTCCATAACACAGAATAAGTTCACAATACGGTGTGTGTCTATATTAAGTCTGATATGTTTTAAAACAATATAATAATCAGCATTTTCTATACATAAATATAAAATGAAATATTTACAATCTGTTAACCCATTGAAGAAAATTTCCTTTTTTTTTTTTTTTTTTTTTTTTTTTTTACAACGTGATTAAGTACTAAACATGGTTTATCAGTTTCATTAACATTTTGGAAGTTAGAATGATTTTTCAGGCTGTAATTTATCCAGTTAAATAATTAGTTAAATAATAATAATAATAAAAACTGGCAAGCCTTGCCGATCAAAATACTGTACAGATATTTATTAATCCTGTTAGTATTTGAAATACAATATATAGAAATATTGTTTTAAAATATGTGACTATATGACACACTGCACATTACAAAGGGCTTATTAAATTATAGGCGTGACTTTAAAGTTGGTAAAAATTCAATGACCAGTCGTTGATATGAAATAGATTTTGAGCAAAAATCCCCAAACAAAAAATGAATAGGTATAATATTTAAATAGAAATTGGTCATGCCTATAAATTTGAGACTAAAAAAATTATGCCATTTAGACATGTCGGTAATTAAAAAATTCGTTGATACAGATAGTGTATAAGATACCATAGGACAGCCATATGAATTATAGCAAATTCTAGCTGGTGTGTATATATATATATATATATAGATTATAAAATAGTGATATAAGGTAATGCATGAGAATGTTAAAATAAATATATATATAAAAAAAAAAAAAGAAAAAAAAAAAAAAAAAGAAATATCATAATTCCGATAACATGCTACTACTTGTTGTCTCGACTCGTAGACATAGGTACAGTCACGAGAAAAAAAAAAATAAATGTAATAAATAGGTAATAATTTTATTACATTTTTAAACTACTGATACATACCTACAATCATACGTACATACATACATACATCGATACATGCCCACATACTATAACATTACTGACGCGATAACGTTCCACGGCGTCATGTTCAACACTGGTTATTATATAACAATAACCATCAATACATAATAATAAGAATAAAGTAATACAAAAATATGAAAATAACAATTTTTTCTTTTACTGTTCTGGACTTGCGAGACGTTACTTTAATGTAGGGTAAAGTTCTGATCCGACAGTGTAAGTGGACCTACGCTAAAAAGTTTCCAGTTTAGAAGAAAATTTCAGAAAAAACAAAAAAAAAAAAAAAAAAACAAAAAACAAAAACGTTTTCAAAAACAGAAAACTCAAATTTTAAGATTATTATTTGAAACTCGTGAAGGTATAATTTATGTTTTTTTTTTTTTTTTTTTTTTTGTTCTACCAGAAAGCAATTATAAAAGTACATTTGCTCCAGTTCTACGTTTTCAATTAATCAAATATAAGTGTGAATAAGAAGATGGAAAGACTCTCTCTCTCTCTCTTTCCCCAAGATGTTTCAGGGCATAATAAATAAACAATCAATCAATCAATCTTCACCATTATTTTTACATGTATTTTTCAAGTACGGCCAAATTCAGAATTCTCTCTGTGATCTAATAAATGGAATATGTAATTCCTCTGAAAAGCATGAAAGCAAGAGCTTATGCACGACCCTAAATCAATCTTTACAACGAAACGAAAAGCAAAAAAAAAAAAAAAAAAAAAAATACTCGGCTGTCTAATAACGAATCATCAATATTTTCAAATAAAATATACAGAGTCTGGTCAACCCGTCGTTGTATTTTTTAACCTGAGAATATACGGACGGGTGAACCTGTCTGGATATTGCAATAAATCGATGTATACATGATAATGCTGGATTGAAAATAAATTCATGAATTCATGGATTTGAAAAGTATACTCGATGGTTTTGTCCTTCAACTTAGTCTTGTGATAAAGTATTCAGTACTCAGTCTAAAGAAAATAATCGTCAATCATATTATTATGTCTATCTTGTTGTTGGCATATACCAAAAATTTGTAATTAATAAATCAATAAGTTCTGAGTTTATTAATACATACTCAGATTTCGTAATCGATTTTTTTTTTTTTTTTTTTTCTTTGTTCTTTTCTTTTCTTTTTTTTTTTTTGTTTATATACTTGTAATCAATGTTCAATGAAATTTAAATACTTAGACGTTTAAGGGATTACAACTTTAATACTTTTAATACTGAACAGCATCAGCAATTTTTTCCTTTGATAATTGCCTTCCTAAAATGCATATTATTATATGCATTTTCATTATTATCCATCTAAGAGAGTATTGGAAGGTCGATGGATAATAAACTTATACTCGTAGAGTTGATATTTTTTTTTTTTTCTTTCTTTTTGTCAAACGGGTATTTCTTTTTCATTTAAATAATAATAATAATAATAATCGAAATTAGGGAAGCTGCAATAAAAAAAAAAAAAAACTTATTCAAGTTTTTCAAGATATGAAATTACTCAGTGCCTGCGCTGAGCGGACGTTGTCATCAGATATTTTGCCAACTAGAGTTTATCCAGAAATATTTAAAAACTAAAGAACTTATTCTGATGGAGTGATGCAAAGATGGATTAATAGTTAATGACTTTTAGATAGTTTTCTTTTTTCTTTTTTTTTCTTTTCTCTATAAATGTTGTAAAGTAGAAGTATAAATATTGATTAGAAACGATATTCAGTTAAAAAATGACCCAGATTTTATGCCAATTTCAAAGTTGAACAGATTTAGACTTTTCTTAGAATTTAGAAAAGATTTATGAAATATGTATGTACTTCTACTTTTCATTATATAGCATTCAGATGTTGTGTGTTATCTTGAAATGTCCAGTAATGAATGAGGGATATTCAATCATTGATAGAATGGTATTACAAATTATATATGGAATGAAAAATAAAATTTTCAATTATTTTATCAAAAATTACCAGTTTGACTATATATTATTAGGTTTTACCCAAATTTTGTAACAAAATTCATACTCCTTATTGCATTATAAGTCATATAAAAGTAGGATTCCCAAAACAGGACTGTCTGATTAAAAATTACTTCTTTTTAGCTGCCTTTTCGGCCTTTCGTCTCATGCGTTCCATCTCTTTGCGTTCTTTACGTTCACGTTCCGCTTGCGCTCGTAATTCTTTTAACTTTCTTTTAAGTCGAGCTTTTTCCTCGCCTGATACACCAAGAGCTTTTAAATCACGCGATTCGAGTCTTAGAAGTCCTCCGCCTGCTATACCTGCGTCAACAAAACGTGGGGCGTAACGTTCCAGACCTACCGCTGACAGCCATTGACACACCTGCAAGAACATGATATGATATAAATAAAAATATCTCACTGGGGCTGTTGACTAAAATTGTAGGCAAATAAATTCGGTTTATTTCCTAACTGTTGATCCATATTAGTAATTCAAATGATAAAAATCATCTAAAACATGGAGATTGCTACCTGTTCTTTGGACCAATCAGTAATAGGTGCGTTCTGCCAGAAATGGGATGTCTTTTTATCTCCCAATCCAAAATCGCTAGGATGAGGAGGAAGCCAGACCTCGCTTGAATCTAGGATTGATTAAGTTTCATTTCAGATTATTTTCAATGTTTACTCATTGTTATAAACTTTCAAGTACTTCATTAAAATTTTTCCTCTTATTATAGTACCTGCACTACCAGTTTTTGATGGACTGGGATCAGCTCCGGGTGGACTAACCGATCCTCCAGACGAAAGACTGGATGGAGATCCACCTGGATGATGCCAAGGTGCGTTCCCACTTCCCATCAAGTTCTGCGGTGGAACTGCAACTTTTTTTACTGTAATAAGATGTTACAGAATTTTAATTAAATCGTAAAACTAATATAGGAAATAATTTATACATAATTTAAGCAATCGAAATATATAGAGAATCACCTCGTTGACTGGCTTCATTAACAGCCTGTCGAATCTCCTCTACCAAATGATGTGTCACCATAGTTGTGTCATTAGACAGAGGATTGTTTAGATCTGTAAAGTCCCCTGAGCTCTCTCTTGAAGATGGAATATCATTTCCACATAGTCTTCGCTCTCTTTCAGCTAAGACTTGTTTAAGTTGTTCCGCTAAAGATGCAGGTGGGCCCGTGAGGCCTGTAAGTTTAATAAATCCGAAATAAAAAGCCAGAAATTTTTAAAACCATTCCCAATAAATCAAGATAAGCATCTTTGACCATGGTCGAAATTAGATTTAATTTAGATAAGCTAATACAATACCTTTTTGTGGAGGGGGCCAGCTCTGTTCGGTCATAGCTCTAACTTGCGAGCTTATTGTACTATGTTGGCGTATGGTTGTAGATTGCGTTGATTCCAAGTGTTGTTTACTCTTTTGTGAACTGATCGATGAGCTGCTTGAATAAGAGCTCAAATTTGAAGGTCGTGACAAATCGTTAGCAGATCGACTAATTCCGTCATGAGCACTGGTATTCTTCGAGGATAAATCTTCATCTGTGTTATCACCAGATTCATCTAATCCATAGTCCTGTTTCAAAGTTAGAAAAATAATAAAATTCAATCACATGTTATGAAAAAGAATACCATATATGTATCAATAAACTCTAAACTGATGGTACTAACTGAGCTGCTATTGCTAAGACCACCAGATCGTTTGGGAAGTTGACGATTGGCAAGTCCTCCCCGACTAGCAAGTTCAGCTTTGCTTTTCCCCGCTGAATTATCAAGAAGTCGATGAGCAGGTACAGCTCTATCCAGTTCTTCTTTGACGGGTAATGGTAATGGTAGTTTTCGTTCTACCGTCGCTGTTTTGTCTCCGTCATCAGGACTGCTGAGATCCGACGTCTCAGTGTCTGATAATTGGCAACTTACCGCAGAGGGTGGAGGTGGCATTTGGCGCCTGGTTGGTTGAGGAGTTACGATTCGTGCGGTAGCACCGTCGTAAGGTAATCGTACCGGAAGTCCAAATCTTCTCTGTGTTTCTGTTAGCTCCATTTCTAACGCTATTACCTGTTAATAATAATTAGCAAAAGTTTAAGCATAATGAAGAACATCTATCGCATGTAGGTAGTATGTAAAGTCGAGTAAAGAATAATAATCACCCTATCCTTGAGGCATTTAACTAGAGAGTTATACTCAGCATCTTTCTCTTGTAAAAGTTGCTGATAAAATTCATCGCGTGCTATTACATCAGCTCTAAGTTCTCTGGCAGCACGTCTTGCCCGTCCATACTTCTGCTGTATTGTAGCACTTTGGGTTGTTGCTTGCGTAAGCATTTCACGAACGGTTGCCAAATCTTGACGTGCCGTGCTCAGAGCACGTTCAGATTCGTGTAATCTAAGACCTGATTCTCTGAGCTTTGCTGCATATTCCTCGCTTCCTGCTCCGGTACTCTCCAACTCTACCAACTGTAGACATATCATAATGGAATTAGCATTTCTTCATCCTAATCAATGAGATATGTATGATGATCGCTAAAAATGATAACTAAATATATTATTTCATTCAGAAGGACTTTGAACATCATTCATTGATTTAAAATTTAAATGTTGATACTTATTTTGTCTGAAATTAATAGAAAATAAGTTGAACAGTATTAATTGACTGTTATTCAGAAAGTTGTAGCTGTAATTGATCGTAATATTTCACATTCTGTAACTTAGAAACAAGTGATATGATCGAACGTATTTGGAGCGTGGTTCACAGAGAATGAGGGATATTTGAATCATCATCATCAGAGTATACGGTCATGATATAAAACTAATACTAGTTGAAACTATATATTTACAATAATTATGCTGACATGCAGATAAAGAGTATTCTTCTATGTTTCTACATTCGAAGATAATCATATATTGAATCAATACACGAAACTAGATTTAATAATAAATTTCAATAATCAATCTGTGCAGATAAAAATAAAAAATTGTTCTATACACACACAATAGGGAAAAAATTGTAACAATAAACTATTATTAATTACCTTAGTCTTGAGGTTTTCCACCTCTCCGTCGGCTAAGGCAAGCTTATACTGACTCTGCAAGCAGCCAAGGACACGCAAAACACATAAGCAAAACCCCAAATAAATGAACAATAAAAATTCCTCAGTTATATTAACAAAAAAGAAGAAAAAAAAAACCTATGTAAATGAGATAGTTGTGCAAATTGACATCGCTAGTGGATAATTTCGTAATCTATACATATAGCGAACAATTGTTCTCACACAAATCATTGTAGGAAAAAATATAGATTAAGCGTTAAAAAAAACTTTTGAAGACAAAGCCTACAATCATTTGTGCGCTTATCACCCGTACCTACTTTTAAGGAACCAGGGAAATATTTACATGAGAATATTCCGTGATGATATTACCTATATGCTTTTTAGAAATAAGCTAATAATGATATATGAGAAATTGAATCAAATTTAAAAAAAATGAAAACAAATAAAAAATAATACTGCCTGAAAAGCAAACAACCATAAATGGTATACTATAAATACCATTAAAGATACAATGAATAGTTTACTATGTTAACTACAATAAACAACAAAACACACAGCACAATAACTGAATATACACATAAACTAACGGTAGTATGTACCTAATGGCCGGTTTCACCAACGTCGAATAACTTCTTATTCATAGAATAACGCTATTCATCGAATAAAAGTCGCCAATACAATGTAAAATAGTCGTTTGTTTTCAATGAATAAGAGTTTAATCTATGAATAAAGTTATTCGACGTTGGTGAAACCGGCCATAAGTAGCGTAAATTGGTATAAGACGTATAAGACGAAACAAGTATAAGCAAAATATATATATATATAAACACATTTTATTCTAATAATGATCAAGATGCGTTAAAACGAATAAATATTATGGAATTAAAGTACACACTGTGTGACGGATAATCAAAACATTGGTAATACTTTACTTATGAGTGATGAAAATATCTATTCGATAATATTAGACTTTACTGGAATACATGCCTCCTGTAAGAGAATTCTAAGGCTGTCTACGTCACTCTGTGAAGTCGCCGTCTGGACAGTAGAAGGCAATGGTAAAGATGAACTAATGATAGGTGACCGGCTCCGACTAGTAGGAGATGAATAAGCGTCGATTGGACTTGCCGGAGGCTCACCCTCCGAGCAGGAAGACATAGTAGGAGATCCGGGAATTCCTCCACCCAAACCACTCATCGATGAGTTTTCTTCACTCATACCGACTCGTTGACTATCCGGAGAAGTTCCATCGGAGAAATTTAGTCTTCTAAATATAGAGGAGAAAATTTTGAATCTTAGTTCTTCCTCTTATTCAAATCATTGGAGTTGTTCTTAAAATTTTATTCATTTATTCCCTCAGCGCCTCAGCAGGCCTCAGGCACTTGCCAAGGCGGCCGCATTTTGTCGTCATGGTAAATTAGCGAGCAAGGATAAACCATCATTGGGAATTTTATAGATTTATGATAAGAAGGAGACTTTCCCTCTTTTGAAAAGTGGTAACGTACCTAGTTGTGGATCCATTTGCCTGTTCACGATCTCTGTCTGCCTGCAAGCTCTGCCGTATAAGCATTGCCACTTCAGAATTACGTGGGTCCCGTTCTCTGCCAATTAGAAAACGTACTAGACCTGATGTATTGCGAAGAACACTAGCGGCATAAGCTTGGGTCACACCAATCAGGGACTTGCCATCCACCTCAACAATCTGATCATTAACCTGGATTCGACCTTCTCGAGCTGCGGCACCCTTTTCAGTTATTGTCTTTACGAATATGCCCAGTTTTTCAAGGCCTGCATCAGCGCCAACACCCATACCAATTATACTCAAACCGAGACCCTCAGGTCCTTTCATTAACTCCACTGGAAAAACCTGTAATTTATATTATATTAGTGATCAGTGATGATAATTGGAGAAATACTGAGTTGATATAATATTTGTGAAGAATATTATCACACACCTCCATTTTTTCAACACGTTTTTCTAGCTCGTATTCTGCACTTGCAGCCACAGGGTCAACGTCCTCATTCCGTCGATCGTACTCATTGACCGAGTGTGTCGAGTAAACTCGCATTGGCCCTGTGTCAAATGATACTTTTATATTCGACCTCTTAACAGGCACAACTGTTGGAGGTAAATCGTCGTCGTCTTCATCTGAATCAGGAAGCCCAGCAACTTCCATCCAGAAATGTCCATCTTCGTAATAGTGTACACCATTCTCGATCAAAATCTGTATTGAAATTATTCATCATTAGTGTAAGTAGAAAAGCCAAAGATAATTAATAATAATTGAACTGTTCACAAAATCTGAATGTTTTATCAAAATTTCGAGTATTGCTATAGAAATCAGAAATAATTGTTAAAATTTGTGATGAAGATAATTCTTAATAAACGATTGAATAATAATTAATAATTAATAATTACAATTTTTCCAGGCACTGGAGTGAAATCATCCTGATGTTCAGTTTCTGTGTCGTCATTAGTTTCGTGTGTGTCGTTTAAACTGCTAACAGATCCTAATAATCCGCTCTCGCTTCCTGTTACGGAGCCTATTTGGCTCTCCGTTAAAGAATCTATCGTCAGATCACTCCGCGACCTGTTAGACAAACTATACGTCACTGTATTAATATATCTGATGTATCTAATGGGAAGGAAAATGAGGATTTGAACTTTCGATATGTGTTGTAAGTTAGAATGATGTCTGAATTATTTAGCAATTGCCAATCAACAAGTTATGGAGTTGAGAATTCAGATAATTGTATAAAAACATCCTAATACCGCAAATCACAATCTATGTAATTTCAAAGTGAGCTTGCATTGCATGCGATAGAAATTTTGTCAAGCAGTTCATTTCAGCAGATTATTTACCCCAGGCTAATAAGCGCACGATTTAGAAAAACAAACTTTTTGGCAATTGAAAGACACGGAAAGAAATTTTGAGAACATAATAAAGTATTAAAGTACAGACAGCAGTTTGATATGCGATTAATAAACATTATGATCGATTTTTTAATTGCTAAGAGTGTAAAAAAATTTTATATGATAATAATAGCATGAACATACAAAAGTAATATTAGAATATAAATGCGAGAGAGACCTGAAAGTTATATGAATATAAAAATTCTTTAGAAAATTGTAAAGCCGAAGAGGAGATATTTATAGACGCTTAAGTCCAGCAGTCTGTAGATAGGTATCATCTCAAGTTACCTTAACAGTATCCAGAACTTTAGAGACCCATATGAATTATAAAAATATTATAAAAATTGAAATTCAAATTTAAAAATTAAAAAAAATATTTGTAAATGATTACACACTACTAACACACCTGTAATCATGTGTGGTACTGTTAACAAGACTGGAATCAGGAGCAGAAAGTACATCGGATAGCCAGTCGGGTGTGTTGTCTAGTTCTTCCCTGTCTTTTTCTCTTTCAATGTCCCTGTCTACCACCTCTCTATCCTTATCGCCAGTAGTTGAAGTTGTAGTTGTAGTTGTAGGGGATAATAGTCTGGCTATTTCTTGAGCTTCCTCGTCCGATAGCAAGGCCGAACCTTGTCTGATTAATTATTTCAACCATTCATTCTTCGGCTCGTTATAACAAATGTATATTTATAAATAATAAGCGGTATATCAAACAAACTTATCATTTACTCACCCAATTTTTTTTTCCAATATGCTGTAGATCCAGAACAGGTGTATTGACAGGTACAAGCCCGAATTGAATACATAAGCATATTAAAATACCGCAAATGAAATGGCGTATCTGAGAATCGTATAACTGTATATCTATGTATCTTTTTTTATATACATATATTTTTTTTTTTTTGTTATCTGTTATTTAATAATTCCATAATGGATGTAGTAGAATTATATGTTTCTCAAATATATGATATGAATGTACGCGCAGCTAGAGGAAAACAGATTTCTAATCTCTCGTCAACCTTTTAGGTATCAAGAAAGTGTAACGTGCTATTGTTACTCACAAAGCCATGTTAGTCGATCAATAAACGTGATAGATGTTTCATTAGAAATGCATTAAAGTTAATTGAAACGATATATATACATATATTCATAATAAGAAGGTAGAATATTTGTGAATTTTTTTTCTTTCTCATATAGAATCAATGATTAGTAATAGATAATACAGGTTCTATTATATCTACATAGGAAATTATGCTGATATTTATTTTATTTTTTATTTTTTTTCTATTCAATTTAGCGCCGAATCCATAGCTTGAAAAAAATTATTGACTATTTATATATACATGGTACCCCCCCAGTTTTTCAAGCTTTCTATCTAAATAGATCTAACATGCAGTCTATCCAGATGAAATTCTCTTCTGTATTTAACACAATAAATAATGCAAATAAAAATATAAAACTATAGTAGAAAATGAAAATGAAATAAATCATATTTCTTCTACACAATAGAATGCCACAACATTCAAACTCGCTGAGGATTATAATATCACTAATTTAACGACCCTGTATTATCTAAACAGAAAACAAAGCATAAAATCTAAAATCTCAATAAACTTACCGAGAGCTAAGAAGATTCTCAGCCTCGTCTGCAGTCATTGTGTCCGGAGTTACCGCGGCTACTTGACTTGGTCTTGGTCTGATTGGAGTTGAATCTTGTCCATTTAAATTCTGCCTTATATGAGATGAAAAACTTTCCATATTAGTTATGGTTTTTGCATCGCTGGAGTCGCTGTCCTCTTGAAGACTATTTTCAGACTCTTTATCATCACTGGTTGATTTAATTTCGTGCGAACTTGATACATGCTGCTCTTGTGAGTTATCAGTAGATCCGACAACTTGTGGTTTCAATAAAAATTGATTTGAATTCAAATTTAGCGACTTTGATGCAGCAATTTGATCAGCCTTTAATTTCTCTTGCTCCCATGTTGTCTGTAATTGTCCAGAATTATCTAACTGTGATTTGTTACAACTTTTATTTGAACCATCAAAATTCGTATTCTGCATAGCGTGTATATCAGATTTGATTTTAGAAGTAGTAGTAGTAGTAGTATTATTAGTATTAGTAGAATAACTATTATTGGTAGTAGCTGTAGTAGTTGAAATCTTTTCATGTTCATTAAAATTATTTTTAGTTGCTGAATTAATAAAGTCTGTCATGGATTTAGTGTCGTTAGAATTACTCTTGTCTTGATTGGTGGTAGAAGAAGCAGCATTCGAAGATTGATTTGTACTTGCGATTGATTTTTCTAAATTAACAATTTTATGTTGCGTTGTTGACTTTGTTTCAACAAAACTGCTGCTGGTCGTCGTACTAGTTTCATATATTTCTTTACTTTTAGCCAATATTTCCTGTTTGGAAATGTTTATTTCATCATTAGTTGCGTTTAACGTTAACAATAAGTCTTGATTCTGTATTTGTGGAACACTATCGATTAAAATTTTTTGTTTCAACATCGGAGTTTCCGATGAGAAACCTTCATTTACAGACTGTGTTCCTCCTCCTCCTACGCTAACTTTCGTTTCTTCAACATTTTGTGTCTTTGTCTCTGAACTCGGTTTAATTTGTGCCGTTGAGTCCAAGACTTGTGCATGTTGTAGTCTTTTTGCATATGGCGATGGAACGGGTATATCCTTGTGTTCCAATGGAGGGAATTCTTGATCAGAACTGACAACTGACGGAGGGCGTTGTCCCAGACCGGCGGCAGGTAGGTCGACGCGAACATGAGACCTTCGAATGACTGTCGCTGTATCAGTTTCACTGAATGGCTTCTCTGGGCTGAATTCATGGTCCGCAGTTTTCTCTGTGTAGATTGTTGGTTTATCAGAATCTTCTATTTCTAGGTCGTAACTGTTACGTCCTAGAATAAAAAACGACAATATTGTAGACAGAGATTATTAGAACGCAGATTTTGGTATTCTGATAACATACATGCAGAACACAGAACAGAAATCTTGGCAAGCCGTAGAATAAGAAAATTAAAATAATTAAAATATCCAATTCATTGTTTGAGTTATTTGCGATATAATTTAATTTCCTTAAATGGTATAAATAATTAAGAAACTGTTAGAACATTCAGTGATTAGTCGGCATACAGCCCAGTCGAATAATGGTTTAGATAGGTAAGATGATATTTGTTCTTATACCTCGGCAATCGATACAAAGTAAACGGAGACACATAGCACTAGTTGTGAACGTTTATTATTTAATAAACACACACCGCTAACTTTGGATAGAAAACTTCTGCTTTATTTTCTTGGAAGATTATTAAAAAAAAAACTTTTTATAATCTAAACTAATTCTAGGTATCGGATGAAGAAGAAATATCCTGTCTAGACGGTTCGACGACGCAACCTTGTATTTTATCATGTGTGGGTGTATGCGGCCGGAATGCCAAACGTCCCACCAAAAATATATTTAAACGAAGACTAAATAACAAATGCACGATATTCATCGATGCTCGATATTCATGATGTATACTTTGAGAGAGTCACTTTTAGAGTTCTTTCATTTACGACCAGCCGATGTTAGATGTTTTTAATAATAATAAACGATAATGTTTTAATATTTGCTTTTGATAATCATTTTAGTCAATACATTAGCAAAATGAATCATGGACGTTAAGAAGATGACTCTTTATGAATAAGAATTTAACAGCGACTAAAGAAAAAAAAAAACTGTTTATATTATTTTTAGGATAAATATTAACTGGACAAACATTATTTACAATATAATTTATAGCTTGAGAATTAATTTTCAATTCAATTCACAAATGGTTTACTTGTTTTACGAGTAGAAAGGCACAAATGCACAGTGTTGCTGAACAGAGTTCATACTGACTTCTATAAATAATTCAGTTGAGTCTGGAGGGAGAAGAAAAGAGAGAGAAAAGATACATGCCTTTTACTTTTACTTTTTAACGTTTTGGCAGTCTGCCATTTAGCATAACGCGGCACACTCTGTATTTAAGAAATCAACTCTTCGCAGGATATATATCGAAAATATATTTAGATTTTACTATTTTTATTAAAGTGCTCCGTGGGTGTCATTCATAATATTGTTACTAGTCTCATCAACTGTCTACAAATTCATAAGTTTGAAAATTATTTGAACTCACTCCAAGTTACTCCAACACTAATACCTCTATGGTGACTGATTACTCAATAATTACACGTTAAAATAAGTGACTGTAAATATATAGTAGAGTCTTGTAGACTTGGCAACGGTATAAAAACATTGACGAAATTCTTTTTCCTAGTTATGTTATAGAAAATAAGCAATATTCACAATTTTATTTATCAGTTATAAGAGAAATTTCTCCCGCCAGATAATATATTCAATAAAAAACCGATATCTGAAATTCGAAATAGTAATAAATTCATACCAAATAACATCAACAATGTAAAAAAAAAATGATCAAATACACAATTAGTATGTTAATTTCCATGCATTCCATGTGTTTCTTGTTTTCCTACAACTTATGTTGCATCATCATCATCGACGTACCTTTTTGATTTTTTTCTAGCACCTCCTTATCAGCTTTTTCTTCTTTACTGTCTTTAGAAGGTGAACTTGGAGAGCTCATGCCCGAAGAAGCACTATCAGTGCAGGCTGAAGGTGGCCGAAGTTCTGAGTCAGGAGACTTTGATCTATCTAACTTTTTAGATCCGTTGATTTCTTCTTTTCGTTTCACAGTATCAACATTCGGTTTAGCCCAATCTGGCCTTGAATCTGACCTAATTTTATCTTTACATTTCATATTATTGTCGTCAAAATTTTCTTTTCTTAGGTGTGATTCGGTATCAGAATTTTTCAAAATCTCATCATTTTTGGCAAGCCATTCATTTCTCCACTCTGAAGTCTTGGGCGGAGATCTCATAGGACAATTTGGATAATTAGAGTAATCCGGAGTAGCTAATTGATCAAAGTCTGAGCCATCGGTAGTAAAATTATTAGAGTTTGAATTTTTTTGGGCTCTTGCTGAACCTGAATTAGATTTAGCATTGGATTGATTTTCTAAATTTATAGAATTTGTACCGCTGTTTTTATTATCCAAATTTATGGAAGTTTTTGGCACTTCGATGCTTTCGCTTTTAAACGGCATTGAATTCTTGTTAGTTTTAGCAGCTAAATTTTTTTGCACAACAGCATATTCAGGCAACGAAGAAGATTCTTGATTTTTTTGAACAACAGCAGCATTTTGAATTTTTGAAGCGGCGTTAGGACCTTTTTGGACCACCGCGTACTCAGGCATATTAGAAAACGTATCAAAATGCTTGTTGACCGTTGCATACTCCGGACTTTTTGGACTAGAAAGAAATTCAGGAGTTGTAGGACTAACGGAAGCGACACTAGCCGGTCTTTCTTTTCTAGATATTCCTGAAGAAACGCTATTAGTCGATGAAATTCTAGCGGGAGGAGGCGGAGGCGGTGGTGAGATATTTGGCGACGGTCTAGTAGAACAAAAACTGGCCGATCTTGTGGCAAGATTATTTGTGACATCTGTTGATCGCCTAGAATCTTTTTCGTGACTTGGCAAGCCGGGAGAATGTCCCGGAGATACATTGTCGCCTGAGATCCTGTTCAAACTTTGATTCAATGTAGTTTGAACTATCGATCTATTGGGATCAGAGTTATATCTGCTTGGCCTGGTTTTTGAAAAATGACTTGTCCAATTTTTTTGTTTTTCAATTAATTCCTTAGAGTTTAATCGCCTCTCAGGTTTCTCAGGCTTCTCTGGCCTCTCATCCATGCGATTTTCTTTACCATAGCTTTTCTCGAATTTATCAAACTTCCCAAAACCTTGTCTGGGTCTTAATCTATCTACCGCTGCTTCAGGTCCGTGGCTATGCCCGTTTTCAAAATGACGCTCTGCATTCAAAGCAGGTACACTCGCACTCCAATTACTTAAATGATCTCTTGTACCTGATGGGGAAGGTGAACGAGGCCGGGGTGAACGCGCCGGGGATGTACATCCAGAACCAGAATTTGCCGAGCTTGAACGCGAGCGAAGTCCATGCAAATTCGTCGGTTTCATTACTCGATCCGCTCTATTGTAGAAATAAAAAATTTGAAATAAGAAATCAGATATTCACCAGAACGAATATATAATACTATCGATTAGAATTCCACCAGTAAAATCAATTCAATAGTTTTATAAAACAATAATAAATTAAAGCAATCACACTCACGGCCTATTCGGTTTGTTTTCTTCTCCAAGTTTTTCAAACAGAGCTCTGGCATTGTTAAATCTTGCTACATGACTCTCGGTTCTAACAACTGTAACTTGCGTAGGAGAATCTTTCAATGGCGCTGGAGGATCTTTCATCGTATCTGACAATACCACGTTTGTTCTATGACTGAGATTTTCCAGCTGTGGTTTTGACTGGAATATATTAGCGATAGCTGATACTTTAGAGCCTCCGTGGCGCTTCTTTTCATCAACTGTAGCCATATTTGTTCCGTTATATCGTTCTATAAAGAATGAAGGAAAAGAATTTTAGAGATTGACGAGCGGCGGCGTGACGTTTTAGTACACAGTATGCTACAACAATAGCATGTAGTAGAATTTAATGAATGAATTTTGAATTGAACTGAAATAAAAAGAAAGTCGATTATGAAAACTGTGGGATAGATTATTTTTATTTAAACTTCAACTGAAATATATATCCAATTAAATATGACGCGCGTACTTGCCTTTTGATAATGAAAATCATTTTCAAAGAGTACAATAAAAGATACATTAAGTAAATATAATAGCATAAGAAATGGGCCGACTCTATGATAAGAGTTTAAGATAAAACTGATAAGTGGAATCGTATATCAAATGCGAGTGGTACCATTGGTAGGTACATACGTCATGAATCATGATATAAATCACTAATTCAAAGAAATGAACAAATTCACTACTAAAAATAATAATTTGTCAATACTTATATATAATGTTTTATGTTATTCTGACAAGGAAAGAAGGATTCAATTCAAATGTAAATTGTACGATATAATGTTGTTAATGAAATGAAATTTTTCAAAATTACCTCTTTTGTTTCTAACAAATCATTAATCAAGTATGCAAATCGAGCAGAATTTCAGTATATGCTATCCTTCAGCCCATCGTCATTCATGGATGTTTGTTGTTGGCTTCTCGCTCTTTCAATCATCTGTAATATAATGAATTTTGTTTGATTGTTGGCGATCATTCATCCTTTTCTCAACAATAGAATTTATCGTTAGTCTTGCTATTTGTATAAAACAAATCTCACTTCTGGGAGGAGGAATACCAAAAGTTTTGTTACTACATTGTTTGTCCTGATATTCAACGAAGGGTTTAATACCATAAGGGATAATTGAATAGTAATCTATTGATTTATTCCATCGTTTCCTTTACCAATCTGACTAATGGAACGCAACAACGGCTGAAGGTATGTGAGCATTTCCTTTTTATTGTACAGTATCATGTGTAGTTTGCATTGAGCATTAATAAGATGTTAATCTTTTTTCTTTTTTTTTTTTTTTTTTTTACAAAAAACAATTTGGGTAAAATAATTTTTGTTTTATATCAATTCAAGTAGTGAATAGTAGTAAAAAAAAAAAAGGGTGGCAAGTTTCTGAGGAAAAACTTGAATAGAAATAATTTGTTTGTATTCAGCGTTGTTCCTTTCGAATTGAAAATATGTAAAGAAATATAATTTGAGTTTCTGGTAGCTTGAAATAGTATAGATATTCTAATGCATGATAAGATCTTTTTTTATCTTATAAAATTTAAGTGAGAGTTAAGTGAGAGTTAAGTGAGAGATAGAGCATGCAGAGGTACGTCTGGTTCCCACCCTTCTTCCCTTTGCTGTGGCATGCTCCAGCAATCAATACCTGACTCTTGTGTCTCTCTGCCATTGAAAAATACAGACCAAGTTTATGCATGCTTACAAAATTGCTTTGAATTAAATAAAATATTCCATATATAATATAAAAATTATTTTTCTTTCACTGTAAGTAGTATAATGTGTTACATTATTGTAAGTATATCAAATAAGAGGTTTTTTTTTTTTTTTTTTTTAATAAGAAAAATCAATATTATTGTCTTTAATGATAAATCAGCATTGAGTAAGAGAATAATAATTTATTTTTATGAGTTTAAATAATATAAACTATTCGTTTTTCATACTCAGTCAAATTTCTTAAGAATATTTCTGAATAACAATAAAACAATGATGAATGAAAATTTAAAATTAAAAAAAAACAAAAAAGTTCCAACTTATTGGTTTAATTTAAATATCAATATATTGATTTAGTGCTAAATAGCTGTATCAACATCAGCTAAGTTGTTACAGTAACAACACACTTGATCAGAGCTTACACAGCCTTGAACCAGACTTGTATATCAATAAAGAGAAGAGGTAACCGTTACTTTCACATACCACTTCACACAAAAGCGGTCGCTTTGCATATGATTACTCAATCAGTAAAACAATATTTTTTAAATAACAATTAAGCAAACAATATAAAACATAAGATATCAATATCAATTATATATGCATATTCTGCTTTATATTTTTGTATATCAATACGTCTCTATTCACTCAATTATCAATATAATTCTCTAGTTTTAATTTCTGTTTCTTCATTTTCTAGACTTGTTCTACAAAGTCGAGGGACTATGTCTCTGAGCAAATAGTCTTAATTTATCTTTCTAATTAGTCTAAGTCTGGCTTTGTACTTTTAGTTATTGCAGGTCAGTCGTTATCAATTATTTGCACTGATAAGCCTTTAATGTGTTTATAATAAACAACCCTAAACAATGACCAGTCTTAGGAATATTAGAAATAATATTTAAGAAATAAAATGAAAACCCAAGCCAGGATCTAACAATGGAAAGAGACAACAGTGCAAGGCAGCAAACGTATGACTCAAATGTGTATTAAGTAATGCACTCTGATTAATTGTGTTTATTTTAAGTTGTTACAAACAGCATTTTATACCTGGCTCATAAGTTGAAAGACAAATAAAACAAGCAGTATTATTATTCATGATAATTCAAGGGATTAAAAATCAGTTTTAGTCTTAGAGAAGTATTGATAAACTATGAGCGTAAAATCCCAGTTTCCGGATAACTGATAAAAAAAAAAAAAAAATAAAACTGTGACTAATTGGAGATAAAATAACTGTTCAACTTTACAGACAAGAATTTAATCTAATGTTACTTTTTTTTTTTTTTCAAAACAGTAAATTTCATGTTTTATGTAACTTTAGCCCCTTGTATAAAACTGTAATTACAACAGGCTTTATTAAGGGTTTCTATTTGAATTTATAGCTCAGGAATTATGTAGTAATGAGATACGATAATGCGGCTACTACATTTCAGTAACATAAATAAAAATCACAATTAAATTCAGCTAATTCAGACTAGATTAATATTAACGTACAAAAAAAAAAAAAAAAAAAATCTCTACAACAATGCGGATGTTTATGGAGTAAAAAATTATTGATGTCATCATTGATTGAATTTAAAATACTTATGAGAATTTTCTTTTTTTTTTTTTTTTTTTTTTATTTCACAGCAAAATCTTGACTACTAGTTTGTTTACACTCTTTTTTTTCTCTACCATGGCCGTAAAAAAAAAAAAAAAAAAAAAAAAAAAGTTAATTTTTATAAATCGTATATCAAATAATTTTCATTCAAGAGTCAATTAAGTTTGTACATTAAAGAAGAACAGCTGCATGCAGCTTATCCTAGAAATCTAAAATAGAAAAGTCCCAATTTGAAAGAGCAGTAGTTCAATTCTATAACAGGCCAGGTGGGTATAGTAGCTCAATGAGATATATACCCATGTAAACGATTATCTGTATAGAATAGGGTGTAAATACGTTGTTATAATAAATAACGTAGTATAATTTGATTGAAGAAAGTTTTGAAGTTAACTAGTTGAAAAAAGAAAAGAAAAAAAAAAAATCATATTTCATATCACGAAGTAAATATTCAACAGATCGAAGTAATTTAATCAAATGCAAATTATATACATTCCATTCGCCATTAGATTTAGAGGCCACTGACCGTTGGATGCAAAAATGTCACGAACATTTTTACTGTCAAATATCTTGATGGAAATATTATAGGATTTATGTAGAAAACAAATGTTCGTATAAATGTGACGATTTTATATATTTACATGTGACTAAATCGTGGGATTAATAAATCTAGCTATATTTTATGTTATAAAAATTGAATAATAATTGTTTACCAATTGATACTCTCGGCGGCGGGTCAGCATGTGCTGCAGCATACGATCCCGCTGTAGACGAAGAAGTGAACTAACGAGAAATTTCGCTCCGGGTTAAGACCTTAGTTCATAATCCAAGGTTGTTTTATTGTCACTTTAAGGGCACAAAGAAAATTTGGAAAAATATTTTTAAACAAAGTATGATTTTTCAAGTATAAAAGAGAAAGCATTGATATGCTGAAGTCTGTCAGTAATAGTTAAGACGACTTTTTGGCGTTTGTCAGAGACTCATGTTTTCGCTAAAAAAAAATTATTTTTTTTTTTTTTTTTTTTTTTTTAATCGTTAATCGTAATCTCGGTAATCGATTATAAACCTAGTAAACTTTCAACGATATATAATTATATATTTAACGTTATAAATAACTCACTAATTAACTTTAGTTTAAATAATACACAGGTTTTATTTAGCAGAAAACACTTTCACGACCGGCTGGGAACTGCCCGTGTCAACAACCCGTGAAAAATGGTCGAAGATGGCGGCTCTTGTATTTAAACATGGCGGAATAACATCAATCGACCTTATACTCGGTCGGTAAGTATCAAAACCAACTGTGGACTATAGGTACGGTCTAGGGATTTTTGTTTTTCACTATTGTTTGTTGAAAATAAATATTTACGACACGCGCAGCTGTATGTATGATTTTTATTTACTAAAATAAAAATAAACTGACGTAATTAAAACTATATGTATGCGATGATAGATATAGGTAGTGTAGTAATAATTTAATAAAACAATAAAAACTACTATATGAAGATCCCTCCTAGGGTAAGATATCATCTTTATCGATTGTGTCACGTCACATGACAGACGCTTCGGGTTCTGTTCCAAGTTCCACGTTCCATTTTACATTTAGGAGTTCCACAATGTTAGAATTGTTTATCGTGTAATAGGAAGTATATTGCTAGTATAAAGTTTATAAATGTGTTTAAAGATGTGTATTTAAAGAGGTTATATTAGAATATTCTGATGACAATCGATAAATAAAACGCGTACTTGGTGCGGTGCTAAGTGTGTTTTCTATTATTTTATATATATTTTTCATTAAAGTGGAGAAAAAAAAAAAAAAAAAAAAAAAATATATATATATATACGAGTGCGCACGTAAGTGTATGTTACTACGAGTCCCCGACTGCAAATGGCTTATGTATCCAAGGACTTATGTTTTCAAACATGATGAACTTTTGTAAAATAAATGATCATTCTGAGCATGTTTAGTGGTGCCAGGACATAGATGATACGAAAGATGTTTTAATTAAACCTAGAAAATGAACTTTTATTCATTTTAGGACTTAACTTTACACATATTACGTATACATACCTACATACTCGTGCCATAAAGGACCATGATCGTCCCGTTGTTCGTTTAAATAAAAAAAAAAAAAAATACATTTTGTGATCGTAACAAAGTTCTCTATACCTACTATTCAAGCTTTCACAGACATACCTATAATAAATCGAATACGTCATATCAGAAGTTAAATATAACGTGGTATTCAGTACTCGCGTATTTTCGGTTCACATATACCTATAAAAATTATCTATAAAAAAAAAAAAAAAAAAAAAAAAAAAAAAAACAGAAAAAAAAAAAGAGAAATTTACAAAGACTATTTTTATCGTAATAATAATTCTGATTGCACAAACGTACGCGATATATACATATATATACATATATATATATAACAATCATGTTGTTGGGCAAAGTTACTAATATACGTTGCCATGGAGTAAGGATATTTTTATATTTGCGTTTCAGAGCAGATTTAGAGGCCCTAGAACGTCGCTGGGTTTTCACTGATTTTTCTACATTAATACGAGACGAACCTGGATAGACATTGAACGTTGGAACATAAAGAGAGAGAGAGAGTTATACTACATGCGACAAAGAAAATATATATATAGAGAGCAAAGAAACGAAATATAAACTAAAAGTATAAAGAAAAACTTTTGGAGTAATTAAAATGGAGAATAACGCCGACGGAGATAACATAAATCTCAGTTGCGGAGAAAATGAAATGGGAGATGAACTCAAGATAGGAGCAGATGAAACTTACGACACTCGAAGCGAAGTATCTTCTAGTAGTTCAGACTCTGATTCAAGTCAACCAAGCATAAGCTCGGTATCGACAAACTCTTCGAGAGGAGATAACAAGAGAAATCGTAGGAATAAAGGAAAACGCGCTAGGTCAAGAGACTCTAAATCTTCTAGTCCTGAGACTAAACGCGCTCGCTCCAAGGAAAGCAAAGCTATTGCAAAAAACTACGATTACACAACGAAACTAAATTATTTGTTTAGAGATGCAAGGTTCGCTACGACACTTAATAACAATGACCAATAATTTTCTTTTATCCTCGATTTTACAATTTTATCTACAATTTTTACTCGCATAAGATTCTAACTAACAATTACTTCACTATTATCAATCAATTTTTCAAACAAATATTCATACATTGTTCAGGGGTAAATACCAGCTGAAGACAGTAAAAAAACAAGCAATTCCTTGTTTTCGAGATTCAGAAATATTGTCAAAATTGTTCGAAAAGTTTTCAAAAAACTTAGAAAGTTTGATTTACATCGTCGAGAAACAACTCTTTCTTGTAGCTATCTTAAAGAAAAAAAAAAAACAATGAAAAACTAAGATCTCTACTAATCCTGTTCTTTATTTCTCTTCTTTTGATCTATTTTTTTTTTTTTTTTTTTTTTTTGTTTTCAAGGACCCTAATATTTCATTTTCATTACAAAAAATTTTGTTATCTATGTATGATGTATTGAATTTTAAGAAAATATTTGTGAAAACATGAAACTACAATTTTAGGATGATTTTTATTCCAAAAGTTAACGAGTTAACGAGCAGTCGGCGTTTATAAGCCAAAAAATAATTAAATACCGAATTATTTTTTTTAGAGATTTCTTGTATCTGTGCGCACAGTTGAATTCAATAATAATTCTAAAGCCTGTTCTTTGTCGTCTTCTCTATCAGATTCTTCATCATTAAATCAAATAATGCTGAAAACGTGACGTTATCAAAGGCCAAAGGAGTGTGGAGTACACTTCCTCAGAATGAAGCTAATCTCAATCAAGCATACAGAGAATCAAGAAACGTTCTGCTCATTTTCTCAGTCAAAGAGTCAGGGAAATTTGCTGGATTTGCTAGGCTGAGCACAGAGTCCAGAAGAGACGGAAATCCTATATCATGGGTTTGTTCATTTACCACGAATCTAAAATCCGTATCCAATGAATTATTCAATGATAATATTCATAGATTCTCACACCAACCTTTGAAGAGAGAAACTATATTCTCTTTTCTACAAATTGTATGTTTTTAAAGAAAATAAATGTTGGGAAATAAATTTAATAAACTATTTCACCTCAGATCAATTCAATATTTAATGTAAAATAAAAATAATGTTTTCCTAATTTCTTTCGCCGCAGGTACTGCCTCCAGGTTTATCGGCCAAAGCGTTGGGTGGAGTATTCAAGGTTGACTGGATATGCAGAAAGGAATTACCCTTTACTTCAACACTGCATTTATACAATCCTTGGAACGATGGTAAACAAGTAAAAATTGGTCGCGACGGACAAGAGATCGAACCTCGAGTAGCCGAGGAATTATGCAGACTCTTTCCAGAAGATGAAGGTATAATTTATCGATTATAAACCAGATTCAGATTCTTGTCACTCTGAAAAAGTATATCTTACTGCTATTTCATTGTTCCAGCACTGATCTTTCTCTGTCTATATCTTCGGAAGAAGGTCATTTCTACAAAAACTCTATAATCCTTTCTTTTTTTTTCTAGAAATATATTCCGTTCTTAATCCTCTGTTCATCTGATTCAGAATCATTAACGTTTTTTAGGAAATGTTATTCGTATTTCGCAATCATTGACTCTCTCATTAATAATTTTCCTGTTTTCAGGTATAGAAATGACACCGATATTAAGAAAGTCCAAAGAAGCATCGAAGAACGTTATAAAAACATCTCGAAGCTTTCGTGACAACAGTAGGGCTGTTAATAATTCAAGATTCCTACGTACTCGTGGTGGTGGACGAGGTCGCAGATTGTTCTTAACTTCGAGATCACGTTTGGCTTCATTGGCCAGAGGTCATATACATCCGTCAGGAGATCACAGAGGTTCGAGGGATCACCACCAGCGATATCCAACTTGGTTTAGCCGTGGGGATTCCCCTTATTCTAAGTAAGTATAAAATAAATAAGCAGAAACGAAAATCCCCGATTACAATATTGAATTTTTCTTCTACTATACAAACATAAACAGAATGTATAATCAGTTTCTCTCTCCGCACGCATGCAGACTTCATCTAATGGAAAAATCGAAAAGGATCAGAACAATATACTGAATAAAAATGTTGAAACTTAAATTTCAAACATTATTTCACATCATTTTTAACTTCTTATTTCTTATTTCTTCTTCTTCTTTTTATAGAGGCTACGGTAGCTCAGGAATTGGGGCTGCGGCAGCTGCAGAAGCATATGTTGCAGATTATATGCGAACTATGCAGCATCAATTACCTCCATTACCACCATACGTTGCCTCTC
Source organism: Tenthredo mesomela (assembly GCA_943736025.1). Lineage (NCBI taxonomy): Eukaryota > Metazoa > Arthropoda > Insecta > Hymenoptera > Tenthredinidae > Tenthredo > Tenthredo mesomela. Next base: position 45,827,054 of record OX031013.1, read on the forward strand.
ATCCGTACGATTCGTTGCCACCACCGCCGCCGCCACCTCGTTACTACGACGGACTGCCATTGCCACCCGATTACAGTTCTTCCTCATCCGCATTGGATAAAAGAAGCTACGAGCGTAGTGTTGATGAATTTTTATGGCGAACTACGAGTCGACACAGCCGACACAGCGATCATCGTTCATCTACTAGAGACCATCACCACCGTTACAGAGAACGTAGATAAATTTTATACACATTGTTTGTATGTTTGTTTGTTTGTTTGTTTTATTATTTTTTTTTTTTTTGTTTTTTTTTTTTTTACTTTTTCATGGATTCTTTAATTATGGGTAGGGTATAGGTAATTCGTAAAATCAACGAATATTTCAACCTCATCAATGAATTGTTGAGAATGAAATTTCCGTATAAAATAATTAATCAATTTTTTTTTAATCTTCCATTTGGGAGTTTAATCAATTATTTCCAATTTGAGGGCTCGAAATTTGAAATTATGTATTGTCCAATGATTTAAGAACCTCGTTGCATATATACCGAGATCGTAAATTGTATAATTTTGAGCCTTTTATTTTTTTTTGTTTCTCAATATCCTACACACGTGTAGTTCGTTTGATTTTTCACTAGTCTTATAACTAAAATTTGACTAAAATTAACCACCTCTGCAATCAATGTATCAATATTAATTATGATTTAGCAGAAGTTATGGATAATTAATAACAAAAAAATACGATTATTCGAATTCTTGGATAAAAGATTTTTACTTTACTTACTAAGTTCAGTATATTTCACATACGAAACACGTGTTATAGGATACAAGTAGTGCGCAGACATTTCTAATGAATGTCGAAATAGTTAATATAATGGTTTTAGCATGTCCTAATTCCTAAAGTGTAATTAATTATTAAGATTGAATGTGAGAAGAATGAATTTATACTGTATAATCATTTGTGCTGTCGGAAAAGATGAATAAATAAATAATTAAATAAATAAATTTTAGGTACATAATTTCCATGTTCTTATTTATGCTTTCCAAATCTTGCAAGCATCTTTGCTTATGAAATGATGACATTGACTAAATTTACTTTTGCTGCTAGTATTTCCCTGGTTTTAAAATCACATGATAAAAAAAAGTATAGTGGGCAGTGTTGAGAAGATAAGCTTATCTGTTCAACCATTGCTACGTATGTACAGCATAAGGAAAGCGGATGTGTCCTCTAATCTTGCAACAACAAAAGTTCTTTGGGATACTTTTTTCAGTTGTAATTATGGCGTCGAACAAGACATACGTAAAATATATAATTGCTTTATTTTTTTACTTTGGCGTGTGTACATTTTGTCTAATATTGAAAAAAAATTATTTATTGGCTAGTGATTTTCGATTGAAAAATAATATTTCATCAAAAAAATGCAACACCGTTGTTCATCGCATAACGAGTAAACAAATTGTCAAACGTCAAGACGATACTTTATTTCTAACTATAAAAGAATTGGAATATGATGCTCCGCGTGGTGAAACGATCAACGTGGAGGTAAACACGTGGAAAATTAATCGATGAGAATTGTGAGAATGATCATTCACTGATGCTGATAAATTTCGTTCTATAGATCCTAAAGGATTCCCACCTTCAGAAAATTTCAGATACATGTCGCAATCACAATCTAAGCAGAGTTATAGCGAAGAGGCATTATTTATACAGCCCAAATAATAGTTCGTTGTATTGCTGGATTAGAAAAGTTGCATCGACAAGTTTTACCAAATTGTATTCCGATTTGAGGAATCGAAAAGTATCCAAGGATTACTATAAGTAACTTGAATGTTTTACTTCATTTTTCATAAGATTAAAAAAAAAAAAATAAATAAATAAATATACTATAGTATAATTCGAACTATAATAAATAAGGATTTATTTTTATCAGGGAAATTGATATACTGTCTCCAGAAACTAAGGAAAAATTGATGAGCTTTATAAACGACGATAAAGTGTTCAAATTTTTGATTGTTCGACATCCTTTTGAAAGGATTGTTTCATCTTACAGGTAAATAATATTATTAGTATACTATGTTTATTTCTTGAAATATCATTTACTGTTTATTTTCTTTCAAATAAATCAACCAACGAGTTCATATCGGATTACTATATTGTGCGTGTGGAAATATTGAAGTATCTTTTTTTTTTTTTTAAATAAATTCGTTTCTCATATCCCAGAGACAGAATAGAAGACAACAAAAAGTATACAGATCAATCTTGGATATATGCACGACAAATATTCCATTTGACAAGACCAGATTTATTTGTAACAAATGCAAAAACTGGTAGCTCATTGGACAGAATATTTAATAAGGATAAAAGGTACGTATGCATGTAGAAAATGATTCAAGTATTGGTATTTGTAGACTATAATAGGGTATCGAAATATCGGATTTAATTACAGATTGAAGTTGGTTCCTACTTTTAAAGAATTTATAACTTGGTTGCTACAAGAGCCTGCGTCAAAAGATGATGTACATTGGGATAGTTATCACTCGCATTGTTCAGTATGTGATATAAAATACGATTACGTTATGAAACTAGAGAATTACTCGTTTGAAGATATAGATTTTATATTTTCGAAAATGGGAGTAAACAGAAATGAAGTTTATATTCCAAGACTGGAGGAAACTGATGGTGGATTTACAGACTATCATCGAACATGTAGCTACTTGAAAAACTTAACACGTGATATGACCCTTAAACTTTATCAACGATACAAAATTGACTTTGAAATGTTCGATTATAAACATGAAAATTATTTGCAATGTAGCGGTTCTAATGTCTCGTAAAATAAATATGTTATGTATACAATATATGTACATATGAGAATTATCAAAATTAGAATTATTTAATATTATACTATATTTTTTTTAAATAAAATACCGTCAAAAATGTATATGAAAACTTATTTTTATTGATTATTAAAGAATAGGAATCCAGAATATTATAAGAGTAGCATATTAACATTCTACATCCAATATGCGATCATATTTATTTCTATCAAAATATAATCGGAAAACAATGTGTGAATCGCTCAACAAAGCCTAATTAATTATTATAGATCGCAAATAGCATTTCAAATAATATTATAATTATTATAAAAGAAAAGTCTATATTATACGATTTTTTTTAATTCTATTTCTCATTTTATTTGGTGATCTCTGATAGCCGGTGGTCATAGTGGCGTTGGAACGTGGAAAAGAAAAATTTGAATTTGAATTTGAATTGTGGCGTGAGCCCGCGAGTCACGTGACCGATACGCGCATTAATATCAATAAAGTACGTTGATTTGTATTTTGATTAATACGTCGGTTTGAATCGGTGATTGTGTTTCTAAAATTCAATAATTAGTTGCATAATCTATTTATTATTGTATTGGTAACCCAATCAGGCTCAAATACTTAATATAGGACGTGAAAAAATGACGTTGGAGGAACTATAAATTCAAATAACAAATATTGGCGGATGGCGGTACGACGCGCACCACTCGCTTGTCAGATTTCAAACGATACGGACGTGATTCGAAAACCGACGAAGTATACAGCTCCGAATTCCGATTATAATGAATTTCCTACCGTAGCAACAAAATGAGAAAGCAAAAGCCCGCGACTCCGAGCGATCCAGATATAAAAACACCGAAAATTCGCAAACTCGCGACACCAAGCTGTATTAGTCAGACTCAGCCATTGTCTCAACCGATTAATTGTACTCCAATTATTGTTCCAACTATACACACTGAATTCGATAAATTAACGCAGTATTGGGAGAATGCAAAGAGAAATGAACTTCCTTTATCCCAGCTGGATCAGGTGAGCATAAATATAATTTAAATTTCGTAATATGCGATTTAATTTGGAATTGTTCAATTTTATGAATGTTTTAAATAAATTAAAAATCCATCATTTCTGATACATTAATTTTGAATCTACGTATAATCGGGTTTATGTTATGTTGTGAAAAAACGAGTTTTTTTTTTTTTTTTTTTTTTCAAAATTTTTTTAAATATTTTAAATAATGAATAACATGTTTGAATGAAATAGACCGAAGCAAATGACCGAGTCGAATTAACTGAAAAGAAAAATGTACTAGCAGAATCTGAAATGGCAATAGAAAAATTGCGCCGAAATTTATATAAGGAAAAAAAGAAACATGCAAAAATGGTCGAATTCATCGAAGAAACATATAAAACTAGAAATGAAATCATTGAAGGGTAATATTATACGATTATTTATTATACAGCTATAATTTAAGTGCCGATACTATTTTTCGCTTATATTTTATCAGAAAATAAAAATTGTTTCTATTATCTGTTAATTTTGTCTTTCGAACAGTCGAAACCTTGTCACTGAATTGAACACTTCAGTACGAAAGCATATAGATGCAATAATAAACATACAGGATCATTGTAAAGAGAATATAGAACATTCGACCCAATTATATACTAATGTGCTTTCAAAACAGCAAGAAATGTTCGAAAATTTGACTGCGAAAATTAATGATAAGGGTAAATAAATTTTCACATCATTCGCTTGTAAAGAGAAATTAAAATTGGCTTGAAAAAAAAAAGAACTGCATCGTATGTGAACAGTATAATATCTATTTCTAAAGATTTTAATATCTAATAATTTTTTGGGCTAAACAGTTTCGAAGAAGAGAAAGGAATCGAAAGAGCAATTCTATTCGAAATGTAACGAATTGTTAGCGCTCCAAAATGAGTGTAATCAATTTGGAGAGGTGGTAGAAGCAGAAACTCCGCTTCTAAATAAAATTGGTACTAAGATCGAAGAATCTGAAGTTATTATTGACAAGATTAAACAGGAGCACATGGTAGAGAAGGCGCAAACGTTAGAGACCATAAAAGATGACGAATCAAATTTGAAAATTGAACGAGAAGAAGAATATAAATTAGAAGCGGTGAGGATCAGAAATTTTCATCTAGATACGTTGATTTTAACTTAATTAGGCTTTGAATTAAACAAACTTGTTTGCTATTTAGGAATATAGTAAGGGTTCAGAAGAGTACGATGTGCTTCTAACAAATCACAAGTCACTAGAAGTTACGGACTTAGATTATCAGAGCGAGATCAATAATTTAACTTCCAATTTATTGGGACTGAAAGAACAAGAAGTGGGCCTGAATAATCAGCTTGATGAATTGAAAGATATCCATCGTACATTACTATCGAATAGAGAATTGGAAGCCGAAGAGTACAGGTCAAGATTATAGATTAAAAAAATGATATAAATCATAAAGTGTGACGAATCATATGATAAATCGTATTCACTAATATGAGTAACACGAATATTGAAATTATAGAAAGAAGATACAGGATTTGACATCACTGAATACAAAGGCAAGCGATAAACTGAGTGAAGCTGTGTTAAACAATGAGGAATTTTCAAAGATTTTATCCAAGACGGTTGAGAACACGGAGCAATTGGAGAATGCTGTGAAAATAACGAGTGATAAAGTCAGAATATCCCTGATTCTATATCGAAGATATTTAGTTTTGACTTGTATAGTTTTATTTAACTCAACTTATTTCTGTTAATTATATTTGAATTTGATATTTTAGATCATAGAAATTGGCAACAATCTGAAAGACATTTTGGATAATAATAAGGAATTAAAGAAAAAAGTCGAGACTCAGAACGAAGAATCGATCGCGATTGAAAATCAAATCGGTGAAAACAGAGTAGCTTTTGAAATCTATGAGGCTAAGCGGAACCAAATCGCTTATAACGAAGCTAAAGTAAGCGCCGAACTGGCTATGATTGAACAACAATTGTTTGATGAATCTATAGAATGCTCAGAACTCATTGAAGAAGTAGATAAAGGAAGTAATGAGTCTGCGGAGAAAACTAAGGAGCTTGAAGAGAAAATTAAAGAAATAGATGAAGCTATTGCCAGTGAATGTAAAGCTGACGAAGATCTTCAACGAGTAATTGGAAGAAAACAATCTGAATACAACAAGAAAATACAGGTAAGGATTTGAGTATAATTCTAATTTGAAATTATGATATAAATTCTATGTTATTTATTAGGACGCAACAGATTCGACAAAACAATGCCAATCAGTTGGTCATGAGAAACATATCAGAGAACAGAAAGAGGAGATAGATTTTTTCAAACGAAGTTCATCAGATCTAAAATTGAAGAATAGACTGGCAAATGGAAAGAAATATGTAGCCGAAACCAGAGAGAAGTTGAAGTACGAAGCTAATGTGAAGAAAAGGAAATCTGATAACGAAAATTTGAAAAAAAAATTGTGTCAACTGAAAGAAGATACCGAAGGTTTACTTAGGAAATTGGAAGAAGCTCAAGCTTTAAACGAGGCAAAGAATGCAAATCAAGAGCTATTATTTAGTATTGAAATTTTCCAATGAATCATCGATGCATTTTTTCCCTTATTTCAATTCCAACATAAGTTTATCAATAAAGTTTCCCTGAAAGATGAAAAATAATCATAAGAACAACAAATTCATTTTGTTATCAAAATTCGTACCCAGATTATGTTATTACCGTTTACATTGCAGAAATCAACCGAAAGCTCGATACCAAAGCCAATATTAAAATCAGCCACGAGCAAGAGTCCGCTAAAGGTTCAAAAAGTAAAATTCGACCTTCCTTCATCCTTGGTTTATACCCCGATGAATATATCGACGACGGTAAGTTGACTTCGAAGCTGAAATAAATCTTCACATTTTTTATAAATTTTAATAAATAAATTAACACGTTTCAATTAGTTTGGAGAATTAGAACGTTCTCATGCTGAGTCATCAGCCCGCGCTGCAAAAGCAGATACAACTAATAAGGGACAAATACAAATACCAATTATTCCGGATGAACCGGACACAACATCACCCGTTGTTAAGGTAGGATTTTATGCCAATCGAAATTTCAGCTGGATTTATTACTTTTTTCATACTAACTAGTTGCTGAATTAGCATTAATCCAGATAAAATTTAATGCCTCTTATTTCACAATATTAAAACGTGTGGAAATTCTTTTTCAATTTTTAGGAAATACCGGCAACACAGCCTAGGAAGTTTTTCAAACATCCAAGATTGGAGAAAACGAAGAGTTCTCGATTTGGCAAAAAATAAAGAAATATCCTACAAGCCAAAATGGAATAATTTAATCATTTAATTAAATACTAGAATTAATAATAAGTTCATAATAAGTAAAGTTTATATCACAAACATGTCTATTTATTGAATAAAGTATAATTTTTCTGTTACAAATATGAACTGTTTTTAAATTTGTAGTATTCGAATGGTACTTATATGGTATGTATCTATACAAAATATTCCACTCGTTTATTAAATTAGTAAATTTTGATAGAACGCGTAGTATAAAAATAAAAATCAGATATGCATATAAAATTTCGGAAACTCAAAGATATACATGTTTTTATAATCTCAATTGCTTTGAGATTATTTGAAGAACAAAGACTTAACAAACATTTCGGCTTGTCGATTACTCGTCAATAGAAACTGTTACACCAATTATAAAATTGGCTATAATGCAAGAAAGTAAAATTGTATTTATATGGTATATCGTTATTTAGAATATGACTACTTTTATTCTTGACCACAACCCTTCGTTACCCACAAAATTCCATCTTGATTAGGTATATGCAATACATGTAGTACAATATATTGTCAAGGGAATTTCTTCTATTTACTTTTAATTTAACATTTTCAACTTTGATCCAAACATTATAAAAATAGTGTAATGTAAAACTAAGAGCCGAGTTATTTTTCCAAAAGTCTGACCAGATCTATTTAGAGAAGTTCTTTTGCTCTAGGTTCTAGTTAAATATGAAATATTTAAACTGACTCGTAGAATGGAATGAAAATCCGATGACTCCTATGCATAGATACTCCTCAAAAGTTTCAACCATATCATACAGCGATGAATAAATTGCATTGATAAATTTTATTGGATAACCGGAATCTTAGATATTGTTAAATCGTTGACATGGTTGATATACTCAGATAGATTCTCAAGTATACATGCCTTTGTAAATAATCATTCTGCACTCTGTTGCTTTGTTCTTTTAGGAGATATAGGTGAATTATCTCCCTCATCATAGACGATTAAACACTCCTCGTCCAAAGATGGCTTATGCTTTTGCGGCGTACGTTTATTTTGTGGAACTTGAGCCACGGTTTGAGACTTTGCTTTGCTAGTTTCGTTAGTTTGTTTATCTGGTGTCGGAGTCTTTTGATAAACACACTGCATGTCTGAGTCAGAGTCTTCGATGATACATATATCGTCGTCTTCATGTCCGTTGTTGGTTTCTGTTTTTCGTTTTTTACAAACAATCTCATCTGGCGAAGCCTCCGTCTTGCGTTTCTTAGCAACATCGGCATCGGAGGGCTGAGGTGTGATCTCAGTTTCTACTATCACCACTGCGTCATTATCAGATGTCTCCACCTAAGCATTGATACAATCGTTAGTAAAAATACACATAAAGAACTTGAGACTTGCTATAGTACAAAAATAAACTTTTCCCATTTACCGTTCCATTCGAAGTAGATGGTCCTTTGCTCTCGCTATCTTCTTCCTTAGGTTTGAGGTCTTCAGGATCTGCAGCAACGAGGAAATCTGGACTTTGACCTTTTACCGCAGGTGCTTCTCTTTGTACAATGGTTACAGTCAGAGAATAATTTTGTAAAAAGTCATCAACTTTTAAAATTGTGCCATCCCTGATACCTAATTGTTCTAAAATCCTGTCATTGTTTCCCTCTGTTTCACCTTCTTCACTGCTGATTACAACTATGCCTTTACCTGAAACAAAATGTTATTTATGTTTCGATAATAATTAATTGTAACTCAATAATTGTACAATAGAATTTTTTTTGCTTTAAATTAAAAATACAATCAATATCTCACCATCAATCATAACATCTGGTGCAATCATATTGAGACGAGCCTTCATAACTGTTTCTTCTAATTCTTTAACAGTCATCTTAGTAGTGTCCAGAGCCAAAGTGACTTGAGGAGTAGGTGCGCATACGTAGCAGTTTGGATTAGGTGGATTAACTGATTTTTCTGGTACAAGTAGCAAGTTTTTATGGTTTGGTTTAGATCGTAAATAGACCGATCTGCATGCCTTCAAATTATCCAAGAGGATACGAAACGCATGGAGAACCACAACGCCAGCAATTATTGCATTAGTAGTAGCAATTGCCGGTATAATATTCCCTGCCATAGCTAAATCAAAAAAATAAATAAATAAGTTATACAATTATTTATCAAATTTCCTAATAGTTATCTAAAAAGAAAATCACCAGTTGCTAATTCTTATGAGTTATTTTCATAATTTAGTATTCAAAGTAAAAGTAGTTTTAAATCGTAGATTTCTTCGTTGTTGAGATTGCAATTCGTTAGTAGTAGTATTAACTTAATAGAACTAACATTTGATATCGAATCGAGTTTTTTGCGCAATTCCAAAGATGTGTGCTCTTATATTTGCACAAGCCGAAACAAAGTCCATGGCATTCTGCTCATCCTTGTCCCATACCAAATGATCTGAGGGTGAATTTTTTTGACGATCAGTCAATTCTTTACTCAAATTCTTAATAGACTGGGCAAATATTGAACCACATTCTGCGATGCTCCACTGTCGTTGGTCTCTTAGTCCAGGTTCTACTGTATCTTTGCTACAGCCTGCCACTAATTATCAGAGAAGAGAAAAGACGTGAATATTAAAAATGTTGAGAACCATCAATTGAATACATAAATATTTACAAGATAATGTTGTATTGTATTGTAACTCAAAATTGCCATGTACTCGATTTTCCAAATATTTATGTTATATTTGATTCAATGAGAGGGAAATTCAACGAAGAATATTTACAAAGAACTGATAACTTTGCCTAGTTTTTTTTACCTCCATCGGGCAGATTAGTCCAGCTTAATGGAGTGGGAGGCCTACGCTTCTTCCACAAGTTATCCATACTAAGAAGATACACAATGTCATCGTGAAATAATTTTGTGAATAATTTTTCTGGATCATAGCCACTGGACTGAGCCCAGGCCCGAGTCGATACACGATCTACATTTCCTTTTTCATTTGATTCTGTCTGTAATGCACCTTCTCCTGCTGTATCTGCAATTTGAAATTTTCATAAAACTCAAAGATCAATTCTTTAACGATTCCTTTCTTTATTTCAATCCCTCGATCGCTAGAAATCAATAAAATTATACGACGGTTGCTCACCAGCTGCTTCTGGGTCTGCCGTATCAGGTGAGACATCTTGATCTGGATCTTCCTCGCCAAAGAGCTGACTGTAAAATGAAAAGAAGATAAAATAGTAGTTGGAAAAGCTATAAGATCATAGTTTGCACGTTTTCTGTCCAGGAGTCACAAGCGATGTGAAAATTGGTGTGAAATATGTAAGACAAAGAAAGATTATGTCTATAATTGAGTTGGATTATATCTAGATATTAAAAAATCGTTGGATCCCTTACTTAAACAAGTGTTTTGCCCAGACTATGCAGTGAATTGGTTCACTTGGAGTGTTACGAATGGTACAACCAGGGTAAGTCTTCTGTGGAGCCTTAGTAGTGCATTCATAACACTGACTAAGACCCTTTTTAATAAGTTCTACTTGTCCTTCATAGCCGGCTGTTCCAGATTCAATCAAAGGTATATCTGCAGCTAAGCACATGCGATTTACGTGATTTCTTGCCGCTCTATTATCCAGGGCATTCATTACCAGGCTAAACTTCTTAAAAAAGTTAACGCCATAGTCTGGACTGTAAATAAACATATTATTGGTAAATTATTGAGGAAATTGATATTTTTTGTAAATGCAACTATAAAACTTAGAATATTATAATATATATAAACTGTTAGACATATTTTTCATTTAATTTGCAGATTAGTTTTTCAAGAATTTTATTTTCTATAGGATAATTCTGGTAAAAAAAAAAAAAAAAAATTCAATGTCATGACGCAGGATTTTATTATTCGATTTGTATTTTTATTCTATAACCGATGAGATCGGATTAGTTATTCTTTTTAAAAATATCAATAATCCAATACTTACGTAGTAATACTGTCATGGTAATGAATTATTTTCACATCTGGATTGAATGTTAAAGCAGTTTCCCTTGCAACCGCAGCTTTAGATTTACCGACGTGTTGTTTTTGGAAAAGAAATTGTCTGTTCAAATTACTGACGTCAATGGTGTCCAAATCGATCTGAAAATATAAAAAATAGCAACATATTGAAATGAAAAAAAAAAAAAAAAACTACGAATAGGTACTGTTAAATTAAAAAGAAGACATGGGTTGTTTATTTTCATTAAGCTTGCGGGAATTATGTTACATATGCTTAATTAACCTGATAACTGTTTCGATGAAATTTACGATCATTTTCTAACGTTAGAATAATTTAAAGACGTGGCTTTATTATTTTATAAAAATAGGTTAGAATATTGGTTTCTAATTCGTTGATGCGATTTATACAGTGAATAATGAAGGAATGTATAGCACGTCTTATCGACCTTTGAGGTTATGTTACTACCAGGAAATATGGGTAAATTAATGAGTTTTTTAATCTTACAATTTCGATATCGTTAAATCCTGTCATCACAAGATTCTTTAGAACTTCACATCCAATCCCGCCAGCTCCCACGACCAAAACTTTACTCTGTAATACCGCATTTTGCAAATCTTCACGCAACACGCCGCTGATACTTGCCGCCATTTTTCACTCGCTATTACTGCATCAGTGCTGCCAATCCTAAAATCATAGAAATTTCCACTCCAGAGTCCAGACGATAATAATGACAATAATAATATTAATAATAAATGCCTAAAAAATAAAAGTGCGCCGAATTCGTATACTTGTGATGGATATTATCATTTTTATCGAAATAATAAGGTAGTATACATGCTATCACAGTTATCATTTATCATTATTATATTGAAATTATTGAAAAAAAAACGGTTAAAATCGAAATTACCGGTACATTGGCAGCACTGCTGTATTAACATAGGTATAGGTGTGTGTGTATGGTATTGTTCGTTTGTATGTATAGTTGTGTGTCATTTCTTGAACAGTTGCAAGTTTGAAAATTATAATCATTGATGAAATTTGATTATTAAAAAGTATGAAATGGCGAATTACAGCGGTATTAGTCAAGCATCGAGTAAGTATAGTAAATAAATATTGAAAATTAAACTAACCTTAAATTAAGGAAAGTTTCTTGTAATTATTATCATCAACTCAAAATAAATATAAACTCTTTTATTATCTTTATGAGACTCTGAATAAAATTTTTTTTTATACGAACAATGAATAAATAAGAATACAACAACTTACCTCATAACGTAAAATAATATTTCACAGATATATCAGGAATATCTAGCATCTCTCGATCTACTAGCATCCGAAGTCCATTGAGGGTTGATTTGTCTATGAAATCGTCTGGCGCGTTGAATACCACGTCTCGTATATCAAAGGCTTCGTTTAATCTTGAAAAACGTAACTCCAATCAATCCGAAGAAGTTAACAAGTCTTTTTTGCAATGCGAAGAAATAATGAATGATTTTGGAAAAAAAAAATTCATACTAGAATGCGTCAAGGAAGCGTCGTTGAACGCTGATGCAACATTGGCTAAAAGTACAGCTGAGAAATTAAGACAATTAATCACTAACCATGAGGTTGAAAAGTATTTACATTTACCTAACAGCTCTGAGGATATTAACGAGAAAATAACTCTATTGGGTATAACAGATTTACCTAAAGTCCAATTAAACTATGAAGAAAAATTAAACATCAAAAGATTTGTGGAAAAGATACTGCGCCAGAAAACAATGTCATTTCTTGCTAGGTAGTTATTTTTTGATTAAATTAAAATTTAATTAAAATTTCAAACAACGATGATACTTTGTTGTTTTATTGCAACGCTCTCAAATATGTAAATAATAACAAATTGGAGTTATCTTGTGTCTCTAGGTTCAAGGAAATGGGCGGAAACATAGAAGAATTGATGAAAAAAAATGATCTGACTAGACGGCAACATTTCTCAGAAGTTTTTGAGCCGGATTTGTTTCAATGGAAAGTAAAAATCGAAGAAGAATGTTCAGAGTATGAAAAAGACATATTAGAATACGGAAAGTATTTTAGTGAGTGGATAAATCTGAAGTATGGTGATATGAATGATGTTCAATTAATTAAGGCTGAAAATCTGCTTACCAAAGTACAAGTTTCTGAAGCACAAGCAAGAATTACTAAGTTAAATTGTATTTCAAAAATGTTTAAAGATACACCCTTTACACTAGAAGCATATCAAATCATTAACTCTAGCTTAGACAGTCAATTATATGAAATGGAAGAAGAAATCCGTAGAAAAAATGGGATGAAAAAATTATACGATGATCTTAAAGGCACGGAATATGACAAAGTTGTACAGAGATATTCAGAATTGTGTAAAGCTATTGAAAAAAAGAAACGATTAATAAAAGACTTGAGTTAATAGAGGTTTGAAATTTTCAAATTAATTATTATCAGTCTCGAGTCGATATTACAATACAATATTAGTAATTAATCATCTTCATTTAGTTATGATTAAAACTTTTGTACAAACATTTTTTACCAATTTTTTATGAAAAATATTTGTTCACTATTACGATTTATTGTTCTCAATAAATTTTCACGTATCATTGACAAAAAAATAATACAGTGTGTAGATTGAATATACCTATTGGTCAATTCTGCTTCTTTACACATGAATTTTCCAATTTTACATACGTGATAATACGTTAATAATTAAGCGCACGAAATAAACAATGCATTATGAATTGCACAACGATTTAATAGCAATCAAATAAATTCAACCAATACATTTGATACAAATAAAATGGTTACGACGATGATTTCTAGTTTCAAAATTTGATAATTTTATTTTTAGGCTTCTTATCTTCATTTTCATTCTTCGTCTCTGTCTGATCTTCTTCTAACGACTCTAATTTGCTGCCTACAATCTTATCAGCTGTGATATTCGTCTCTTCTTTTTCCTTTAATAAATCAGGGCAATCTTTCTTCAAGTGTGTAACATCCCCGCATATTTTGCATCCACCACCTTGTGGATATAATCCCTTTGGATTATCCGGACATTGTCTAGCGATGTGTCCCTGCTCTCTGCAAATGAAGCAGCTCGCGTGTCTGAATTCTTGACCTTTTACTACTTTACATTCAAAGTGAGTATGTTCCGCTGAACCACATTTGAAACAGATTCCTGTCCCAGATTCGTCGCGACCAAGCTCGGGACAATCTGAAAGATTGTGTCCAGATTTACGACAGTGGAAACAAACTCGCTTCCTTTCGCGTGTTAGCGCCTTCTCAGCTTTACGCCTTTCCAATTTCATAGCAATGTTGATTTCCGAACGAGGAATACCTGTAAAAATAATCAATTTCTCAATTCAATTCTATTTTTTGTCGGATAATAAATTCTAATAAATCTAATACAAGCTTAGGCTTTGTTTAGTGAGAAAATGCAGATAATCTAAAAGAAGCGGTGCTTCTCACCTTTGATAATCATGTTCTTTTTTAGTTCCTGTAATCGCTCCGCGTCTTCCCTTTTTACAGGAAATCCGTCGTATTTAACAACTTCAACTTCAACGCCATTGAAGTTCATCTTGATAACACCCTCGTCAGGTTTTCGTCTCTTGTATTCCTTGTTATCATTCTTGCCACCTTTTCTCTTTTGGCTTTTTTTGCTCTGAGTATTGTCGTCTTTTTGACTCTCTAAATTATCAGGAATTGAATCATCTTTCTGAGCCGCATCCCCTTCGCTTTCTTTCTCTATGTTGATTTTCTTTTTATCGGCCTTTTCTTTCTTCTTATCCAGATCCTTGCTCTTATCAACTTCATTATTTCCATCGTTAGTTACAGTCTTCGATAATTGACGAGGATTCATTTGCCTTCCAAATTTCACCTCATTACTCCAATCATTTCCTGACACATCAAAACCTTTGGGAGTTTGTTCTTTTTGGGATACAGTCTCTCCCATATCAATTTTACTATCATTCTTCTCGCTGAGTATTCTTCTTTGTTTTTTCTGATTACGTTTTTGACGTTTACTCAGCCTCTCTGTATTTCCTTGAACATTTGACGAAGGAATCTCTTTTTTATCAGAATCAGCATTCGTTGATTCTTGTTTCTGATTCTGCAGAGGTTCAGATGTAACATTTTCCAACTGACTACCCATATCACCAGAATCTACGCCAGATTTTGATTTCTTAGACTTCTTTGCTCGCTTTCTACTTTTCGAATCAGATTTATCATTGGTCAGAGTATCCTTAGAATCCAAGTTAATACTAGGACTGTCTGCTTTATCCTCATCAGCCTTCTTATTATTAGGCTCGTCAAGTTTCTGGGTATCTAATCCTGAGTTCATTGAATCATTTGCGGAAGTTTTCTTTCTCTTTTCACTCTTGGTTTTAATTTTATCCATAGTCTTAGGAGTTTCTAGTTCCTCGCTAGCTTGACTCTCATTCTGTTTTTTGTTTTCAACTTTTTCCACCACTTCTACAATTTGGTCATTATTTGAATGATCATTTGTCAGATGAAGTTTAGCAGCTGTTTCAGCTTTCTTCTTATTCTTTTTGCTGCTTTTACTTTTAACCAGTTTTACACTTTTATCTTCACCAGATTTGCTCTCTGAAACTTCGTCAAACGTCGCCCATTCGTGATTAACATTCCCAGTAGTATCGTGATAAAATAATTCCCCTGTTTCTGCAAGTAATTGTTTAGCGGTTTTAGCTTTCTTTGGAATTTCTTTAGGGTTTGATCGGCTATCTTCGAGCTGCATTTTCATAACATTCCATGGCGTCGCCTCGTCCGGCACACGTTCATTGGATGATTTGGATCCTTTCGCTCTAGCGAATCTCGTCATTTTTTGAGAAGATAATAACCGATGAAAAAATAATCTGAAAATTCGAAAATAAGAAAAAAAAAAAAGAATTACCAGTTTAAAAACAACGTATCGATTGATAATGTGAAATTCGTTTGTGAATTTTATTACTTTATCACAAATATTTAGGAAATGAGGAAGAGAAATTAGAACTATAGATGAAACTCATAATTTTTTGAGGTTATGATAAATCGAGAATTGGTATTTAACAGTAAATTTCGTTACAAGAATCGATATTGCCAATATATTAACCTCTTTCCTTGACGTGTCTATCACAGTGAGTTAATAATTTGATTATTTCAATCTTTTATTTTAATCTTTGTAAGTTTTCAAGGTTTAACGATCAAAAGCGTAGTACTTGACAACTTATAAACCACATGGAATATCGATCATAACCTAAATCTTCTTCTGCTTTTAAAATACCAATGACGTCATAGAAACTAGATAGTGAGTTGTGATTGGCGGGTCGTAAGCCATTCATGATCTTCTCAGCCAATCAGAGTTCTTTATTTTTACGCTATAGTTTTTTTCTTTCTTTTATGTTAATTTTTCGAATCGTACCTAGCGGCGGCGTAGTAAACCTTTTGACGAATTTTTTTAAAAGTATGTATTTCTCAAAGAGTCCTTCAAATCACTACAAATTGACTGTAAGCAAGCTTTAAATAAATTAAAGCGAAAATAGTTAACATGAGACTCTAGAATTCGCGTTATTTTTATCTCTCAATGCAAATGTCAAACTGAAGGAGTTGTTTCAGTACAAATTCTACGATTTTAAAGTTTTTATATAGTAACTTAAGACACGAATAATTGTGCTTATAGGTTAAGCATGTTTATTATTTACACAATTTTATTTTTGAAATAAAACTGGAATTAATGCGGTATACTATGGATTACGTTCAGAATATGTTACAAGGATATAGTAGTGTCGTTTAATTATAACTTAAGAGTTCGTGATTTAGAAGATATGAATTTCAATTAATCGTCGGATTTTGACTTGCAGTTAATTAATCTTCAAGAAAGGTATAATCTTCAAATTTTTGTAATATTTTTTACCTCATTCTTAGCCACTGCAACTGATTTGTCGAAAAAAAAAAAAAAAAAAAAAAAAAAAAAACATTGACACAAATAATTTTAATCACTCAACCATCTTAACAATTTTTAGTAAAACATAATACGTACAACAGATTCTTTGAAACATACATTTATTTATTAATTTCTAGATTGAATATACACTCTGCAGTAATACAACAATATAGGTAGACAATATAATATCATGTCTATTAAATTAGGATTTTGTACTTGGTTTTTTTTCTAGCAGAGAGAAATGATAAATTTTATTTTTGTCAGGCTTTTCTACTCTGCAAATAAACATTGAATGAAACTAGTCATTTTACGTCATATTACATAAATTTATTTTCTAATTTTCGTTTGTTATGACATAGAATAAAGCACGAAGTTCAGTAATAATGAAATAGGAGATCTCGTGTGTTATTACAATTCATTTTAATGATCAAGTTGTATCAATTTTTCAACGTACAAAAATATACCTTCGTTACCGAATGATTTTAATCATAAATTTTCACTTTATTCCAAGGCATTCAAATACTCGTCATTCAAGATCATTTTTTATACTTCCACAGGTCTTAAGTTAGCCCATGAGATTCCAAATTCTACTTGAATAGACACTGAGTAGTATTTTAGTCAGAAAAGTATTAATCCGTTTGAAATTATTACATAAATATATAAAATTATAAAGTGGTTTGTGATCCTGTAGCTTGAAATTGGTCCCAGAGTGATAAAACCGTTTATAATTTATCTCCAAAAGTTAATTTATGTTCGAGAAGCATACTATTCTCAGGTGGTAAAGATAGGCAAGCTCTCAAAACATTTTCTATCGCAGCTCGTTGCTTGAATAATGCGTTAACTACCGGAGTTCCACGCGGCACAAGCGGCGCTTTACACAAATAAGATAAAATCGAAAGTACAGGATGAAACCCTGTGAACTCTTCGTCTTCAGATTCATTCTGCTTAAAAGTTATTCGCGAAAATAGTTCAGCCAGTATAACTAGATCCAATATTATCGGACTAGCCAGTAATGAATCTTCGCAAGTATTGTGAACGACAATTGTATTATGCCCACCGAGCATTATTTCAGAGGTGTATTCATCCAAAGCACGTTTACTATCACCTGAAACAAGGTTTACAATATTATTATATTCATTTTTGTACCGGAATACAAAACATATAAATTATTTATGGAATTTTAAGAGACAACAGCGAATACCCAAACCTTTTACAAATATTATTTCTGATTCTGGGACATTTTAACATATTTATCACAGAAATTTGAATTTTTGTTGACCTTACCGACATATGGCACATATTTTATGACCACACAATGATCTGGTTTTTCCCCAGGCTCGTAGAGAATACTGTTAGATTCGACCATATCATCGACCACATTGCTCTTTGAGATCTGTAATGAAAATAAATTTTGATAGTAATCATTGAGTACACATTTTGTACATAAATGCTGAAATATCCATGATAATCGAAACTGTGGATGAATAACTCACTTCTTTTGATCTGAACTGTTGCGGTGCTGACAAATTATATCCATCGTTATTTCCAAGATGATTATAGCTGACTATAGATACTGGCTTAATACCAGCAGATACCAAAAAATCAACCAATACTGATTTCAGTTTAGTTTGACCTGACTTAAAGTCGTCCCCAGCTATAAAAACCTTGTGTTTTTCAGCCAGGTCAATAGCACCAGGTACAAAAGTATTTTGAGGAGATCCATTTATATAGGTACACTGTGTGATAAGTTGAGAAAAAAACCATACTAGAACATGACACAGAATTTCGAAACTTTGATAATATCGCATTGACTTACCCCTTCCAAAATAGACGCTACAGCAAACATAGTGCTCGGACTTATTTCTGGATGATCTTCTGCGATAGATTTCAACAAATTTTCATCAGTATCATTTACTCCTTGAATTTCTTCTGAGAATCTTTCTGTATTTGCAGTCCAGATTATTATAACTTTCTCTATATTTTTTGATCTTTTAAATTCAGATATGTCGCTTCTGATGCAATTCAACTGTTCTGTCTTTGATCCTGATATCACATTGTTGGCACGATCCTCCTTCAAGCAATTAGAACAGTTTTGATAAATGTGTATATTTTAGGGTCGGCCTTAATTTCATCATTTTAGAATTTCAATGCTCCCAAGCGTCAGGGGAATGGGAAAGATCAAAGGCTTTGATGCAGTACTTAGAATTGACATAGGAACCTGAGGTTTTGATTACATTTGTTTTTGGAAACGTTCTGGCCCGTGGGAGCATCGAAATTTGAATATGACTGGATTAAGGACCAAAATTTTTCAGAACTCATTGCGAACCTGATTAGCCGCAATAAAATCAGGGTAATAAAGACTCTTGCGTGGTTTCATCTGTTCCATTTTATCTTTCAACTGAGTTTGTAGATTGTAATCAATAACTTTAGCCCTTTTCATAGCATCGGCTAAATTAAGATTAGAAATATCCCAACCGTCGATTTCTATGTCGTCAGGATCGACCATTGGCAACATCCAGGACATTGGTACATGGATATCTTCAGAACCTCCGTTCCCAAGTTTGATTGTTGAAGATTGTGTAATAGAGCCATACCTATGTAACAATAGTAACTATGGAATTAAGAATCTAAATATTTCTTATTTCAAATAATCAACCATTTGAATACCAGTTAGCTTCCTTAGGTCCTTCTTTAGTGTTCCATTTTAATTTCTTCTTATTTGCTAACAACGCTGCAGTTATTGTTGTACCATTGTTTCCACCCCATCCCACTAGCATCACACCAAGTTTTGGAACTTTTAATTGTGTTCTTATTTTCAAATTGCTGGATGTTGGGGTTGCCTTTAATAAAATAATATAATTTTAAAAACTTCCTTTGATCTGATATTATGAAAAATGTAAATTAGTAAAAAAGATTGAAAAAAAAAATCGACAAGGAATAAAATTGGATAATTAAATATAGCTTTAAGTATTTTCAAATTATTTATGGAACCTTTATCCTCCTTTATCTTGGATATCAATTATTATTTTATTTTATTGTATTTTATTTACGTACCACGTATCTAAGGACTTTGTCATCAACTTTTGTCACTTTTGTTGCTTGGTATTCGTAATTTGCTTCAACGAATTCTTCGGTGTATTTAACATTCGGACTATTTACTTGAACCTTGAAAGCCATACTGACTTTTTATATTTTTTATTTGTTAAAAAAAAAAAATTAAAGCGTGAGTGAGTTCGCTGATGAGCGAACAGTCCGTGAATATTTATAATATAATATATTATTTCATCCAGCAACAAGTCCTGCAGGGTATATACAGCCGCGTATAGGAAATAATGAAAGACCGTCAATATCTATACTTGTATAAATTCTCCTACTCCAGATTTATATTCTATATATACACACACATACATACATACGTGGCGTTATCAGAGTTTCTAATCTTCGGTTAGAGGCGCGGTTTCATCAGGAGTTAAACGTTAGTCTCGACGCTAATGTGTACAACGAATGACATTGCCCTTCAGAAGTCAGAACTCAGAACCTACCTATACAAAATTACACAGTCGAACGCCACGTATTTTAGTAGATTAGGACCTTTCGGCGCAGTCTATCGCAACCAGGTGCGAATAACGTTCTGCGCATTTATCGAAGTCCTTTCATGGCTTCACGCATGCAAAAATCAGGTTATGAATCGCTTCTTATTAGTAAAATAAGTTCAAAAGACGCAAATGCGAGGCATAATATGAAAGGCATTTTTCATTTTTTATTATATTCTTCAACATCAGTGGTTCGAATATAGTATAAGATAATTTCTATCATTTTTTATTTCTTTTCTATAACATTTTTCCTGGTCGCTGTTGACATCTACTGGTGACGTGATGTATTATTAGATCTCAAGGTCGAATGGAATAAGTAGTGCGGGCTAATCGCTAGGGATGACTTTCAAGTTAATATCATTGTTTAGCAGGTGTCACTGATCAGTGGCAGGTGTGTTGTACATACCTAATAGCTATCGCTCTGTCTCTTTTTGTCCGAAAGAAGTGAGCCAGGCATACAGAGATAGAGACTAGAGACAGAGACAGAGAAAGAGAAGAGCGAGTTTTATTATGCAGGCCTATTGCACTGAAGCGAAGCTGGATAAAGCTTTCTCTTCGATTTATAAATCCTTGATAGAAATAGTATCCAGAATACTAATATTGTTTTTTTTTTTGTTTTTTTTAACGTAGACTACACTTTATAATTTTCTAAAATGGAGTACCTAAAGAATTTGGTATACGATGTAAAAACGAAGTCTAATAAAATCGTTATAGAAATTACTTGTGTTTTACTCAAGAACCCCAACGTTTTTTTTTTTTTTTTTTTTTTTTTTTAATTTTTTTATATATAGAATACGATTCTATGAGAGAAGCGAATATTTCATTTTTTAAGTGAGAATTTTGAAACTTCGTATCGCATAGTTGAATTTAAATATATATTTCACCGATACCCGAGTTTAGATAAAATTAGAAGAATTAAACTGCCGATTAGGTATCAGAAGCATTACATGTGTGGATATTGCTGTATTTATAGTTTCGGGACGATATTCTGAAGTTTAATATCTAGGCTTTATTCCAGTATACTATCTATTGTTACGAAGTTACTTCTCAACCGTTGTATAGTACTACAAGATCCAACCTTAGATTCAGTTTTAATTATATTTAATTTATTGTGTTTATAAATGACTGTATCTTTTCTTCCAAACAACAATTTTTTGTAAAATAATACAAGTCTTAAACAGAATGTCGTTTGGCTTAGACGTCTAAGGCTGAATAAACCGATCTCGATTTTACAACAATTGGCCTATTTCCTTCGATAAATTCTTGAATAACAATATTTAGATCCACTTTTTGCTGAAAGATGCTGAAAATCAATTTTTAATCATTCAAATCCGCAAATCCAGGATATTCACAACGAATGTATACAAGCGACAACTGTTTTACCTTCGGTAAGATTGTAGGCGCCTGTTTCGATCCTTGGATTTTATTTCGGACTGAAGTAGGTATATTTATAGAAATTGGGAAAAGGTCGAGTTTTGGTTCGTCATTCAGTATCAAAACAATGAATATGGCGTTAAATCTCATCATCGCGATTTTTGCTAAGGAGAAAAATGTACAATAGGTATAATTGTACACTAGTTTTCGAACCCAGTAAAGCATCAAATCAACAAATTCTGCAGCAGTCGCTATAGGTCATTGATTCTCTATATAAAATTTCTGATCGACACATATTATTATTGTGTCTCGTGCAGGTTCACGTGGCATGAGGCCAGAGGTATAGGCCTCTTGGATAACATACAGACAAAGTAAACTAAGCTTGCGTGGCGTATACATGCACAACATTGATGTCCAAGTTTTGCCAGACATCCACGTTAGGCGGTGCTGTCGGCCGTATATGTGCACAGCTCTCACGCACACTAGTTGCGTGTCTGTATGTTATCCAAGAGGCCTAAAAATGGAAGCAATAATCGAACAGGTAGGTGGTATACTCAAATTCATTGAAATTATTGCTTCGCGGATTCTAAGCGCAAGTCCACTAACTAGGGGTCAATCACAACTCCGAGTCATAGATCATGCGCAAAATTGTAGGGTCGTTTTCTTGTACAAAAATACTAAGCACCTGCTGTATAATTCTCTGGAATGGGCTATTCTATCAATTTGTCGAAATATACTATACAAATGAGCGTTACATGGGTTTTGCAAATTTCCCTGAAATAGGATCTGTTTTTGTTTGGCATCATGAGATTTTACATGGTAGTGAATATTTCGACGACTCACTGGATAACTAACTATGATATCTCAAATTGCATGGTAGGAAAACATGATATCTCAAATTCTGATTGAAAAACATGCTATCTTCTATGTCAAGGTATAGGAGATATCATGTTCTTCAATCAGAATTTGAGATATCATAGTTTTCCATTGAGGCGTCGATTTGTAGTGGTTATTGTACATCAGATTCCTGAAATTTATTATTCCAGGTATAGAATCACTTTATTCTGCTGACACATTGATCACGCCGTTTGTCACTCGTACCACATTCATTTGGTGAATTTGCAGACCTTTTAAAACATTACGATTTTTCTTTCGCCGCGCACAACTCAGCCGCATTTCAATGGATTGTTCTGATCCAAGACTCATTTTACAGAGAATTTAGTGTTCTTCAAAAGTTCCTCAGGTAGTATGGCTGTGGTTTAGACCGCTGCACCTGCGCGAGCCTTCAAAGTCGATTTTATGCATAATTCTTCGTTCCTCACTGTGAGCGAGTGAACGGTTGGACTTGGAGAAAAAAGATTTTTCATGACAATTTTGTGTAGGAAATTTAATTCTCGACAAAAAAAGTCCAATAAATAAAGTCTCTCAAACCAGTATTTCTAAAGATATACGGACTTTGATTTTTTTAAATATAAAATTCCAATAAAATGTCAAGTTTTATATTTTTAAGTCAGTCAAACTACCATGGGCATTTTTGAAGAACACTAAATTCTCTGTAAAATGAGTCTTGGATCAGAACAGTCCATTGGAATGCGGCTAGGTTGTACAAATTGTACAAATTCAGCAAAACCTTATAGCGACGAAGAAGAGCGATGTTCCTACGTTAACTAATCAAATGGGAAAAATACGATTACGATGGGCCACGCTAAAAAAATTGCACCGTGGGCATATTGATTGGTATTATTATTGAACTCATGCACTTACTTCTTCAGTGGTGCGAGGGCAAATTAAAAAACAGGGACAGCTAAATGATAGTATATGTATGTGTGGAAATAGTAATGTGTAGCTGACTCGTTGCATTTTATAGTGGCGTATGTAATGAATCGCATGCCTGCAGTGAAGTAGACCATAATGTAACGTGAGAAATTCTTTGAATAAATGCAAATGCTGATTTGAGAAAACTGGCAAAGTATGGGCTGAAGGAATATAAACTCATTCCTCATGGTACTAGTCGCAATTTATCGTACCTAGACTTGGCCTTCCGGTGGTTGCATCCAACTCACGGAATCTTAGCACGTCTTGCTGACGTGACAGTCAGCAAAAATCATTGTGATTGAATATATAAGGAGCAGAAGTAAAGACAGTAAGGATAGTCGCAAACTGGATATTGTATTAGTGATAGTAGCTATCGTCGTATTTTTCCTTCTGCAAGAGTTTCAATTTGGAATTTACCAACGAATACCGAGATCAGCCTTTGAGCTATATTAGGTACCAACATTTTAGTGAGTACTGCAATCGGTTAGATGAGATAGGCAATCAGTAAGTTCCAAGAGAGCGAGAACGGCTATTAATTTTTGGAGCTTCTGAGCAGGGGCTAGGACGAAGAATTGAACTTTGAGGTAAAAGATTTACGGCAATCTTTTCTTATAGTGATAAAAAATCCCAAAATCAGAGCCCATAGATTCACTGCACCTGCAGCTTCGTGAATCCGTAAGTCTATACGACGACGCAGAAACGTCGAATTTATATTTCTACTTTTTACGATATAGAGAAAACATTATTATACATTTATAATTTTAATTGATTAGATCGATCAAGACCTTCCTTCTATTTATCATTTTAGACTTACTTTCCTTATCCAGTCATTTTAAGTGTTGTTTGTAAATTTTGTAGCAGATATCCTTTTCTCTGTTGCAGAAATAGATAAACATCAGCATAATCAGCAACAAACTAGCATAAATAAAGATGTCACCTGCCAACATATCAGCCATGTCCACCGGTGACTGTGATATATTATACGAAAAAATTACCAGCAGCGTAAGTAATTTAACCCACTAACAATGTTTATATGTCTAATTTTTTGGGACACGTTTTTAAATCGTTTGAAAGATAAAAAGTAGAACTAAAGTCTTACACATACATTCGTAATTCTGATGCTTTGCATATTGCACATTCACTGATTGTCACCCATCATGCCCTTGAATGGCTATAAATTTCGAAAGACTGTATTTAAATTACCGATCAATGAAGAGTGTAGACAAAATTTGAAAGTAATAATTACAACTTTGAGTCCAAATGAAATATTGAAATTAAAGTTTCACAAAATTAAAGAATCGAATGGATAGATACCTAAGTAATCATAATTAAATTGCCCTTAACTTGAAACAGAAGAAAATGGAAAGAACTTAGTCCTGCAATATCCTAGGTCGAAAGAAATATATTTATTGGAGTGATCCTTAAAACAGTGATTTTTTAAATTTTCAAGGTCCGTCTCTCAATTCGTTCCGAATATAGAAAATGTATTGCCCTAAAATTTTATCTCTTAATTTCAACGGAAACACGTGCCGCAGATTTTATTTTTTTATTTATTCTACAACAATGTTTATTTTTTTAACTTTGCATCCACTCGAAAAAAAATTTAAGTAGGTACTCTAAATTATCAGTATATCTTTTCAACCAATATTGCACCGCGTGAATTTTAATTGAAATTAAACCATTCGATCAATGGTCTCAAAATTAATCGGAAACCGTGAAAATCCAAAGATCGTTTTTTCTTTTTTTTTTTTTACACAAGCCCCTTTTTCTCACCCGGTGCCACATGTGTACAATGAAAAGGAATCAACATCCATATCATTCAATTAGGTTTTCATGAAATTTGAATAGACTAATATAGAAAAGAAGAATCGTTTCGGAATAGAAGAACATTTTTTCATATCAATTGCCAAGTTGAAACCCTGTATTCTATTTTCTTATTATTACATAAAAACAACAATATGGGTTTCAACGTTTCAATACTGTCGGATTATTCCCATATGCAGAGTCTGAACTATTTCAAAAATTCTTCAGAATCAATGTGACACACAAAGCAGCATCGATGGGAATCGTGCGCAATCAAACACAATCCATTGTTCTGGTAAACTCGATGAGAATCATAATTGTGCGTGTGAGCTCATGGGATCTGAATACCCGAATTATGCAGCTGATGAACTTTCGTTTTTCCATAAATTGCAATCAGGAGTAATGCCATCCTCTGCTGATGTAAGTATTTTCAGCTATACTAGAGAATATGTACGGAAAGTTCTATGGTCGCCATATGGACTCGAAGTATACGAAAACAGCATATACTCATAAGCATGATGTATTTGGTCATCAACTATATAGTAGTATATCAAATTGATATTTCGTTCAGATGAAAACCTCATTGAATGAGTCCATCGATCTGGAAATCGAGATTTTGGGTGACGATAGCCCAGTGAATTATCCAGATCCTGGAAAGGATTCGGAATCGATGGAGTGCGAAATACTGTGGGCTAAGTGTGCAGATTCTTCTTCTAAGCCTAGCGAGGACCAATCCGCAAAGGAGTTGGATGCAACAAAAGATTCGGAAGTCCTTCACGAGGAAATGGCACCGAAAAATTGCGATCCTCCGGAAAGCTTGGAGAAAAACATGGATCTGGATTCAATTTCGCTATCGAAGCGACTTTGTGATATATCCAGCTTCGTGGAAGAGACGAACGCAGATGTGGAGAAGAACAAGAAGACAACTACTTCCGCCCACAGTTGCGACATTTGTAAAATGTCACTTTCAACGGTCTATGCGTTAAAAGTTCACTTGCTGGACCACGTAAATGACACAAAGACAAATGCTGTCATTTATCAAAAAAGTCTCGCAGCTCTTCTACAGCTGGATTTTCGAATCAGAACGAACAGATCTGGATCGAAAAAACTGTACAATTGCGAAATCTGTTCGGAAGTGCTTTTAACTTATGCCGATCTGAGGTGGCATAGAAATATATCACATTTGTCTCAAGATAGGCCCTTTCAGTGTAAACTTTGCTACAAAAATTATACACGGAAAGGGCACTTGTTGCGTCACGAGTCAACCCATCGGAAAAAAAGGAAGTGAGTATCAATGTTTCATTTAATGGTTTCTGGATGAAAAAAGAGGCTAAACTAACGTATATACCTTTTTCCAGAAGATTGGCTTGAACAATCTTATTTAGCTCTCTAGATAAAATATCACTAATCGTATAATATGTACAGGACCTATTCTGTGAAATTGAATCTATTTTGAAAATGTTTGGAGCACTTATAATCGTTAGCTAATTAATTTTTGTTTGTCTTATCTTATCTTATGTTCAACTCATCCCCCTTTTTCATCCATTGCCCCTAAAAATCATCAAATACTGATATTTCTCTTATTTATATTTACAGGTGAACGATCACTTATGGTTTTGGACCGAAGAGTTCCTGTTATAATATTTGTGTCAACATCTAATCTAGTCCAGGAATTTTAGCACCGAAAATGGGTTCGCTCCGCAAAAAATCCTGATAATTGATTTTTTGATTGGATTATGTCGGAGGTTTCCCCTAAGTGTAAAACCAAGTTTGTGTCTTGAAAAACGCCTTTTTGCAAATATCTCGGAAACCGTGAGTTTTACGTTAAAAATTGTAAGAATCTTTTTTGTAGAAGATGAAATTTTCCATCTTTTTTATTCGAAACTTTTTTCTCTATTGTTAATATTTGCCGAGATATAGTCGATTAAAGAAACCAAATTTTTGTTTTTGGAAAATATCTCGATAATTTGTGGAAATACGAAACAATAGTAGATTTCGATACGAGCGCGAAATGTGAGGCGTTTATAGGTGTGTCCGATGTTTTCAGCACGAACCGTAGTCGAGGCGCAGCCGAGACGAAGGTGAGTGCTGAAGACATCGGACAACCCTAAACGCCTCACTTCGCGGGAGTATCGAACGCTATTTTTTATAACAAATGCATGAAAAAATAATGTAAAAGTTGTTTTTTTCGATCGACTATATCTCGGCAAATATTAACAATAGAGAAAAAAGTTTCGAATAAAAAATATAGGGAATTTTATCCTCTACAAAAAAGGTCCTCACAATTTTTAACGTGAAACTCACCGTTTCCGAGATATTTGCAAAAAGGCGTTTTTCAAGATAGCGACTAACGCTCGCGGTTTCTGACGACACAAACTTGGTTTCATACTTAGAGGACACTCTCTGACATAATCCAATCGAAAAATCAATTATCAGGATTTTTTGCGGAGCCAATGTCTAAAAATCCTGGACTATTCTATAAAAAAGAAAAACGATCATTTATTCCTTGCCAGTTTTAGAGAATAGCTATAGCAATAAGATAAATGTTTCATACGGACATATTAGTCATTGTTTTCGTTGAGATAATACTATATATATAATACATATAGCTATACAATATACCTTAATAGACGATAGAAAAACAATACGAAATAAAATAATCGTATAAGTTCGCGTTATATTATACGCGAAATGAATATACTTTTTTGCCAAAGAGTAGTACGAACAATTGAATATACCCCCCTATTCCAGGAATTCAATTTTAACAAATTCTTGTAAACGTTACAAAAATTAAGTTTGAAAGGTGTATCAGCATCTTCATATTATTGAAAAGTTATTCTGTAGGTAGTTTTTCATGATTAAGGAATTAACCAATTAGAAATAAAAATCCAAATTTCTGTTCAATATTTAACTATACGTATAAAGTTTTACAGTATAGTTTGACCTGGGTATATTTTATTGATCTATAATACAGCCAGAATTATTATAAGTATAAAATATCACGTGCTAATTATAAAATAAGTATATATTACTACCTATATATTATAAGTTTTTCTGTATGAAATAAAATAAAACTCAGTGTTTGCCCCCACACGATCGTACCAGCCAAACCGATATCGCTTCATTATTACTAAATTTTTGAATTATTTTGGTACGCGATTGCAGGAATGGCTTATTTGATTTATTCGTCTTCTCCTATCATCGTATTGGTGGATCGCTCTATTCGTGATTTGGGTATAACTTTGGGGCCACAAAATGTAATTACGAAAATATTGCAGACTATAAAATTCTTTGGTTCTTATATGATTCAGTTAAACGTTATTAGTATTTGACAGGAAACTTATATATGATACATACATCACTGACCCTTAAAACCTGGCTACACGATGTGAAACTTATTGAAGATAATACTGATAAATTTTTATCGATTTTTGTCTCTTAAAAAAAAAAAAAAACTAAATAACAATTATCTTCCGTCGTTCCGTCCCATTGGAAAGAGTTGAAAAGTTAAAAAGCAGTTCTCAGAGTCTTTTATGAGTTTTTGGATAGAATTAGCACGGCTGAATCTCATAATTCTAAACACAGTAAGAACAAAAACGAACAGAATTGATTATATTCGAAGTCAGTAGTCAATTTTCGCTCCTCTTCAAATCGGTCCCAGTTTTCTAAGCCATCGCGTATTGTATGTGATTTTTCGGTTTGAATTATAAGTTATAATTCCTAATCGATTATAGAATCCATCAAATTTTACTGGACAACAGCAACTTGAAGGTAATTTAAACAAGTTTCGTACCACTGTATCGTTTGGAGTCATTGTAGCCTGCAGTTGACGAAGAATATACTTTTGTTTGCACATCCGATGAACTCACCGATCACCGAGTATTCACCGTCAGAGCTTTCCCATTTGTATAACACACGATTTTTAGTACTTCGGGATTATTTTTTACTTCCTATCGTATTATCACTTCGAATAATCTAAAACTCCGCAAACTTCTTATCTTTAGTATTAAATATCCGTGAAACATTTACATCAGATTTTTAACGGCAAAATTTTATTAATCACAATATGACGTCACAACTATATAATAATCAATGGTAGATGTTGGTTGAACACCAGTAATGGAAACTATGGTGTCAGGGGTGATTGTATGAAGAGTCAGGTTGTAGTTTTATTGAGTTTATTGTCTTGATTGTTGAATTAGAATTAGATGGTTGAAGAATTGGTTGAGAAGGATTGAAGAATTTGAAGGCTGACTATTGAGTGGAAGTCGGATTTGAAGAAGGATGTAGCCTGTAGGGATAGAAAAAGAAGAGAAGAAGTGAAGAGATTAGAGGTTGATCACTAAGTGAGGAATAGTAATTGTAAGGCGTTAATTGTGAGGGTTTGAGGTAAAGGTGGGGATTTGAGGATTACTGACCGCTGCACCTGTGAGTGCCGTGTGCAACGGATTGGCGTGACAAAGGTATCGAGGTAGAAAGACAAGATGGGGGGTATCATCTAAAGAAATATGATAGCAGGTAGGCGAGAGGAACGTGGAGTAGAGCCAGGCTCTGACGTAACAACAATTTAGAGATAAGCAATTTTTTTCTTAGGATGATTGGTCTGTCGTTCCGAAGCAATGCCAAACTGATTTTAGACTATTTTTTCAATACATATAGGTACACCGCTTAATTTCAGCATCACAATCATGCATATCATAGACGTCTCAAGTTTGCCTCAAAGGGGTTTAATTATTAGATTTTTCGAGGTGTAAAAGTGAGCTGCAATTTAAAATTCTTGAAAATTAATTACCTACTTATTTTTTAATTGATTGATGAAACTTGTGGACATGCAATGTCAATAAATCTCACATAAATCGTATGAAAAGGTCAACTTGAATCTTGAAGATCTGAAAAAGTTTGGGAATTCGAAAATAGCTATTTATGTATCAAGTCCGAAAAGTGTCACAATCCGGTATGGGTAATTTCTAATATGAGCCGATCAAGTGTGCTGTGTCACAGGAGAATGAGTGTGAATTTATCGCTCGAGCGCAGCGAGGGCGATAATTCACACGAGTTCTTCTGTGACACAGCAGACTCAGAGGCGAATTTTGGAAATTACCCATACCGGATTTGACACTTCTCGGACTTGGCACATACAATATTTTATGCGATCCGTTGTTTGAAAGTTCACTTTTTGGAAAATCAGTGTTATACTCACTTTAGTTTCTAAAATTACTGGTGTTATTGCATCTTTCTGTATCAAAACGTTTAGACTCAGACATTTGACATTTTCAGACATTTTGGTTTATAATGTGTGAACGTAGTAAAAAATAACCTGACTATGTTTATTTTAATAAAACATATTCATATTGTACGATAATATTTTCATTATAGGCTCCTGTCCTATAATATTTCACTATATTTCAGTGACCTGAAATTGGTCACTTTGCGGCCTAAATCCGATGCTCAAAAAGTGAACTTTCAAACAACGGGTCGCATAAAATAATTTTAGATATTACATATTAGCAGAGTATGATATATTTATAATGTCCGAATACTGAGGGTAACATCCAGCTTTATTGTAATTATATTAATTATCGAGAAGTACGTATGCCTGTATTGTTAAAAACAATGCATCGAATATTCAGATAAAGTCTTGTGATCCAGCGTAGATTCATTGTCAGTATTGAGTATTAGTTCCCATTGTAATTTCTACGTTTTAATTTGAACTTCTCAAAATTCTTCACACCCCGCGCCGCACGTTCGGCATCTTCAACTGCAAGTGATACTTCAGCTCCGTTTCCTATTCTAAGGAGGTCCATGTGTCCAGAATATGGAGGCCAGGATTTGTGGAAAGCCAGTGCACTGCTTTCAGGTTTGCTAAAAAATAATCCGTCGGTATATTTGTTGCTGAATTTCAACCAGTAGAAAATTTGGTTCAAACCACCGAGTACTTCTGATCCCAGCTTACCCAGTGATGACGAATGAAGTCCATAGATCGACCATGGTTTCAACCATTTCTAAATCAGTCTCGCTCATAGTTTCGTTTAATTCTGCAAACAGTGCCTCCGATTGAGGAAAGAGATAAATCAGTTCATCGCAATGAGCTACGCCATAGTCACCCGTTAAACCCAAAGTCCAAATGTAGCTATAACTGTAGGTCCCACGATACTCGAAGGAGTAAAGATACAGGGGGTTTTTCGTGGAAGCCTGTCTGAGCTCTAAAGGATCCAGTAAATTTGTTATGGTGTCGGTGCAGAGTTGAGTAAAGTTTGACAGTAGCTAAAATTATAAACTTCGAGGTTCAATGTGCATGTACAAAAGCCACAGTTACGAACAAGGATTAATTTCAATTTTCACCTACCGTTGTTGTATTGGTTTCCAGATCATCGTTGAAGTAGTATGACTTCAAGGCACTAGTGTACGCAGGTAGGTTGCTTACTTTGTCTCGATAATTAAGTATGTAGGGTAAAAGATTGTCGAAATCGGTCAGAAATTCTGCAAATTTCTCAGGATAACGGTAAAGGTCTAAAACAAAAATGACGAAGGTATACATTCTGATCAGACGTGGTTGTGGTTCGCAATCTTATATTTCGCAGACTCAAGTAGGTACTGTCGTGAATTCGTATGTCAACAGTCATCGGGGTGTTAGATTTTTGCACCAAAGCACAAAACACACATTGCGAAATTCATTACTATACCGAATTGTGTAATACTTGCATCCAGCTATGACGATACCATCGATTGGAACGGAACCAATCATGTGAGGTAGATCACGCCGTTTCCCAGCGGCTATCAAGTTTGCTGGTGTGTCTGTCAGTACTGCACCTTGAAGATCTGGTTCAATTGTTGGGGTGAACGAAGCTAAGGGATAAGCTCCCCATACGATGAACAATGAAGTTGTGTTAATGATTTCCGTAGAATCCAATGTTCTCAAGCATTCTATTAGTAGAGCTGATGTGTTGGTTGAACACCCGAGAAATTCGCCTAGTTTAAACGCGTTTTCAGTAGCAGTGGCCATGGACTGATATGCCATTGTTGAGAGTATAGAACTACTCTGAGCTATGTATCTATGGAAGAGTCCTGGCAGCAGAAAAAATATCAAGTTATAAAATAGTGCAGAGCACAGCTGTGTGATTGATATCGATAATCGAACTGCTTGGGATCAGTCACCAATACTTGTCGAGAGATACTCGTGCTTGAGGAATTAAGATTTTTGAATCTCACCATCTGTCAAATTCGTAAGTGTCAGATAATGAACTGACATACTGCCAGCACTTTGTTCTAGAATTGTTACTTGATTAGGATCACCGCCAAATAATTCAATATTGTCGCGGATCCACTCTAGAGCAAGGATTTGGTCTTTGAGGCCCCAATTTCCGGGTGACTCCGCGTCTCCTGTGCTCAGGAAACCTAGGGCTGACAAGCGATAGCTGGGAACAACCAGAACTACATCTTTGTCCAAAAGGTACCCCGGGCCGTACAACGTGGAATTATTGCTACCCTGAATGAAACCTCCACCATGGATGTACACCATTACTGGTAGGAGCTTGCAGGTATGATTCTTTGGAAGCTGCATACCGAAAAATCGTAAAATTGGTTGACGAACATTTATAAAGATACTTCGCTCGAATTTTCCTCTGTGTCAGCAAATACATTTACCTGTGGGGTATAAACGTTTATGTACAGACAATCTTCATTCCCTACAACCCCATTGTTCGACAACTGAACACAATCCGGGGAATCGCTTCCAGCATCCAAAGTTCCGTTCCAAGCATCCGCTGGTACGGGAGCTTTGAATCTAATGAAGGGAGAATATCGAAAGTCAGATTCATCTCTTTAATGTCATTCAAGATGTTTTTTTTTTTTTTTTTTTTTTCAAGCCTGTAACGGAGAAGTTCGACTTATCCTAATTAAGTGAATCAACTTAAACTAAGTGCTTTTTCACGATGTCAGTTCAACAATTTCACATACTTTGCAATATTACTTGAAATGAACCCATGATAATGTACAATCGTGTTATTTTATTCCGATCTTTACTCACCTGAGATATCCAATCGGTGGTTTAGCATAAGGAATCCCCAGGAAACCAGCGATGCTTCTGTTATTCAGAGTCGACATAATCACACCTCGAATGGACCCTTGAAGTATCGTGACTTCTGGCCTCGTGAGATCCTGGTCAGTGGTCGCTGCTTCATTTTTTTCGTGGGCGTTACTGACTCTTAAGCCGATATTTAGCAAAAATATTACGAACAGGCGAATGCTCGCGTTATTACAAGATACCAATGCCATAGTTCGTCTCGTTACCAATAAAACGTAATGATTACCAGCTGGATTTGCGGTACGCTCTTTTATAGGAAAATACGGGACGCTATCGTTTTCCCGAATTGTTATTTTCCCGAATCGTCGAATTCCCGAAAGTACATATTCCCGACAGACTATATTCCCGAATCGTCGTTTTCCCGAAACCGTCATTTTCCCGAATCGGCGTATACCCGAACCCGTCATTTTCCCGAATCGCCATATTCCCGACCTAGCAAATTCCCGAATCGTTGTTTTCCCGAATCGGCATATTCCCGACCTAGCAAATTCCCGAATCGTTGTTTTCCCGAATCATTGTTTTCCCGAATCCGTCATTTTCCCGAATCCATCATTTTCCCGAATTCGTTATTTTCCCGAATCGCCGTTCGCCCGAATAGTCAAATACATGACAATAGCTTCATTACCCAGTCGATAACATGTACACTGTCGGTAAGGACCGATGGTAACCGTAGGAACAAATATAGTGTTTGCTATCATAACATCAATGATAATGACCAGTCAATTATTATTATGATTATTATCTGGTTTTGCAGGTATCTAACAAGATGAAAATATCTAATAA
The DNA here is from genome assembly GCA_943736025.1 of Tenthredo mesomela. Lineage (NCBI taxonomy): Eukaryota > Metazoa > Arthropoda > Insecta > Hymenoptera > Tenthredinidae > Tenthredo > Tenthredo mesomela. The sequence goes on from OX031013.1 coordinate 45,861,552, forward strand.
GTATCTAACCAAATTTTTTATTTTTTTATTTTCGCGTACTCGCATGTAGCCAATCTAACAAGATAAAAATAGCTAACAAACTATTGTGGAATCGGACTTGCCCCTGGTTAACTATGACGGTAAAAATATTTGAAATTTTCTAGAATCGACTTCTAATCTGAGTACAATTCGATAGTCTGAATATAATTGTTATATATGTATGCATGTATACCCATAAGTGCATATCTATAGTGTATATTGGTATATATATCATGTTCTGGAAATATCACAAAAATTACTGTTGTCCTTTCGCCAATTTCAGATCTATAATGCATTATACGGTTTTCTTCGTTTCATAATGAACAAAGATGTATAAGGTAATTAATATTTGTTAGAATAGAACGCAGAGAAATATATGGACCGTGGATTATAAGTGAATTGCAATCAGCAATCTGACTAGAAAATTAAAAGACGTGATTGAGAGGATATGAAAAGATTTAAGAACGCTGACACAGCTTCGTTGAATTTTTTTTTAATCGTTTTTTGTTATTTTATGCATAAGTATATGGTATACTACACACAGCCAAACTTTGGAAGTTATATATACAAGAACATATTCTTATACTATGAGCTTAGGATATGTAATAATGAAACAGAATATTACTAATATATTAACATATATATTATACATGTATAATGCATAGAACTGTACAGTATTATAATCATAAATAGGTATGATTAGAATGTTATTTATTTGATTAAATAGAACTTTTATTCGGCAAGTTTGAGATTACAATAGTACATTACGATACACGTATGCCCATGCGTATCGTATACCATGTTTTTCAAATTAGTGTACGAAGTACAAAGAGGGCAGTATAGTATAATATGGGCATATATCTATAGAACTTTCGGTTTCGTATATGGTAACAAATGATATACTCGAAGCGCATTTTTCACAAGAAAATATATTATTTAAAGGGTAACTATAGTGTTTCAGCCGATTCGAACACTTATGTGTATTGTAACGTTTGCGGGTTTTCACGAACCTTCAGGATGTGTTGAAAAATCCGTGGTTACGAGTTATTTTGTCATAATTTACTAGAAATTGAATTTAATGTTAATGAAAGACCCGTGGTTACGAGTTATTTTGTCAAAATTTACTAGAAATTGAATTTAATGTTAATGAATGGACTACTACATCCTTGTACTACTACACGTGGGAAAAAGGAGGGGTTTGTCAATCAAAAAGCCACCTAGTGCGGATTTTCTTCATTTATTGATAAAGTCTATACCAGCTAACTGACTCGATTAGATTTAGCACACAAAGCCGTCTACTACTGCGATGCTGAGTACTCAGCTCGCTGCTCGCCTCCACAGAGCCGGCACGTTTAGTCCAAGCCTGTCGTGCCTATATCTCTTGATTTGACGTGCTAATCTGCAGATTCGGTATTTTTGGTCCAAGACCAAAGCTGTAACTATCGTTGGCTTGTAATTGGAACTTGGCCCAAACAGACAGTTATACAAGAAAATGTCAGACAAATTGATCCAATAAAGGTTGTAATATGGCAAATCAAAGTGATTGTATCATATAATGGTATTTGCTTATGATTTCCTATTTCCTATAATGAGTGACAATAGTGAATTTATTTAATATTGTTTATATCGAGAAATTGGTATCTTTGAAATTGAATGTGATTCTAATGCTTCTAAGTTATTGCCGAGAGAAGACGTCTTTTGCTTATGATTTACTATTTCCTATAATGAGTGACAATAGTGAATTTATTTAATATTGTTTATATCGAGAAATTGGTATCTATGAAATTGAATGTGATTCTAATGCTTCTAAGTTAATGCCGCGACAAGACGTTTCGTACAATAGCTTTGAGTCACCTCTAGTATTCTAGAAACGTATATCCAACTGTATCACCAGCGTATCGGCCGACTTTCCATTTAACGCTGTTCTCCGATTGGTCCAAACGGCGTATACCACCCGCGAAACGATTCGATAAGTTTCTAGAATCAGGGTCCAGGGTCTGGCTAGTTGGATACGTTACACTATTGGCAACTAGGCGCCCTAGAATAGAAACATATAGAAGGGCAAGTTCAGTGCTTTGATGTGGGGCAGAGTTTCATTGCAGTCAGCGCCAAATAACTTGCCGTGGTTGATGGCAATACTAAACAGTCCTATGCGAAAATTGGCGGCAGGGCGGTTAAATTTCAAATAATGTTTAGTAGTTTTCAAAAGGAATTTCGCGAAATAATAATAACTCTAGAAATCTTTTTAATAGATTTTATTATATTGATACTTCATACAGATAATGTACATTTATGAGCTCTGCTGTGGTAAGAGGTTTCATATACGATACTTTTTCATTGTGTATGCGTTATTATAATTAAGTGAATGTTATAATCATATAATTGAGTAAAGTTATTATAATTAAGTAAATATACATACTCTTATACCTAACGCTATAGTACGATCTCTAAACATTATATATTGTTATACATTTTCAGATATAATGCATATTCGTGTATGCGGGGTCACTCCCGGCGTTGACTGAGTATTCTAAAGACAGCTCACCCTGGGTTATTCCGTGAGCCGACCAAGTGGGCTTGAAGTGGGCTTGGGGATTGAAGAGTGCCCGAAGTTACCGACCGAATTAACATTGCAGTATATCTATATATTCGTACACTATAGATATACTGCAATGCTATTTCAGTCGGTAACTTCGGGCACTTTTCAATCCCCAAGCCCACTTTGAGCCCACTTTGCCGGCTCACAAAGTCCCATAAGGGGAACCGTCTTTAAGAATATTCAGTCAACGCTCCCGGTTCACTCGATTCAGCTCGACACAGATATTCGCATCTACGACAATATAAACTTTATAAATATGTTCACTATTCTAGACATTTTTATGAATAATGCTTTTTCAGATTTATCTTATTAACTATTTATATTATTAACAATGGTGAAAGAACAACACAATCACAACACTTCACTTCTTCTTCTTCTTCTTAAGGGGGAGGTTTACCCAATCAGTTACCGATTTGTCTATTTTCTCCTAAACGGGGTAATCAATCGACTTGTCCTTTCGGCAGCCGATGTTTGATGAGTAATGAGTTCGAATTGGTACGTTTGATCGGATGGAATCGGGATTTTTTATTTTTTTTCGATCGAAAAGTGTTGGCGTGCCATTTATTGCGACTTATATCAAAGCCCATGCATCAAACATGTAAAATCGAGCTCTGTCGCCCGATTCTGTGAGGGATTCTGAACAGAACCATCCCAAAACATCTTTGTTTTCGACAACGATTCAGGAGACGCTTGGATTCCACGTTTTTGTGGTAATTTTCGCGATTGTCAGAGGCTGGGGGCGGCCATTACCGCTACAGCTGCTGCAGCTGCTGATATAATGCGGTGGTCCCCAGAACACCCGTGAGATGTCACCGTAAAAGTATACTATACTATAGTAAAAGGATGAAGTTCAGATAGGCGCGTGGCGACATCTCACGGGCGTTCTGGGAACCACCGCGTTATATCAGCAGCTGTAGCGGCAATGGCCGCCCCCAGCCTCTGACAATCGCGAAAATTACCACAAAAACGTGGAATCCAAGCGTCTCCTGAATCGTTGTCAAAAACAAAGATGTTTTGGGATGGTTCTGTTCAGAATCCCTCACAGAATCGGGCGACAGAGCTCGATTTTACATGTTTGATGCATGGGCTTTGATATAAGTCGCAATAAATGGCACGCCAACACTTTTCGATCGAAAAAAAATAAAAAATCCCGATTTCATCCGATCAAACGTACCAATTCGAACTCATTACTCATCAAACATCGGCTGCCGAAAGGACAAGTCGATTGATTACCCCGTTCAGGAGAAAATAGACAAATCGGTAACTGATTGGGTAAACCTCCCCCTTAAGAAGAAGAAGAAGAAGTGAAGTGTTGTGATTGTGTTGTTCTTTCACCATTGTTAATAATATAAATAGTTAATAAGATAAATCTGAAAAAGCATTATTCATAAAAATGTCTAGAATAGTGAACATATTTATAAAGTTTATATTGTCGTAGATGCGAATATCTGTGTCGAGCTGAATCGAGTGAACCGGGAGCGTTGACTGAATATTCTTAAAGACGGTTCCCCTTATGGGACTTTGTGAGCCGGCAAAGTGGGCTCAAAGTGGGCTTGGGGATTGAAAAGTGCCCGAAGTTACCGACTGAAATAGCATTGCAGTATATCTATAGTGTACGAATATATAGATATACTGCAATGTTAATTCGGTCGGTAACTTCGGGCACTCTTCAATCCCCAAGCCCACTTCAAGCCCACTTGGTCGGCTCACGGAATAACCCAGGGTGAGCTGTCTTTAGAATACTCAGTCAACGCCGGGAGTGACCCCGCATACACGAATATGCATTATATCTGAAAATGTATAACAATATATAATGTTTAGAGATCGTACTATAGCGTTAGGTATAAGAGTATGTATATTTACTTAATTATAATAACTTTACTCAATTATATGATTATAACATTCACTTAATTATAATAACGCATACACAATGAAAAAGTATCGTATATGAAACCTCTTACCACAGCAGAGCTCATAAATGTACATTATCTGTATGAAGTATCAATATAATAAAATCTATTAAAAAGATTTCTAGAGTTATTATTATTTCGCGAAATTCCTTTTGAAAACTACTAAACATTATTTGAAATTTAACCGCCCTGCCGCCAATTTTCGCATAGGACTGTTTAGTATTGCCATCAACCACGGCAAGTTATTTGGCGCTGACTGCAATGAAACTCTGCCCCACATCAAAGCACTGAACTTGCCCTTCTATATGTTTCTATTCTAGGCTGCACACTATGCAGCGTGAGTCACGCTCCTCGGCGTCTTCGTTTAAATCGGGCAACGGTATACCCCGCGGAATTGGCCCGTTGTGATCATCTAATCGACAACAAAGCAAGGTAAGTTAACATTTGACGATTCAGTATATGTGTAACGTATAATTGGAATGAGGCCTAGCAGTACCCATTTGACTACCCATATTCATTCACGTGACAAATACATTAACCTGAAAAGAGACGGTAGCTTTCCATATTCTGCCCTTCCATATTTTATTTTCATCCATAATGTATTTGCCTTTTCATATTGTGTATTAAATATTGATAAGATATGCATAATTAGGCACACCTTCATTTCGGGGTCGGTGAAATTTTGCCCGTAATTACGCCCCCTAGATCGGTTACAGCTCTTTCGACTGGGGCTACACCAAGCTACATTGGTGTAGTGTAGCCATCCCTGTCTCTCTCCCTTGAAGAAAAGAAAGAGATGAAGATGGCTACACTACACCAGTGTAGCTTGGTGTAGCCCTTAGACTTGACAGGATGGACTGGGCATTGGAGTAGTGGAGGTGCCGCCGAGTAATCCATAAGCGATATTCTACTAGCAGACTATTGCTTCCTTATCCGACGAACGATTCAGTATCGTGCGTTCACGTCTGTCCTTCTCTCATTACCCAGCAGCAACCTTACAATGCTTCAGCATAGGCAATGCCCAGTCCATCCTGTAAGGTCTAAAGTGTAGCCCCAGTTGAAAAAGCTATTAGAAATGAATTCACAAAAATCTAAGTTAAACTTGAGTTTCCTAGCACAACGGAAAAGGGTGTTTTAAGTCCGTCCTTTTTGCCATTTGAATGATATTGGATTTTTCAGCTACTGAATTCGTTGTTGTTTTCTTTCTTTTCAAGCCTGTCGTTCACTGCATGGGAAAACCGCTGTCATTCCGTCACTTTATAGTACCATAGTGTGTAATTTTGTGAAAACTTTCCCACCAACCTTGAACAATGTTTCACAGAGTAGCGGCAGCCAACAGACGTTGACTCCAAGAAATTACCATTGTCGATATTCTTAAAAGCTTTTTATCATCGTATCGAAATGATTTTCATTGATCTTTTCATACAATCGGCGTCTGTCGGCTGCAGCTACTCTGTAACACATTGTTTAAGATGGCTTGAAAAATTTTCACAGATTTACACACTATAATACTACAGTCCGATCTCTCTATAAGCCCCCCCAAGCCGCCAAGGGGAGAGTTTTTCCACGAAATGAGGTACCCCCACTCTGCCTTCTTCGCTAGTCGCAACAATGGTTTTCCGTCTCTCTCTTTCCTCCCTACGCTATGTCTTAATAGGCGGAGTGGGGGAACGCTGCGAGCAAGAAACTGGGGAAGCAGGTTTATAGAGAGAGGGTTTATTGAGAGATCGGACTGTATAAAGTGACGGAGTAACAGCTGACCTTCCAGTGTACGACATACTTGGAAAAAAAATCATGAATTTAGTTAGCGAAAAATCCCATGTCATTCAAATGAGGAAAAAGACAGACTTACAAAAGGCACCCTTTACTGTTGAGCTAAGAAACTCAAGTCTTAGTTCAATTTTTTAAATTTATTTTTAGCCAATCTAGGAGGCGCAGGAGGTATAGAAGGCAAAATTCCACCGTTCTACAAATGAAGTCCACCCCACTGAACTCTACTTATACTGAAATGCACGTGTGCTATGTTCTTCCATAGAGAGGATTCGAGCCAAGAGATGGCGATTTGACGTAGTTTTCTCTATATCTTATTGCGCAGCGCATGTGGACCTTCAAGTATAGTATAGCAACTGCAAAAAGTTTCGATAATGCCTCAGTCACTGCGTTTATTGGAAAAAATAACTTAAAATAACTTTTGGAACGGGACTTTACGGACAAGGACAGAACTACATCATGGAGCTATCTTTTTCGGCTTACGTTAGAGACGTCGGCATGCATTCCAGTATAAGCATAGTTCAGTGGTCCACCCTAATGCATGAGTATTAGAGTGACCGTTATTTATTTCCCAAATTGACTTTTGTCACTTGGGTATGGTCCAAATAATTAGTTCATAGCCTGAAAACAATTGAGGAATTTTAATATTGGGAAGGAAGTTCTAAGTTATGGACACACGTAGTGGATACTTGAGATTTATTATTACAACCATTACAACTGAGTTACACGAGGCTTGGCCCCAGACTACCTCTAACATAGATGGACACATCTTTCAGGTGGCGCCAACTGGTGGCTCTTATACTAAATGTATATTACCTTTAACAAGGAATTTTTCTTCATACCATATGTGAATTTATCGGACCAGTCGAACCAAATTTTTAAGTCTTCTAACTGAAGCTCACCTCTATATGAGCGTGCAGTCTTCAGATAGACCGAAAAAAACGGAAGTGCATCATAATTATTTTTTCAAGTTTTTTTTTTTTTTTTTTCGGTCTATCTGAAGACTGCACGCTCATATAGAGGTGAGCTTCAGTTAGAAGACTTAAAAATTTGGTTCGACTGGTCCGATAAATTCACATATGGTATGAATTAATAGGCTTCGAACGATAGAGTCACTACTCAAGGAATTTTTCTTCTTTTTAAATTGCCATTAACCCCTGCCTGTAGGACGATACTTTTCCTATTCGATTAACATGGGATTTTCGCACTTTCCAGACTTTAATTTTTTTTCCCGCTTACTATTTTCATTACCTCATCAAATATTGTTGATTCTACTGCTGTTCTGACTTATTCGGATGGACATATTTTTATTATATTTTTACATTGGTGGAAAAATAATTTTTCATAAGTTTTGAAGTTTCTTTCAAAATTTATTTTTACCGTATTTTTCAGTAATTTTCGAACATTTTCGAATATTTTTGAATTTGTTGACTTTTCAATGCTTTTTGTTTAAATTGAAAAATATTCGAAAGATTCTGAACAATATGGTAAAAATATGTCCATTCACAGAAGTCAGAACAGGAGTAGAATCAACAATATTTGATGAGGTAATGAATATAGTGAGCGTGAAAAAAATGAAAGTCTGAAAAGTGCGAAAATCCCATGTTAATCAAATGGGAGAAATATCGTCCTACAGGCAGGGGTTAATGGCACTTGAGAAATAAAATAAAAAATACATAATTTTTTTTAAGCTATGAACGAATGATTTGGACCATACCCAAGTGAAAAAAGGCATTTTGGGAAATAACAGATACCCTAATGAGTATCTTGAAGAGGCTGATTCTGACCCGGATGTGATTGTTTGAAAAGTGATTTATGTTGGTATCGGTGAAATAAGCGGCAACGTCACTACCAGGCAAACGTGGAACAAACTCAATCTCTCTAACTATAGTTTTGACAAGCATACCAGTATTGTGGTAAACGCCCTACATTTCTTACCGTGTAAGTTATAAGAAATACCCAAACTTATAAATGTTACGAATTGAAAAGTGTATGGGATTAGTGTAAACAAATATGTGATTGTCCAATTTGCTGTGAAAAAACTAACTGATAACGAATCTGATTTTATGCAACCCTCCGTTTTCTATAGTTTGTTGTATAGCAATTCCATCGAACATTTCCAACATGAGTTGGGTGATTTGTCATGATTTATGTTTCTCGAAATTAGTGAGACAGCTCGAGCATGATCCACATTCACCCGGCCGTGGCGCTACCGATTGATTCACAAGTACCAACATAATTCACTTTCCAGATAATCGCATCCGGGTCGGCATCAACCTTGTCAAGTTATTGATTCTCCATACCTGCTTCAACATCATCGTCATCCGATATGACTATCGCGTCCTCAGCATTGTTCAAATCATCGTCTGAAATATTGAATACCATTAGAAGATAAACGTTTGCGTGATATGCTACATTCACGGAGGATACAATACTTTGGAGTTCTCAGAAATTAGTCATCCTCGTTTGAATATATGCTATTATATAATCGAAATGTGAGTGAGCTTGTTGAAAATCATATACTTCACAGCTATAGAAGGTTGAAATATAATATTGGAGGGTACATGCTAGCAAGATCGATGAAATTGTATGAAAATAAAAATAGAATTTTACTACTCAATCATAATCGTTACACTGGTTCAAATTTGTTTTACCAGCCAAATCAGTTCTAAGCTTTGGATGAGCCTGCAAAAAGTCCTCACAAGTCCTTCGTAAGAGTAAAATAGGCTTCCGCCCCATGTGATTTGACTCCAAAGAGGTTGCTGCTTTGACCAGAAATCTTCAAACTCACAAAGCTTATTGAAAATTGAGTAACAAAAGTAGTAAGGAAGTCGAGTTTGAAAAATGCATCTCAACTTCAGAAGCTATTTTCTTGTAATGATTATACATATTTAATTTTTTTTGTTTTTCTATATTTGAATCACATTCATTCAGATATTTGCAGGAAAGTGAGAAGTTTTCGATAAGGTCTGTGAGTTTGAAGAATTTTGGTGAAAGTAGGTATCCTTTCAAAGCCAGCGGCATGGATCCCGGAGGCCCATTCTTCTGTGGCGGAGAACTAGTGATGACTATTCCTGGGCTCATCCAAGGCTCGAAAGCTAGTCAAACCAATTTTAACTGGTATAATGATCATGATAGAATCGATAGTGAGATTCTATTCAGGGGGGTTATTTACTAACTCTGGGACCGCGCGGTTGTGACGTCATATCTCACTTAGCAAAAAACCATTCAGAAAGTACTTTTTACCTTGAAAATTTTGGAATGGTGGGAATATCTCGTCGTAGTCGTCCATGATGATAGCTAAATAATTGGATATAAATGAATTTCTATTTATTTGACAATATCAAATATATCTCACATCACCTAGCTCTCATTGAACTTCAATTTTTTTTATATTTTATTTTGTAGTTTGGCTGAAGTAGAAATAATTTCGACAGAAATCGAATCGCTACAAGGTAAAACGATAGTATGTGTTATTATCTATTTTACCAGGAATTACTGGAAGACCTTCAGGAATTGCGTCAATTTGATCAACTGCAGGATCTGGAATGCGTGGAGGTTCGGGAAAGGCATCAACAGGAGCAGCCCGAGGAAGGAACAATGGTGGGATCATCACGTCGTAGTCGTCCATCTCAATAGCTAAATAATTGGATATGAATGAATTTCTATATATTTGACAATATCAAGTATATCTCACATCACCCAGCTCTCATTGAACTTCAATTTTTTTCATATTTTTTTAAATATTTTTTGCTTTTTTAGTTTGGCTGAAGTAGAATTAATTTCGACAGGAATCGAATCGCTATAAGATAGAACGATAGTAGGTATTATTATTTCTTATTTTACCAGGAATTACGGGAGCAAGGAGAACTGGGAGAGCTTCGTGAATTGCAGCAATTCGAGCAACTGCACGATCTGGAATGCCCCGCGGTTCAGGAAAGGCATCAATAGGAGGAGCGACAGGAACGGCACCAGCAATAGCTGCATCTAAAGGTAAGACCATCGCGGGGTCTGGTACGAGTACTACTTCAGGGATGGCAACTAGGACGATACCCTCAACCAAGTCGGGCTCGTCATGCTCATCGGCAGCACCGGCAGCAACACCAAAATTTTGCGCCAATTTGGTGACGAAATAGGACGCCTGTTCCACGAATTCGGTCACTGTGATACGGCGTTCAGCCAATTGTTGCCAAGCCCGTAGTATTTGACGGTGATTGACGACATAGCCTATTTTGGGGGACCGTGATACCGATGAGGTTGAAGTTCGTAACGTTAATGCAACAAAATATTCGCCAAAAATTCTTCAATTCAAGGCTCGAACGTTTCAAATGGATCAAGAACGGTGTATAATTCCTCAAATTGTGTGAAACATGTTTATCTCGCATATTTTATAATTCTAACAACATTTGAATCACGAAATATCGCATTTCTGTAACGAATATTCTGTTACGTTAACGTTACGAACTTCAACCTCATTGATACCGACCGCCCCTGCTGCAGTGACAAAAAATCGGAGTGCGCCGCAGACTGCAAGTTCACTAGTTTTTCTAACCGGAAAAGAGATATTGTGATGATACGTAATTAATTAATTGTAATTCATTGTACGTAGAATACAAGGTGTCGAGCGATAAAATCTACCACAGCATACCCTAATGGTCTTGCCATTAGTGTGAGTGACAGTGGTGTGTGTGTGTGAGAGAGAGTGACTGTTGGCATGAAAGAGGAAAACAAAACGAGCGATTGGCAGGTGAGTGAGACGTGTGAATCCGAGAAAGAATGAGTTCAAAGTGCGTGTGACTGATTAGGCAGTGTAGTTAGGTTTTTGAAGGAAAGTGGATAGGAGTATAGTTAGTATCGTTGGAGAAAGATTGTGGGAAATCTGTGGGAGTCTGTTATATCTGTGTGTACCTACTTGTGAAATCCCAAATGTTCGGGTGTGGAGCCATTTTGTCTAGTAATATTCGGTGGTACGATTCTATACTATTATTGGTTCTACGGATCAGCCCGTTGACGGAGAATAATTCCGGGGTCACTCTACCCAACCATTGACGCTCGTAATAGGGAAAAAAATCTATGTAAATGCGTTTAAGCTCATCGCTGGCATTATTCACTATTGCTTGGAATGCCTCTGGTATCTCCAAGCCTGGCAGCAAAGCGAGAGCCATCAGCTTTCGTAGTAGTTTTTGCCCTTCATCATTTTCTGCGATAGCCTGAGTTATATGTAGGCTCTTTGCTTTTCGATATAGAGCCTAAATGAAACAATGATCGTTAGGCTAATTGTTCATACGAATTCGAATATGAGTTAGTAGTGTAGGGTGAGTTAAGTTCGGTTAATTCAAGTCAGGTCAAGTGCGGTTGGAATTGTGAGAAGTTATAAAACTGCGGCAAAGGTAGTCTTGAATGGTCCTGAACCCTTATTTTCTCCCACGCAGAAGATCAGACAAAGGATATGAAGAGATACCACAAGAAGAAGAGAGTGAATAGCAGGACATAAAAAAACAGCTCATAACTTATAACTGCCTATAATTATATAATTCTGTCAGGTTACAACATGTCGGGTTGAGTATGTTAGTATATGTATAGGTATATGTTGGTCGTACGGCTTGTAATTGGTACAAATTATTAATCAAAGACCTGGCAGTAGTGGAAGAAGCAACCATGGGGTTCCGCATCCTCGTAGGTTTCTGCGAGTGACCGTTGGATGGCCATTTCAAAATCTGCCATTAACAAAGTTGGCCTAAGATTAGGCGCCAACGTCGTCTTGACATGCGTCAGGACGCAGTCGTAAGCCGCTTTGGTCTTGCGGCTCATTAGAGCCCATGCAAATGGCAATGCCTAATCAACGAGATGATATATAAATAGATATTGCTTTCCTTGTTGACAGTAAGAAGAAATAATGGAGTTATAGCTCTGGGTGTGCGCGTAGACGATAATTTCAGAGACATGTGATTGTAGCTGTTTCCCGGCAAGGGAATACACATTTTGTCAAATTTGTAAATTAGACTGTGTAAAAAAAAACGACATCTTCTTTTTGTTCTCGCCCTTTCGAAAATAGTTAGTGCCTTAATATAAAAGAACTTGTCCCCAAAGCTCAGCTATGTAACTTGAACACAGAATTAGCGCATTTGAAAATGAGATTTCCCATCTATTTCAAATTTACAAATTTGGTTATTTTAGTTTTATCTTTATAACTTTTTTTATTTAACTGATAGAAATAAAGTAAATACACGATTTTGAAGAGAGAGAAATTTCTTAGAAAATGTATTAAAAAATTTTTTTTTAATTAATTTGTCGAAAAGTGAGTAGTAATCAAATATGAATATGACTTTTAAACCACTGTAACTTGTTAACGGTTCAATTGAGCAACTTGGGCCATAGGCCCATTTTTGTAAATCATGAAATTCTCTACAGAACCGTATATCTTTGTTATTCTCATCAGTTGAATAAAGAGAGTTATACAGATAAAACTAAGACAGACAAATTTTGCCGTTTGAAATACATGAGAAATCTTATTTTCGAATGCGCTAATTCTGTGTTCAAGCTACGTAGCTGAGCTTTGGGGACAATTTTTTCCTATTTTGTTTATTTTTTTTTTATTCTTTTTTATTTTTATTTTCAAATTCGCTTAATTAAGGAACACCCTAATGTGATGGTATTCGTTCTACCTTTAATTTCGATATTTTCTAGAAGTATTACTTACGTCTCGGTGATACGCTCCGGTTCAATGTTTTTGTTATTTTTATTCTTCTAATAGCTATGGGGACAATTTTTTTTTATATCAAGTACTAACTATTTTCGAAAGGGCCCGAACAAAAAGATGTCGTTTTTTTTTTTTTTGACTCAGTCTAATGTAAATACAGAAATCAAAATCAATAAATGAATATGCATGGCATTCAAAAAATATCATTTGCTGATCAAGATCCGGTTATCCGTATAATCTTCGTAAGGAAGTGAGCTAAAAAATAATAATTTTTTTTTCAACTCTACTTTCCGATTGCCTGGATGTTATTATTACTTTGAAACAAAAATATTAGTTTTCTACATTTCAGCAGTTTCAGGTGAAGAAAAATTCTACATTTATTATTGTCCATTGTCTTGCATTTGCAAGATATTATATTATATTATATTATATTATATTATATTATATTATATTATATTATTGATATTGCTTATCACCAATTAGAACGAAAAAAGCTCCCGCGCCGCAAAGTTTGCTGCAAATAATATCTTGCAAATGCAAGACAAATTGCGGAGCTGCCTGCGGATGCCGAAAGAGTGGCTTGAAATGTTCCATAATTTGTTCAAATTGCAGTGGCCAAACATGTGATAACGCAATCCCTACAGTGGATAATAGCGACGAAGAGGATGTTCAAAATGAATCTTTCATGGATTCTTTTGCTGATTATGACTTGAACATGGAAGAAGAAAACTCGCAAACCATCGAAAATCGCCCTTCCTGTTCCAAACAAAGCAAATTGTTTTAAATCTGTCATCGGCGTTAAAAATTTGACAAGAACAATTTTTTTATTATTATGATGATGATGCGATCCTGATTTGTAAATCGCGACTCAAATTGCACAAATGATAATGAATATGAATAAATAAATAAATTTTCATGTCTTTTTCAAACAATTCGTCCAAATGTATTTGCTGCCCAAACTTTCCTCGTATCGCCCATATCCCTCCTTTTCATGATAAATATTATTATCACCGTCTCTATTATAAAATTCTTCGATTACACTTTTTGTTTGCATGCTGGAGTAACGTATTACCACTAATCGCTGTTTCTCTTTACCTGACGGCAACTTTCATTGCGCTAGAACTCAGCAAATATTGATTTTACAAAAAAAAGTTGCATACAAAAATTGTAGGAAATTTTATGCTCTACAACTTTGATACTCACATTTTTTTCCGTATTTCCAAAAATTATCGAGATATTTTCCAAAAACAAAAATTTGGTTTTTTAATCGACTATATCTCGGCAAATATGAACAATAGCGGAAAAAAGTTTCGAATAAAAAAGATGGGAAATTTTATCCTCTACAAAAAAGGTCCCCACAATTTTCAACGTATAACTCACCATTTCCGAGATATTTGCGAAAAGGCGTTTTTCAAGATGGCGGCTAACGCTCGCGGTTTCAGACGACACAAACTTGGTTTTAAACTTAGGGGACACCCTCTGACATAATCCAATCGAAAAATCAATTATCAGGATTTTTTGCGGAGCGAATATCTAAAAATCCTGGACTATATCGCTAACGCGTCTAGTGACTAGGGAGTGGATGAGTATATAATATATTGTAACTTTACGGATAGTGGGTGACGCGAACCGGTTGGTTATTGTGTTTTCTTTACTCAATTTATATTTTTGTTTGAGACTTCTACTATTAATTGTTAGCCGTGCCTATTACGGACTTGAACTACCGTGTAGCTGAAGCCGCCTCCCCACAGACCTGAGTACGATAACGCACTAAGGCTGCACTCTACCCTCTTAACTGTTAAATGTTAATTTAATGAAGTTAATTTATTCCCAAATAATAGCTGTGCCAGACCTGGGTAGATCGGAGATCCACCAAGGCTGTATCTAGCTTTCTGTTAGATTTAAACTATAACCTGGAATTGGCGGAGGAAGGGGTTTGACATCTGAGTAAATTGCTTTTTTATAATGTTCCAGAATCTATTTATTTAACTGACTAAAACTACGGTTGCAACCCTAAACTATATTTACACGTTGCCTAAGCGTTACTTACTTGATTAAACAAGGTTTGATAATGAATGTTCTATTTCTCTTTCTGTACAAGTTTTCTGTTATGCTTATTTCTAATAATAATAGTTCGATAGTATTTTAATTTTATTCTTCTGTAATTTTCTATTTGATTAATGCTTTGAATATATGATTTGATATTTTGTTCGTTTGATTTGAAGCAAGTGAATTTATATTTGATATTTGAAGTAATAGCTGATTCTAACGGTTCATCAGAGCTCTATGCTCGTGATGACCAACAAGTGACTGTGAGTCTATCTGGTGTCTACCCTAGAATAGCTGGTGAGCTGAGCGGCGCCTCGACTTTTATATTAGTCGTGACGTCACTCAGCTCGTCGCTGCTGTCGATCGTTCTAGACTGTTCTCGATGTTCGCAACGGCTGATGTTTGAATGCTAACGGTCAGGCATGGGTTGCCTGATTCGTTACATTGGCCCCCTTCGATCATCAGGTGGTCGGATGATCTTTGATGATACGAATGGATGATGATCGATGTCCTTCTTGATTTGTCCCTATGAGATGATGATGAATGGTGAACTTTTTACCCCCTCTTCAATCCTAATGGATCAGTCGGATCTAGTAGCACGGGTATCTCCACTATTTCATTCACCCTTGGCTTAGGCTTGTTGGCATACCTGATCGCCGGTGGTCTAGTGGCTACTACAGCTGTTTTCGGTACCTTGCGCCTTTGTGTCATCTCGTCGTCTTCGTCATCTGACAGGTCTAAAGTGCCGAATACTCGTAGCATCTTTATTAGATCTTCTGGTTTCCTATTTTTTCGTCGGTCGAAGTCGGCGAGTCGACACCGCTTGCTGCCGGTTGGCAAAGCTCGATCTGTGTCGGTGTTGATCGGTGTTGGTGCATTGCGGCTTGCTGTTGATGCACCGTCATTGGACTTCTCCCTCAGACGTGGGATTTTGAATCCACGAAGATCAGGATGGCGTTTGGATATTGCCTCTATCCTTTTAATGGTAGGTAAGTTGGATTTCTTTACTATCTTATTCTTATCTTTGATGGTTTTACGGCTTGTCTCCTCCTTGTTAATCATCGGTATTTTAACTCTTGGGATACAGATTTTTAGTATTAAGTTGTTGTTTCGATCCTTAGGAACGACTGGATCGACCCTTGTTTCGTCAACAACTTCATCTACTTCTTCGCTGGTGGTCGGCGGAACGGTAGGTGCATTCACCGGCTCGGTGACTTCCGTGAAATTCGGACGTGCATCCTTCCTTCGTCGATGCAATCGTGACGGATCCATGAGGTATGCAGCCGTTTGGTATCCTCTACCTATCACATATCTCCCGGTTCCCGATTTAAACACTCCCGAAGGTACAATGACTTTATCATTTTCAGGATTATGGACATCATCGCCAACGGTTTGGGTTTCCTTGTCCTGTACGCTGATATACCCGTATCCAGACATGATAAACGATTGTGGTGACTCATACTCGACCTCGAGCTTTTATATCATGCTCTTCGTATCATCTGCCCTTGGTATGTTAGCAATTCAAACACAACCGTTGCCAACGATGACAGTCAGTGCCTCTAGGTGCTTGTGTTCGTTGAATTTTCAAATATCGGGTAATATGTATCGCTTTAGCATGTTTGTATGGAATCTACCACGTTCTTTCCGTGTGTTTATGTGTTCTAAAATGAACGTAGCTTCACCAACACGGTTACAAATTCGATACGGACCTTCATATAACGCTAGGAACTTGGCCATTATTTTATTTTTTGAATCCGAGACATTAAGCGCTCGGACTAATACCAAATCGTTTACTTTAAATTCCGTTAATTTATGGTTCGAATTGAATCTGTTGGCTCTGCTATTTCCATTCTTTATTATATTTTCCCTAACTAAATTTAATTTTAATTCTTGTGTAATATCGTTTTGATCTATTTTAAACCATTGTTTCCAGAATCTACTGGGTGGCTCGCCGAGTTGAATTTCGCACGGACAAAATCCAGTCGACTCATGGTGCACTTCGTTCACGCAACTTTCAATAACTTTTAACCATTTAATCCATGATGTATGTTTGTCGGTAAGGAATGTTCTGAAAAATCTTCCCAATTCTCGATTTACTCTTTCGACCATATTCCCTTGTGGGTGTCTTATCGATGAAAATATAGGAGTGATTCCTTCTTCTTCTAGTTTATTTAACCATTGTGCTGACGTGAACTGTGTCCCATGGTCGAACTGAATTTTGTTCGGCTTACCCAACTCAGGTATGTACTCATCGAAGATGCACCGGATTGTGGAGCGCGCGTCGGCAGTTTTGAGCGGATATAAGCGTACGAATTTACTGAACGCGTCGATGGTAACTAGCAACCATTTATAGTTTCCTTTACTTGAGGGTAACGGCCTAAGAAGTCAATAGAAACTAGTTCTCCAACTTTGCTGGGTGTTATGTTCTGCATTCGCGCATAGCTGTATAAATTCGGTACTTTACATCGCTGACACCGATCGCAACTTGCTAGAGTTCTTCGAACGCAACGCGCAAATTTCGGGTAGTAAAAATTCTCTTTCAGCATTTTATAGCATTTCCCTGACCCCACATGACCGTAAGCTTCGTGTGTCTCGATAATTAATCCCTTTAATAATCCTTCTGGGAGATAAGCTCTTTTATTGCCCCCTGGTTCAACATGGTACCAAATACCTTGTTCTAATTTTAATCTTTTTTTAGTCCTCGTTAGATCCTTTTCTACGAGATCTTTTATACTCGGATCGTTTGCTTGAAGCATTCCGAAGTTTCTCAAGTTATCGTTTAAATTTTGTGTTATTTCTTTTGCTAATGGTGCAACTATTTGTAATTTACTAATTTGTGATTTTTCTTTTTCAGGTGGATATCGGCTTAGAGTGTCCGCTACAAGATTATCCTTCCCCTTCACGTACTCGATTTCGAAGTCGTATGTCTGAATAAACAGTATCCAGCGCGCCAACCGTGAACTTACTAACTTGCAGGTCGACAAGAATGTCAGTGCGCGATGATCCGTTCTGATAGTTAACTGCGCTCCGATTATGAATGTCCGGAACTTCTCCAACGCAAAGACGATCGCCAGAAGCTCTTTCTCAGACGTAAAATAATTTAATTCCGCTCCTTTTAGCGTGCGACTCGCAAAGCCTACAATCAGTTCCTCGTTCGCGTAGTTTAGCTGGTACAATACGGCACCGATAGCAAAATTACTAGCATCGCATTGCAAATAATATCTTTTTTCTGGAACTGGATGATGAATGATCATCTCCTTACAAAATGTCTCTTTTACTCGATTGAAATGTGCTTTCATTTCTTCGTTCCACTCCCACTTAGCATCCTTTCGCACAAGTCTCAGTAGTGGTGCAGTTACATCCGAGTAATACCTCGTGAATTTACTATAATAATTGGTCAAGCCCAAAAATCCTTTTAATTGCTTACCGTTTTTAGGCTCAGGAAAGTTAGTTATGGCGTCTATTTTCTCTGGCTGTGGTAGGATTCCATTCTTGGTAATCCGATGGCCTAAGAAATCAATTTGATCTCGGAAGAATCTTGATTTGTTGAAATTTATAGTCATGTGATGCTTCCTAAAAACTGCGAATAGTGACCCCAGGTGTGCTAAATGAGACTGGAACGAATCAGATAGACACAAGATGTCATCAACGAAATTGATTGTGAATTTTTCTGTTTCTCTTAAAACTAAGTCGAGAGTGCGGATTAGACTTGCCAAACTAGTATTTAATCCGTAGGGTGTCACCGCGAACTGGTATGTTTTTCCCTCGTACATGAACGCTGTGTATTTTCTGGAATCTTTATGCAATGGTACTTGCCAAAAACTGGCGGTTAGATCAAGACTGGACATAAACGAAGCGTTACCGCACTTCTGAAATAGCACCTCAGTAGACTGCGCACAGTCGTGATCAGGTACTATCAGCTTGTTGATGTAGCGTGCGTCTAACACTAATCTAATGTCACCTGATTTTTTAGCTACCACCACTATGGGGTTGATATACTCGCTGCATGAGCGCTCAATGATACCAAGATTTAACATTTTATCAATTTCTGCTCTGA
Organism: Tenthredo mesomela; assembly: GCA_943736025.1. NCBI lineage: Eukaryota > Metazoa > Arthropoda > Insecta > Hymenoptera > Tenthredinidae > Tenthredo > Tenthredo mesomela. The sequence goes on from OX031013.1 coordinate 45,880,655, forward strand.
CTTTATCTCTGTGCATAATTGGCACTGGATACGACCGTCTTACAAAAGGTCGATCCTCATAAATTTTTAATCTGTGTTCGTAAATTGTGACTCTACCGGGTATTTTTGAGAAAATGTCGCGATACTTTTTTAATAAGGTTGAAAAATCATTAATCTCACAAGCTTTAAGTACCTGACATTCCGACAATTTGCTGTTAATCTCATCATCGGTTAATCCAGGATTATGTCCAGTTTGATGACTATTAACCGACTCAATGCTTGAGATAATCTCCTTTTCTATTTTTTCGTCGTTAACGCCGGTCGTTTTATGAATCTCAATCTGATCTGTTTTATTTCTTATTTGAATTTGTAGTTTATTTAGTTTTAAATCTAAATCAGCCTTCCATCTATGTAAAGTATCAATTCCAATGATCATGTCTTGCTTTAGTCCATGTACGACGAGAAAACACACCTCATCGGATGACGATCCTATTACGACTTTGGCTAGAAATTGTTCTTTTATTCGTGTAGGTTTGCCCCCTAACACTCCCAATACTTGAAAATTAACTACTGGTAATTTTGCGCAGCTCAAAAAATTTGCCTTATGCCGATTGTACCAGCCTCCCGACACGCACGTTATGTGGCTACCCGTGTCGATCAGAGCCTTGACTTCGACATCTTCGACGCGCAGGAGAACCTCCGGACATTGTACGGATGCTTGACAATCGCCTGTATCCTCCTTTACCAGATAATTAAACGGATTTTCAAATGAATTATTTTGTGAACCTTTTTTTTCCGGATTTACCGCCGAAATATTTAAGATACGCTGTACTGGTGTCGGTATCAATTCCTCTTCCAGCACAGCGCCTCCTAGTTTTCCGTATTTACGATATTTGATTCTATTACCGACGGGTTATCTTCGGTGTTTACAACGGTCGCCTTTATATGACTAGTTGTCCAATTCGACCTATTGTTGACATGCTCGCCTTGTCCATGTTTTTGACGCGTTTCATGATTATCGTTAGCAGGTTTGAAGCAGGGCCCGGCAACTCTATAAGGGGAGGAGTGAGGGTATTCTAGTAATGGGGATGTAAAGTTGTCAAGCTAAGCGCAGATGGCGCCAGGATCGTTGGTCCACTTTGCCACGTATTTTGAAAGTCGTAAAAATGGAAAAGTATTTTGGTTGCACAGTGAAAGAATTAAAAAACGAATTGATTCGCCGTGGTGCGTATTTAAAAGGCAAGAAAGAAGATTTGCCTGAAAGGTAAATAAATTTTCAAATAATGCACTAATTTTGACCGTAAGTATAACCTTGAATAAATATTAAAATAGTCACCAAATTTGTTGAATTATTTGTAGACTTCAAAACACAGTTTAGCTTGTGGTTCTGGTTGATCAACAATATAGGGTACTTTTATTTCAGATTATATTTTTATGACACTAACAATAATTTGTGAGGTACACTACAATCTACATTGCACCATGACGACAATGATTGTGTGGCAGTACTAATAGGATAGACAGTCCTCGTGTAGGTATACTCGATGTAGTAAATATCCTGAGTGAATGCTTCAACTTTAGCAGCATAGGAATATACTACATACCGGGTCTCTAATGCCAAAAAGGCATATACGTTTTCATATGCCTTTTTAGGAAACTAAATCCGAAAAGGAATATAGTATTCCCAAAATTTACCTATCACTTTGAAAACATGGAAATAGCATGAAAAGTGGAAAAAAAATCATGTTTCTAAAAGCTAAAAACCAAAAGAGCCTATTGTCGAGAAGATATGCCTTTTTGGCATTTATTTATTCAGTCTATTTTTTGTTTCATTCATATTTCAAGTTATTCTAATGCCATCGGCAGGAGAAATGTTTTTTTATGCCTCTGACTCTTAAGATGGATCTATTATACATGGACTATGCCTTTTTAGCATTAGAGACGCGATATCATCCAATCTCAAGAAGATACACTTCGAAATTATACAACATTTTTACATATTTTTCCTGAAAGCGTTGCTAGGAAAAATGTTCGTAAAAAGAATATTCAAAGAATCGCGCTGAAAGGGACCAACTATAGTGGTGCCACCAAACGACCAAGTTTGGCAGTTTACATCCCCATAATGACCAACTGAAGGGGCGCTCGTGGCGCTTCGCGCGCGCCTCTATAGTTTGCTCAAGACACTAAACTTCATGGCGGGCTGTTCAAACTGATATATCGGTACGGGCATTCTCTCTATTTTGCGAAAGTGATAATTTTGATTAGGTGGCGGGATTTTATTCATATTTGTAATAATCAAAACAACGTGTTATGAAACAACGCTTTTTTTGATTATTGCATATATGTACAATCAAATAAAACAAAGAACACATCTGTTTTTGGTTAACTTATTAGTTTATTTTTGGCTTGAAATTGAAACAAGAAATTTAAATTGATTTTAAGATCAGGGTAAAAACTTAATTGAAAAAAAACCCTTGGGAACATGAAGGCAGTAATGGGAAAAATGCTGAAGGCGAAAAAACCCATTTGAATTCCGAAAAAAACTGATACAAGTTATGAATAACAAACCTTGGGAAAAAGCAGAAGGCAAAAAACCCTAAGGTGATCCAATATTTAAAGTCACATCCAGCTCACATTAATGAAATTATTTGCTAACAATCATTAAAATCTATATATCACTCAGAGAGTTGTTAATCGTAATTATACATACGTAATTCTAATATAATCTCAAAACTTGAACAATTCATTACAATTTAGTAGGCGTTACTAGAAACTGAAAACTTAAATAATTGATTCCGCTACAAACTAAATACTTAGATACTTCATCGATCTGCACATAAAAAACTTAAATAATTGATTCCACTACAAACTAAATACTTAGATACTTCATTGATCTGCACATAAAAAAACTTAAATAATTGATTCCACTACAAACTAAATACTTAGATACTTCATTGACCTGCACATCAAAAACTTAAATAATTGATTTTACTATTTACTTAAAAACTAAGAAACGTGTGATATTTACAAATTTTTCTTATGCTGCGAGTGTTTAAATCTATAAGTCTTAGCTTGTCTAAATACAAAATTTTTACAGTACAGTGAGCTATCGTATTTACCTTTAAGAATTCTATTAACATTGCCACAAAAAGCATGCACCTGAGACAAAATCGATATCTGGATGAATTTCGATTTTATAACAGAGGCATGCTTTGTACAAGTGGACCAAGTCACAGCTTCATTCTCACTTAGTTTTGAATGAAGCGTTGAGATCAATTTTCTTCTAAAACAATAGCGAGGGAGTATGGATTTTAATAACTGATTACAATTTTCGAGTGACATTACAAAGACTGAATTGACATTACGTAAGTTTTGGCTACCTGGAATACTTATTCGCTGATCATTACTAAATGGGTCACAATTTTCTGCTAACATACACTTTTCACATTCTGCACAATTATTTACAAATTTTAACAACTTTTGAGCTACAACACTCGCAGCATGACTATGCATAGGTTCATAAAAAATAGAATTAGGAACCGACTGCTCGTTACAATTTTCTACAGGCAAAGGCAAATCATCCATTGAACTATCAGTGACTGGCTCGGCGCTCTGATTCTCCATCATGCAGCTCAAATCTTGGAGCATATCACCTTGGTCGTCCTCACAGTTCGCTTCCCGTGAATGAGGAAACGATATGCTGTTGACGACCAGAGATTGATATGCTGCAGTGAACTGCTTGCATGAGGGATTCACATTGCGCCAACCGTGACTGCGAATTGAACCAAAAAAATTTTCTAATGAATCCTGATTGATGTTACGCGGGGCAAAAGATTTAAATTTTTCCTTAACGAGCAGTCGCTTCCTAATATGTTGGAATCCGTCTAATGTTCGGTTCCAATTTTCTAAACACGGAACTAGTTTAACGGGCCTACAATTATCGGTTCTTACAAATCGCATACTACTTAATCTCTTTCTAGCATCCCCCCAAAACCCTAAATGTGCGGAGGTGAGTGTAACTGCACTGCGTAGATTCGTGCTTCTTTCCCCAGTGCTGGAAGAGCCGTTAACTGAATCAAATAAATCATTAAAAAAAGCTAATATTTTACTGGTATCGGCTGCCTCCTTAGGCATTGTAGCCCCTGCTGTTGTTTTAGAGCCTGGAAAACATAATAAGATTATAATTTTTGAAAAAATGATACAAATTAAATTATCACGTTTATCAATGAATGATATCTTGTATCACATACCATATCGAGCGGCCATGGCTAAGAAAGTTGCACAAGTTTTACTGAAGACTTGAGCAGCGTACTTTACTCGCATCTTCTTGATGGACCTCTGATCTACATGGCCTTTCGTAAGTCTCCATAGGCTCCGATTATCTGTTTCTGCATACAAGTCCAGGTTATGCAGCAGCTCCAGGTGACTCCAATCTGCAAAATGACGTTGATTATCGGGGAGACCCCAAGGCTTAAATTCAAGATGTTTAGTGAGCATGTTATTGCGAAGACATTTCAAAAGATGAGGAGGATCATAAATAGGTATAATTTCTATTCCGTAAACTAAAATAACTGTGGGATCGGTTGGTAAATTATTTTTCAAGTTAAATGCACGAGATTCTCTCTGAAGTTGATGAATGGCAGCGACATTCGAAGATCCTTGATCACAAACTGTTACAACTGTTGACAAACTAACTTCTAAAAGGACTTTAATGTGTAATTTAATTAATTGCAATAATTGCGCTGTTTTTGTCTGAGAGGCACAAAATGTAAAGCTAAGGGGCATCTTCCAATTATTTTTAATTCCACGAACCATAAAAACAAGCGCATGATCGGCAAGAGTTGACGTTCTACGATTGCCCCAATCCTCGAAACCAATGATTTTATCTAATTTAGGGTCATATTGTAAATTGGCATCTAACTTTACTTCATCCCACATAAGGGTTACAAATTTATCTTGAGGATCTTTGAAAGCGGCTACCTTCTTCTTTAAAGCTCTAATTACTTTTTTATTGATTCCTGAATCTAATGCAGATTTATTTAATAATGAAGTTAATGTTCGAGTGCAAGGCAATTGAAATTGTGATTGTAGTAAACGATACCCCCTGCCTGAAGCTTTCATCCAAGAAAGCGCTAGTAGTTTCTCTTCCATGCTGAAGCGTCGTCCTCGTGGTGATACTCCGTTATTCCGCAGCTGCATCCTGAAAAATAAAAATTGTTTTCTAGTTAATTTGTTAGTGAACGCTTGGAGGGAATTATCGCTGAAAAGCTTCATTGCTTCGTGCAGTCTTTTCTTGTAGCTGGAACCCCTCTTTTGGGCAACAGCGACCGCAGACCGTAACTGCCGAGCCTTCTTGGTTAAGTACCTTTCTCGTCTGGACAAGCCCGAAACGTGGGCACCTAGAGGACGCATCCGTTTCAGTGAAACACTAGGGGAAGCGTCCTCGTAGGGCCTTTTTTCCGATTTTCCATGCTCCGCTGGTGCAGACTCCTCTGGAACTTCGGTGATAACCGTGGCGAAATTGTCGGTGCTCTCTGGCCTCTCGGATTCCGAAAAATTGCCGGTACACACACCAGCACCGATCGGTAGCCGCAAACTCGGCACAACTCCCTCTTTCAGAGTTGGTCTCCGAGTTTGCCACAAATAATCAGCGCTGGTGAAATGCTTGCTGCATACCCGGTATTTGTTTAACTCGGCTGCCCCCAGGCTACAGAGTTCAGGATTACCCAAACTTTTCACCCAGAGGCTAGCTTTGTCTGCATTTTTCGGAATCCGGTGAGCCGTTGATTTCTGACAATCCGTCTCACAGTTCAACACCACACATCTCCCCAACGCTGTGTTCTTCCGAACAGGAGCCATCGTAGCCACGCACTTTATTTTGAACTTTTTTAACACTTCTCGACACTTCTTACAACTTCTGATCACTTCAAACGACTCTCTAACAATGGCGGACACCGGACCGCGTCACCGTTGGCGTCATGGCCGCCAAAATAACGCCGAAATATCACGCAGGGTGGCGCGCGCGCGAAGCGCCACGAGCGCCCCTTCAGTTGGTCATTATTACTAGAATACCCTCACGCCTCCCCTTATAGAGTTGCCGGGCCCTGTTGTTCGTGTACGTCGGTTTTTGTCTAGGCGCGTTTGATCTACCCCCGAATTGCATTTCGTCCAAAAACTCCAACAGTGCGTCGATGTCGCAAATCCCGCGGCATTTAGCAGCTTCAACAACCGGCTCGTCAAAGTGCCTTGTAAGATTTCGAACGATCTCTTGTTCTGACATGGCTGGATTTAATCCGACAGCTGATGCGAATTTTCGATTGGCATACTCAGACCACGTCACCCTCGCGTCCGGAATATAATATCCAAATTCGATATCTCTTCGTAATTCCCGTTGTGTTTCTACGCCCCAATATCTGTTCAAAAATCGTTTTTTAAACTCTCCCCAGGAATGAATTACGTCGCGACGCGCGATCCACCAATCCTTTGCATCTAACATGAGACTTTGTCCTACTAGCTTTAGGCAAACATCATCATCTCTAGCATCTATAAAGGTAAAGTATTCTTCTATTTCTTTAATATAATTTGCTGGTCTTTCCCAACCTTTTCCAGAGAACTGCGGTAGTCTGATGTGTTTGGAAATTAAGTTGTTGTAGTCACAACTTTGATTTGGATTTGCCGATTTTACTTTTCTAATTTCCGCGTTCACGCTTATCTTGAAATTATCGTGTTTTTTCTCGATATCTATGATTCTTTCCAAATTTACTTTTTGATTTCTTTCGATCTTACTATCCAAACAATTCAGACTCTCGCCAAACTCTTCTCTTATGCTTCCATGCTCTTCATGGTATTCTTTTTGACATTCTATTAATTTCTCTTCGAACTTTTCGCTTGTAGCTTCTAATTTTTTATCTAGTATCTCCAATTGTTTCTTATATTTTAAAGATTGCTCTTCGAGCCTTTTTCTGAAATTATCTTCGCATGATAATACGTTATCTGTATTTACTGATTTTGCTTCGACGATTGTTCTTTCTAGTTTAGCATATTTATCATCTATTTTCTTATGTATTTTTTCCAGCGCATCCATCACTGAGGACTGGTCGACGATCATCGCTCTTCGACGATCTGTATCTTTTTCTTTTTCTATTTCAATAAAAGTTTTATCTAAATTTACTGTCTCTTTGTCTTTATTTTGACGACCCTGATTCCTATCTCCTAAACCTAGCTCTGTAGCCGAACTGATGCCAGATCCCTTGTCCGCCATTTGCCTGGTTGTGACACCGGACTTTGACATAATCCACAAATGACTCTACTAGCAATAATTTTGATTCTACTTTGACGCAACGAAGTTAAGTTAATAAACAAATGACTCTAGATATTTCAAGCAATTTTTCTAGCTAAAATTTGAATAGAGAAGCCCCACGTTGGGCGCCCAATGTAACTTTACGGATAGTGAGCGACACTGAAGGTGACGCGAACCGGTTGGTTATTGTGTTTTCTTTACTCAATTTATATTTTTGTTTGAGACTTCTACTATTAATTGTTAGCCGTGCCTATTACGGACTTGAACTACCGTGTAGCTGAAGCCGCCTCCCCACAGACCTGAGTACGATAACGCACTAAGGCTGCACTCTACCCTCTTAACTGTTAAATGTTAATTTAATGAAGTTAATTTATTCCCAAATAATAGCTGTGCCAGACCTGGGTAGATCGGAGATCCACCAAGGCTGTATCTAGCTTTCTGTTAGATTTAAACTATAACCTGGAATTGGCGGAGGAAGGGGTTTGACATCTGAGTAAATTGCTTTTTTATAATGTTCCAGAATCTATTTATTTAACTGACTAAAACTACGGTTGCAACCCTAAACTATATTTACACGTTGCCTAAGCGTTACTTACTTGATTAAACAAGGTTTGATAATGAATGTTCTATTTCTCTTTCTGTACAAGTTTTCTGTTATGCTTATTTCTAATAATAATAGTTCGATAGTATTTTAATTTTATTCTTCTGTAATTTTCTATTTGATTAATGCTTTGAATATATGATTTGATATTTTGTTCGTTTGATTTGAAGCAAGTGAATTTATATTTGATATTTGAAGTAATAGCTGATTCTAACGGTTCATCAGAGCTCTATGCTCGTGATGACCAACAAGTGACTGTGAGTCTATCTGGTGTCTACCCTAGAATAGCTGGTGAGCTGAGCGGCGCCTCGACTTTTATATTAGTCGTGACGTCACTCAGCTCGTCAAGTCAAGTCAAAAAGAGTTTATTGATTTCAATAGTTTTTTACATCTAGCAGATATAATTTTGTACATAGGTTTTATAATGTTTGGTCCCTGTCTAGCGACTTAACCCAATTTTGGTCTATTTTAATTTTTTTTACAGTATGCACATATGTTTTTTGTGATGGTCTTGGTGGATTTTATTTTTTAGGAAAAAATTTATATCAAAAACCTAATTATGTTTGGCGTAGACTCAGCTCGTCGCTGCTGTCGATCGTTCTAGACTGTTCTCGATGTTCGCAACGGCTGATGTTTGAATGCTAACGGTCAGGCATGGGTTGCCTGATTCGTTACATATATGGAAATAGGGATGAATCATTGAATGAAAAGTTGATTTTTATAGCGTTCAGAAACATTTAATTATTTCATGTTTGAATTTTAATAAACACAACATGCTTTAATGAACATACAAGCTTACAAAGAAAAAAAGATAAACATATGCGAACCTTCTCAAAATGATATAGTATAAGTATAAAAATGTTTGAAACAATAACATAATCGGTAATAGTCCTTTCCAATGAACGACCATTTTTTAATAACTGGGATACATTGATTTGTTTTGGAATTTACATCAACTTTTAATTACCATTTGAGCATAAAAACAACATAAATAAGAAGGAACAACTTTGGTTACAATAGTAGTACAAAGAATACATTGACTGCAATGATAATCAATGAGTGATGATAATCATAATTATTTTATACATAAAACAGAGTTACCGCCTACCCAAGCAGTTTTCTCAATTTTTCTCAATCTCTTACTTACTATGAATAATGATATAAAACAAAACAAGAGGGCTTTTTTAATCTTAATCATTTGCCAATAAATCTCACGCCTGTTTACGCGAGGAAAGTTTCTTTCCAGGAGCTTTTTGTTTCGCTTTTTTTTACCAGAAAAGCAGATACCGGTTGCCTCGGGTTTCTCGCTAGCATAATATCCCTGAAAGATGCTACCGCCGCTGCTTTCTTTGGCTGTTTTTTTTTTTTTACTTTTTATAAATTCATCACACTAGTAGTTCCAGGACCTTTGGATGCTTCGTTATCGCGTATCTGGAAAAACGGAAATCGACGAGTGTGAGATAAGCTCGTCAGGGGTCAGGAGAACTGAGGCTACTCTCTTTTGTTCGAAAATCACTCTCTAAATTTCTTGGAGTAAAAAATTCACTCTTTGTCTTGGAGTTGCGCTGTTTTCACTCCGAGGAAGTGAAAATTCACTCTGCTTGGAGTGAAATTCACTCCGTTTAGACTGAAATTTCACTCGTTTAGACTGAAATTTCACTCTATTTTCTCGGAGTGGCGCTGTTTTCACTCGAAAGAATTAAGAGAGCAGCTCTTGTGAAGTCACGAACTCCTCTTCGTTTTCATATAGTTCAAATAATGTCAGTGTCACAGATTGCCCGTGCAGAAATTGTATCAAGGCTCCGATCGGGACCTAATTATTTGGCCCGAATAATAATGAGGCCCTGATGCGGAAAAATAATAAGGGCCTCATAAGGTATGTAACATTTGGTTTATAAGGGCCTTGTAAGGAATATTGATCGGGCCCTCATTTTATAGCCTGAAAGAGACCCGAGGAATCTCCCTAACGGAGCCCTAGTACTTTGCGATGATCGGAGCCCCTCATTTATTTTCGTAAAATTAGAAAGTAACAATAGTAGAAAAACGAAAAAAGAGATTCGACCGCAATTTTATCGTCCTTTAAGAAAGATACAAAAGAGCTTCGGGGATCAGTCGACGTTATCAGAAAGGACCTGGATGATGTAGTGAAGGACGTCTCCGAATGCAAGGAGCGTCTGATGGCTGTTGAGAGCGTGACCGCCAGTGGCTCTTCTGGAAGCCTGTCGGAAATGCATGAAACTATGCTCCTGCGGGTAGTGTGCCGGGATATGGCGTCCCAGCTTTTAATAACCGGTGCACCTGAGAGCGCAGCTGAAGCCGAGGACCTGCAAGCGTTCATTCTTAAACTTGCTCTTACTTTGAAAGTGCCGCTGGCTGCGTGGAACATTTTGGGAGTGGAACGGATGGGTGGGAAACGGACTGGTGGTGCTGGTGCTGATGCGGGTGCTCGCTGTCGTGCCATACTGGTAGAACTTACTCCAAAATCCAAGTGTGCGGAGCTTATTGCGGGAAAAAAACTTGTGCCTGACCTTCGTGCCTTCTTTATCGTGTCGACATACCCTGACAGCAAGGTCATATTCGAAAATTCGGGCAGCCCAGCTCGTCCAAATCAATCACTGGTTTCGATTCGTCATTGAGGATTTTTTCGATCCAGAGTTTCTTCTCCAATCCCTTCACATAAATGCGCCTCGCATCTTGTGCAACTTTTCTCACAGTTTTCACTACATCCCTATACGGTGTTTCTCCCGCGATCCAGGGTATTCCATGATAATGCCGTGTCAGCCACGAATTGAGATTTTTATACTCGCGTGAGAGAGTCACCCAAGAGCATGGTGCTTTGAAGAGAATGCGTGTGATATCCTGCTGATATTCCTCATGCGCGCGAATGCTTATTGCAGCCAGCTCTTTTATTACAAATTTATCACAGAATCGCCCAAAACCTTGTAGATCTAATATTAGCTCCATATTGACGATTTCGTGTGCGATCTCCAGCAATGCCGGAAATTGACTGAGCTGATGATTTATTGCGTGGGATCGGTATGCGTGCAGGTGTGCAGATGGTACCGTGTGAAAAAAAATGCAAAAAAAAATTCAGGTGTTCCAAACAATCTTCGTGTTTACAAAATTCTAAAGTTTTCGAGCGACGAAAGGATGTGAAAAACTCTGAATGGTGTTTATTGTTTAATCCTTTGAGGCTTACCGACTTTTATAGGTGCAGGTGGGATCTTTAGATTATTGCGATCTTTGTGTTTACAAATCCTAACATTTTCGAGTTGCGAAAAGGTGTGAAAAACTTTTAAACGATATTTATTGCTCGATCCTTGGAGACCTGCTAATTTTTATGGGGGCCCAGGAGGGATCTTTTGATTATTGTAATCTTTTGTAAAATCCTAGCGTTTTCGAGCGGCGAAAGGATGTGAAAACTCTGAATGATATTTTATTACTTGATCCTTTGAGATTTGTCGATTTTTATGGGGGTCAGGTGGGATCTTTTGATTATTGCAATCTTCGTGTTTGCAGAATTCTAGCATTTTCCAACGACGAAAGTGTAGTGAAAAAAACTTCTGAATGATATTCACCACCGAATCCTTTGAGACTTGCCCATTTTTATGAGTTGAGGCGGAGTCTTTTGTGTCCTGTTCTCGGGTTGGTTAGGCTTGATTTTATTTCGAATTGGGGGTTGTATGCAACCGATAGGATTGCAACCCGACCCCACCGGATCGGTTTGAGAAAAGAAGACAATTTTCAGTTTGAAAATATCGGTGAAGAGTGGAAGATCATTGAATAGCGGGAAAAAGTATCAAGGCGAAGAAATAGACGGAGAAGAAGAATTTTAAAACTAAACACGTGAAAAAAAAAGGTATGTTGTGTTGGCATTGAATACTCAAATTTCAACAGATTCTAAACATAAGAATGTGTGATCAATCCAGATGAATCCGGCTGGCGTAAGAGTTTCACTGCGGGCGGCTCAGCTGCGACGGAGGGCCGGGTTGAGGATGCGATTCCTCCGGAACGCTCAGCTTGTGTTGCGTATTTTGCGCCAGCAGAATGTGGATGAGCGCTTCGTGGTCGAAACGTCAAGCATACATTTCGAGATGATCGAGAGCATCACGAGGCAGTATGAAATAAATGATAATTGGGCAAGGCGTGCTGCCGCGACAGAAAATGTGACACAATCGGCCATCCAATGCCCGGATATAACATCTTCCATGCAAGAAGATGCGGAAGATTCGGATGCGGAGACGGTACATATTGATAGGGGGAGAAGCCGATCGCGATCGTTCGGTTCTGACACATCGAGATTGAGTCCGGAATCACCATCGCCGTCGAGGTCCTCATCTCCGGACATACCACCGCCGCCGGGGGTGATTCCACTCGAACAGATTGACATTCGTGAATATGGTTTTGAATGACTCGTTGCTAGGTAAGTACACGTAATTTTCATTACATTTCGTTCGGTTGTTAAAAAATACCTGTATGTTTCAGATGATATGCGTGAAGCTCGGTGGATGATCGTCACCCCATTGTAAATATAGCTTAAGTTTAAATTATAATAATCATCTACGGAGTTTAACGTCGACGGACTACTTAAGAGGATTGTTTTCAAACTATAAAGAAAATAAATTTTGTTGATCGAATGGAATATAATAAGTCAATCATTTTTTTAAAGACTTGACGTACCTCAATTTGGGAGAGCTTTTCGAGCAGCTTTTTGAGCTGGCACTTTTTCAGCTTGTATGATGTTGTCAGTTCTTCATAAGCTGTGGTTTTGATGCACAGTAAGTTTTTTGTTCCGAGTAATTGCTGCTCCCGGTGAGCTAGGGCTTCTCGTAGGTTTTTGACGAGGGCCCTTGAATCTTTGAGTGCCTTGCTCTGGCGGGCCATGTATCGCTCCTGGGCCCCGGAGCGCTCTTCGAGCTCTGTTATTCTGGCTGCCATCTGCCTCAGCTGTTAGGAGGATGAAAAATCAAGAACTTTTGTTTTTTGTTCATAAAACGAGACGAAATTTGACGAATATTATGAAATGTGATTCACAAATTATTTTCGATCACTTTCTTACCTATAAAGGATGAATCCCACCGTTGTGTTGCGAAGCGAAACAAACTTTTCATAAACATGTTTTCTTAGGAATGTGCGTGCATACTTCCATAAGAAACATCTTCGTTTCGCTTCGCAACGCAAAGGTGGGATTCATCCTTAATTCTTTTGAAAGTAGATATGCATTTCTTAGAATCAAAAGACGCGGTAGAGTTTTGCGCCGAGTACATTAAAAAAAAATATATGTATAGGTTAAACAGGTATTCCCTGCTCAAAATCCCAGACTGGAATCGACAGGAGCGGATAGCTTTTCGGACAAGTTTCCAGACAAGACCAGATCGCGTATCTGTCTCTCTGTGGTCTGTACCCTATCCGGTCGAAAATTCCTGTCTGGATTCTGCGCGAGCCTTGTCTGCATTCAATCCGGCTCGGAAAATCCGCGACGGGGTAACTTATCCGGACCAATCAGCATCCTGTCGGTTGGAAAAATTAATCTGGTTTTTAGACTAGTTTTGTCTGGACTGTTTCAGGAACAAGCGCATCACCTATTCGGAAGTTTATCCGGTTGGATGTGCATCGTATTCGGCGGTTTAATCTATCTGTTTCGTATCGTATCAATACAGCTAATATTCTAAGTTTGAATCGGGGCTCTGTCTGTATCGATCCGGTTTGGGTCCCGCATATCATCACGTGATTATTTACATCAAATTTTCCAAGTTGGGATTGGGGCTCTGTCCGTACCTATCCGGTTTCGGTCCCGCAAATCATAACGTGATTATTTACATCAAATTTTCCAAGTTGGAATCGGGGCTCTATCCGTATACCTATGCGGTTTCGGTCCCGCAAATCATAACGTGATTATCAATACAGCTAATATTCCAAGTTGGAATTGGGGCTCTATCCGATTTCGTGCCGTATCAATTGATAATCACGTTATGATTTGCGGGACCGAAACCGGATATGATACGGACAGCCCCCCGAGTCCAACTTTGAAGATTTGATGTAAATTTAATGACTTTATGATTTGCGGGTACGAAACCGGATAGATACGGACAGAGCCCCGATTCCAACTTTGAAGATTTAATGTAAATATAATCACGTTATGATTTGCGCGACCGAAACCGGATAGATACGGACAAAGATTTTCAAAGTTGGAATCGGGGCTCTGTCCGTACCTTTCCGATTTCCATGTAATGTACATTACTTCAATATTTTCTCGTAAGGCGGCGACCACCGCTTTCGATATTCTCGCGAGTACCACTTATCGGAGTTGGTGAGTATATATAGAGGCGGAAAATATCATCTATATACTTGAGAGAAAAAAAAATAAAAGAAAAAAAAAAAACGAAGAAAAAGGAAAAAAAAAAAACGAAAAACAAAAGAAAAAAAAAAAAAAAAAAAAACTTCAATTTTTTGAAAATGGATCCGGATAGAACCATACAGGAAAAATGCCTAGGGCACCCGTTACTTTCCGGATAGAACCCGATAGGAATGCTGACATGAGAAAATATTGGGATCCTTGGAATGGGCGTGGCTTTGAAATTTTAGCCTTCTTTGAGTAGTTCTATTTTCGTCACTAGTTGGCGTATCGAGGTTCTAAGGTTCCCAATTGGACCGTCAAAATTCCGGACAGGACCACAAGTTTCCAGGTACACAAAAACCAGAACTCGGACGTATACAGGCGGATACAATTCCGCCTATCCGGTTTTCTGTCTGGGATTTTGAGCAGGGTTGTTACGGGGGTTGATATATCCCTCAAGTCTAGTTCACAATCGACCCCTTAGTGGCAAAACATGCTACCCGAGAATATGCTGGGAAAACATGCTACCCGAGAATAAGCTGGGAAAACATGCACCCCAGAATAATCTGGGAAAACATGCTACCCGAGAATAGGCTGGGAAAACATGCTAGCCGAGAATGAGTTTCAAGAACATACTATCCCTGCTGGAAGTTCCGAACAGAAACGGATACAAAAAAAATGTATCCGTTTCAACTAGGTTTCTGGTTCCGGATTTTCGGATATGTAATCAGATTATCAGGATAGAATATCAATTCGTTTTTATTGTGAGATTCGTATAGACTGTGAATAAAATCGAATCGTCACAACTGCAATAGGTATCGATTCGTATCTATCCTACAACGGGCATGGTCCGTATAGGTTTCTATCCGCACGCATTGCCACGTGTGCTAGCGTGAAACCTTGCGTGAAACAATACTTATCGTTATGTATCCGTTTCTATATGTTTCTTCCGCAATTTAACGTATGCTGCTTATCAGATGCTATCCATTCGAATCCAATACCACTCTATCCGTCTGTTATTACCTTACCGCTCCGTCGTTCCTAATTAGAATCAATCCGGATGTATCCTATGACAGGCATGGCCCGTATAGGTTTATATCCGCATACATTCTGGTTTTGAATCGTCGCCTGTTGCAATCAAACACTTTTCGACTCAATAGCTAAACTTTAGCCGTTAGCCGAGAGCCGTTGATTCAAATTCATTTTCGATTGGCCGCCGAAAGCTTCACCGATTGCCCCAATCAAATCCGATTCAATTCTAATTGGTTTCTATTGGATTTTATTGTATTTTATTTTATTTATTTTTTTTATTGTATTTGTTAACGGTCAAAATCCTTGGATAGTACGAATGAAAAACGAATGAGCGAGTATGGATGAATAATAGTGTGAGAGTGTGTACATGAAGGGTACCCGTATGAATGTGGAATGATATACAGGATTAAGTGAGATTAGCTGTAAGAACTAAGGATAGTCAGTACGCCCGAAATAACGGTATAAACCAGACGTTGTTACGAAAATACGAGATATCGTGAATTTATACACTGTTAAAAATTTTCAAGTGGAACTTCCTACATTTTGTAGGAAGTTGCGATGCATATACATGGTAGTAAATTTACAAGACATTTCTTTAAAATTAATTTACAAATACTTCAAATTTACTAAACAATTTGGCGAATTCAAATAAAATTTTGTGTTTCTCCTATGAAAGTTCAGTAAAATCAAGAAATTTATCTGTAAATTCACTTTACTACACCACATTTGTAATTTTACAACCTTTTGTGTAGTAAATGTATTGGTAAATTTACAATAATTTTTAACAGTGTATAGTTTATTAGAAATACTAATTGAGCCAAAGGCTAAGCGATTTCTGTAGTGCCGTCCTATTTATATATTGAGATATCGAATTAATAAATAAGTGTATATTTAACTATAACAGGTATCGCATAAGATAATTTTCCACCCGGTAGCTTGGCTTACTTAACAGTTCCCTGACTAATTTCCTCCTTTAACAATCAGAAGTGGGATATACCTACAAAAATCGGGATAGAGAATAACGGGAAGTGAAAATTCGAATATCGTGGCCTGTCCGGTATACGTGAGGAATGCCCGACAAACGGGTCGAAATTAGTGCGCGAGTGCTAGTAAAGTGCTAGTAGAGTGAACAATATCGGGGCAGCGGTCCCCGAGGATCAATTTGAACGATTTTACCAAGAAATCCTACATACGGTACGCGGTCGAGATTCCATAAACATGGCGCAGAATGGGCAGAATAATGCGGTGGTTAATGGCGGTGATAATTCCATCGGACGAGGAAGAGCGACCGAAAGAGGTCTCTCGATGAGAGAACCAGGGAGTACGCAAGTCGGAAGCGCACCCCCAGTAACTCAAAGACGATATGAGAATCGATCGGCAGACGCGAGTGCGGCAAGTGCAGATATGGACATAGACGATCTAGGTATACCGTCGAACCGAGTAACGAACCGATCGAATAATGAAGGTAACGGGCTAGAAGGAGCGATGTGGGCCATGATAGAAGAAGGGCGAAGACGAGACATGATAATGAGAGATCTTCTTGACCGACTGGTGGGAAACCGGTTGGCGAAACCCAATCGAGCAGAAGAGATACCGACGGCGGTACCGAATTACCATATCATGCCCGACTTAAGCGCCAATATCGGCGATTTTCACGGCGAAGTCGATAGTTTGAACGCGCGCAGATGGATCGAAACGATCGATAGCATGCGCCGGTTACATAACTGGCCAGATAAAGGTGGAAGCACACAGAAGTCCATAAGCCATAAGCAGAATGCATAGCCATAGATATAGATATAAGATCTGCAGTAAAAGCGAAGTGATGCGCATGCGCTATGGCTTATGCTTTCTGCTTATGGCTTACGGACTCCTGTGTGTCTCCACCTTAACTTCGCTTTGGAAGCCGCGCGAACACATTTGAAGACAGGAGCGCGCGATTGGTACACGATGCAAGCGCGCGAACTGACGTCCTGGGACACATTCAAATATGCATTTCACGCCACGTTCATCACTACAGATAGCGCGACTATGTTGTGGAAACGCATGACAGAGAGAGTGCAACTTCGAGACGAATCACTTAGCGCATATTTCCATGCGAAAGCAAAACGTTGCAACGACATCCACCTAAGCGCAGCGGATACTAAAGAGCAGATTCTGGTAGGACTTTGGTCGAGGGAATTATGCAATGCGATGGCAGCCCGAGATCACGCCACCAGAGATGAGCTGTTACACGATATGCTGGCGTGCGATCGAATGTTAACCCAAAGGACTGATCGTATCAAGGCGAGCAAAGAGGCGACGACCAACAAGCCGAAGCCGTCAGGAACAGCAACAGCTGCTAACACCAGCACGACCCACACAGCAGTGAAACATTACAAAAACCTTACAGAAACATCATAATTGTAACGATTTACCTTTTGTAACTTTTTTCGTAACATTTCTGTACTGTTTCTGTAACATTACAAAAAAGTTACATGTCCGTTTTAGAACATTACATTTGTGATGTTTCTGTGATCTTTTTTTCATAAGGTTTTTATAATGTCTTTGTAACGTTTCACTGATGTTTCACAAATACCTTACACAAATAGTGAAAAAAATAAAAATGCACGTACAGTCGCGGAAAGTGATCCTGACGCGCCGTCGGTAAGGTGATTGAGCAACCGTGCCATACATTCATATACATTTTGATTTTAATTTTTTTAAAGTTGGTATGAAATTCAGACATCCGTCAGGCCATGAATCAGCTTAGTTTGTTTTCTTTCAGAGAACGTCAATTCACTAACCTAAAAGGTAATTAATAAAATCGTCACATCGGATAACCCCAAAATGCGTGAATGTTTTTCCTAATTAGGTGACTCTGAAAATAACCTAGTTCTCGTGAGGTGTTTCAAGGGTTATAGGAGGGCTCTAATGAATCTTACTGTGATATTTTTCATGAAATCCGATGGATTTTTAATCCTTAAACTTTATTCAAGCTGATCTTTGAAAGTTATTCGAATAATATTGAAATATCAGGATCAACCATCAAGATGAACAATAGGCTCTTAAATTGTAGAAACAGGTCTCGTTGTTCTATTGAGAAGAATGTTAATGGTTTAATGAACAACACTTAAGGATAAGTTAACAGGTGGTAAAACTATGTAGAACCCATATGCTAATTCAACGCAGGACTGTATGAATCAACAACTTGTAAGAATTTCTACTCACTAATATATTATGAACCATCTTTGAATGTCTAGTCTTACTTAAGTATGGAAGTTCAATTACAGCAAATGCAATTCAAACAACTAATTGAATGGTCGTATCAATCCTTAAGTATTTATTTTTCCTTACTCTTTTTGCCAGGCTCATCTTTGAAAAATAATTTAATACTATTGAAATATCATGATCAACCATTAACATGAACAATGAGCTTTTAAGTTGTAGAAACAGGTCTCGTTGTTCTATTGAGAAGAATGTCAATGGTTTAATGAACAACGCTTAAGGATAAGTTAACAGGTGGTAAAACTATCTAGAACCCATATGCTAGTTCAACGCAGGACTATATGAATCAACAACTTGTAAGAATTTTTACTTCTCACTCATATATAATCAACCATCTTGAACGTCTAGTCTTACTTGAGTATGGAAGTTCAATTAGAGCAAATGTAATTCAAACAACTAATTGAATGGTCGTATCAACCCTTAAGTATTTATTTTTCCTTACTCTTTTTGCCAGGCTCATCTTTGAAAAATAATTTAATACTATTGAAATATCATGATCAACCATTAACATGAACAATAAGCTTTCAAGTTGTGGAAAGAGGTCTCGTTGTTCTATTGAGAAGAATGTCAATGGTTTAATGAACAACGCATAAGGATAAGCTAACAGGTGGTAAAACTATGTAGAACCCATGTGAGTTCAACGCAGGACTATATGAATCAACAACTTGTAAGAATTTTTACTTCTCACTCATATATTATCAACCATCTTGAAAGTCTAGTCTTACTTAAGTATGGAAGTTCAATTACAGCAAATGTCATAAAATAAAAAAATAAATAATAAATAAATGAAAAATAAATAAATAAATAAATAAATAAATAATAATGAATTCTGTCCCTTTCAGTTATGTCTGCGCTGTTGTCTCCATCAATTGCCGTTGATGGTAATTCGCATACAGGATATCTATATTTGATCAGATTCTATCATAAACTTTCCAACATTTGTATTGGAACGTAGTCATTGACACCAGTGACCCATCTGTTCTGACGCATGGGTAGGATGTTGGGATCATAACGTTGGTCGCCTACTGCCACGTTATTTTTTTTTTTTTTTATGTTTAACCCTAGAACGACAAACCGGGGTATATATCTACCCCAGGAAAACTCTGAAAAATGACGTTTTGGCCGTTTTCTTAGCACTTTCAGGTATTCAAATCGATTTTTCACCGACTAAACTTCAATGAAATTGAATTTGCTTTTCACCATTCTCTTCTGCATGAAATAACGAAGAGATTCATGTACTTACGAGTCTCATTACTGCTTTCAGAACGGTTTTACAAACAAGAAACGCGTGGGGTAAATATTTACCCCGGTTTGTAGTTTAAAGGTAGAAAAAATGGGTTTGTCGTTCTAGGGTTAATGTTATATTTAGTATTGATTTTTCCTTTTTCATTTGCTATAAAGCAACTAATTGTAACATGAGCCTATTGTTCATGTTAATGGTTGATCCTGATATTTCAATATTATCAAATTATTTTCAGAGATCAGCTTGAATAAAGTTTTGTTTTCTCTCATTGAATTCGTTTTATTGTAATCATCTATAGGAATACAACGTTACATGTATTTTTATTTACGTTATTTAATTAGTTGTTAACTTGTGCCTGATTTGTTACTGGAGATCTATTAGCCAAGGCGAGCATTGAAATGAGAATATACGGCGTAAGTACCAGAAGGATGTCTTAGTTGGAACCAAGACTCGATTATGCAGCATGTATCCGACACTTGGGATTCTTAGCCAAAGTGTTCTGAACACATTGCCAAAATTTGCATAGCTGGTGAACATCATTGGTGCGAAACTCCTGTATCTAGGCTTGAGTTGGGAATGTCAGGTGCAGATCTCATTAGTTTCAACTAAGACTCCAGGAGGATTAAAAATCGATCGGATTTCATGAAAAATATCACAGTAACTTTCATTAGAGCCCTCCTATAACCCTTGAAACACCTCACGAGAACTAGGTTATTTTAAGAGTCACCTAATTAGGAAAAACATTCACGCATTTTGGAGTTATCCGATGTGACGATTTTATTAATTACCTTTTAGGTTAGTGAATTGACGTTCTCTGAAAGAAAACAAACTAAGCTGATTCATCGCCTGACGGATGTCCGAATTTCATACCAACTTTAAGAAAATTAAAATCAAAATGTATGTACGGTTGCCTGATCACCCCAAACACGGCGCGTCAGGATCAGTTTCCGCGACTGTACATGTGAATATTCGATTTCTCATTATATAACTGTACACGGAGATCAACAAGCCTTAACTTTTCGCTAGAAAAAATGCCATCCGATTTGTTAGCCCTAACCGGGATTTGAACCCAAGTCCGCTCGCATTGCTGTATTACTAGTCGCACGCTCTACCTATTACGCCAAACTATCCTATGGTGATGGTTTTGTGTTTTCATTTTTAAGTACTTGCGCTCTATTTTTGAGGTTTTCCTAGTGCTGTTCGATTATTGAATTTTGTAATCGATTATCGATCACTAAATTAAATCGATCAAAATCGATTAATCGATTAATAATCGGAAGATCGATTAATTATATGATTAATCGAATGATTAATCGAAAAATCATTAAATTATTCGATTAATTGATGAATCATTTGATTAATTATTTAATTAATCATTTGAATAATTATTTGATTATTTATTTGATCAATCGCATAATAGGCAGACTTTACGTGCCGCCTATATTGCCTCTAACGCGCTCAAGTTTCCGAACAGACATCCTTTTCCTAGCCGAAATGATGCTCGTATTCATTCAACGAATGATAATTTGATTAGATCATTTCCGATTAATCATTGATTAATCGTTCGATTAATCAATCTTTCGATCATTAATCGATTAATCGATTAATCGATATCTTCATGTCGTAAAATCGGCCCATCGATTAATCGATTAATCGATTAATAATCGATTAATCGATTTTTTGGAACAGCACTAGTTAGGCCACCCCACTGATCCCACACACACACACACACACACACACACATGCGAAATACCCAGAGACGATGGCCGTGGCTCTCGAAAGGTTAGAATAGGTTAGGCCACCCACTGATCCCACACACTGTAACGGGTTTTCCTGGGGCTCGGGTACCCCGGAATAATTAAGCCGAACATAAACCAGGCCCAACTTGTAGGTAGGGGATGGTGTTGGGCGCCAGACTTCGCGTAGAAGTCCTCTCTCTCTCTCCGGGACCCTCCGGCTAGCTACTAGGGATAGAGGGATTTCGTGGGGGCGAGGAATAATGACACCAGATATATTATCACTTAGCTTTATTCAAAAAAGAAAAAAGAAAAGGTTGCGAATTATTCAACACGCCCGCTACCTGGCGTAGGTTATATTTTATAATATTGACTCTACTCTACGTTTTCTATTTCAATTTGCAATCAGCGTTGCCAGTACAAAATTTTTGTCCGTATCAGATGGCGCTGCCAAAACGTACTAGTTAGTTGAATTTCGTACAAGATGTCGCTAAAGTACTTTGGAGCTGACTTTTCACCTGTTTGATTGGTTTACATCCATGTGTGATAATTGTCATAATGGTATAGGTAATAATTAGGGCCAGGAATTTAGTTTTCTTAAGGGAAGACCCTGGTGAAACTCAAAACTTCGACATTTCTTTCATAATCGAAATTATTTTTAGATCATGTGAAAGTATACTTAGGAACTAAGAAAATCCCACCTTGATCTCACAGATTACTTGATAAATGTGGAAGTTACGCAACATTTAATGGTAAAAACATACTGAACTTCAAAAAGTCCCCTGCGTCATAACTTTAATCGAATCATATTTATCTTGAACTATCATCTTTGGGACACTCAGGCGAAGAGATTTGCTGATCAGATTTGCGAATTAATTTTTTGTTCTTGTTTAAGAGCATTTACTATTTTCACTTCCAAATTTTTTGCATTTTTCATGTTATTTGAGACTTGAAAAATATGTTCCTTTTACAATTTGGAAAATCTGATCAGTGAATTTGTGCATAAGGTATGCGTGAACTTCCTCTGCGAAGGAGAAGTTGATCGGAGCAAAACAATGACGCAAGGAGTTTTTAGCGTAGCTGAAAATGTAGTTTTGAGTAAATCGTGTTTTAATGCAAATTGGTACAAATTAAATAAATTCTTCAGAATATATGGTCCGAGGTCATAATGTTACACTTTCTGATGAACGCATCTTAGATCCTCAATTTCTTTTGCTCCGACATATCTCGGAGCACGGATTATCTTCGCTTGACATTTCCAGGTTCACCGTCACATGGAATAAAATTAAAAACAAAAATGAGCATTCTAATAGAGTAATAGTGGGGGTCAAATAATTGATTATTATTATTATCATTATCATTATCATTATCATTATCATTATCATTATCATTATCATTATCATTATCATTATCATTATCATTATCATTATCATTATCATTATCATTATCATTATCATTATCATTATCATTATCATTATCATTATCATTATCATTATCATTATCATTATCATTATCATTATCATTATCATTATCATTATCATTATCATTATCATTATCATTATCATTATCATTATCATTATCATTATCATTATCATTATCATTATCATTATCATTATCATTATCATTATCATTATCATTATCATTATCATTATCATTATCATTATCATTATCATTATCATTATCATTATCATTATCATTATTATTATTATTATTATTATTATTGAATGATTATTGAATGTTGGTTCGACATTGCCTGGCCTAGAACTGTCCTGCTCCATAATTTGTCTCTTCCTTTCTGATGTTCAAAGCTTCAAGCTGCGCCTTTGTCAATTTGAGAGCACGCCGAAGCTTTTTTCGTCGTGCTTCATTCTGCCACTCGCTTTTTCTTTTCCGTTGAGTGTCCCGCTCTTTCAAAATCTTGGTACTGATTTTCATCACCTGTTCGTCCCTGTTCACATGAGCCTGTCGAACAGCGTCGCGAGCCTTGACAAGCACCTTTTCTTTTAGCGACTCACCTTTGTCTGCCAATCGCTTTGAATGTGCAAAGGATGTCTGGGATGCCATCACGCTCATGCCCATTGTTGCTCCAAACTTTTGCATTTGAGCATGTCCCCCTCCAGATTCTGAGAAAACTTCCACCATTTTTCTAATGACATCGAACGGTCGCCGCTTGGTGTTGTCTGTTGTTCGCGGACTCGTAAAACTTTGTGCGGAAAGAAAGCCACAGTCTTCGCATTTGACGCACAGCTGTGCTGCGAATCCTCTTCGTTCTCTCATCTGCCCAGCGAGGCTCTTCTGTCCACATTCAGCGCATGCTAAATTTTTAAAAAGCTCCTGCCAGGTACTGGAATGCACAAATAAATAATTTTTACAAGCATCGCCTGGCTCCGACGACTGTGATGAAACAAAAGTTTCAATTTTTCTTTTGCTAGTAGATGATGTACTAGGTCCTAGAGGGTTACTTATCTTTTTCGGTCCTAATTGTATTCTGGATGGGCCAGGCTCCGGTTCGTCACGCAATTGTTGATGACCAACTTGTTTTCCAGAGGGAAAGGCCTTCAATTGGAATTTATTTCCAAGATTTTTTTTACCCTGCTTGTTTTTAGACGTTAGGCGTTTTCTAGACTTGCACCACCGTGAGGTAATCGAATCCATTTTTTCGTTGAGATTTTTTTGTTTCATAATGAGTGAAAATCACAAAATTGCAGAGTAGTTTACACTTGCTGTCAACAAGATGCCAGTTTGTAGTAAACTAACCACTAAATGCAGGAAAGCACGGGAACAATTGGTAACTGGACGCAAGGTACTGTTTCACTAGTTCAAATTTCAAATACCAGATGGCGAACGCGTCTTCGCCATAAAGATACATGAATGACCCGATTTGAGTATTACTGGTTTTGACCACGAGGTGGCTACGCTTCAGATACAGTTACCAATAGTCGATCATGCCCTGTGCTACAGGTGGTTCGATCCCGAACTACACGGAGTTGTGACGTCACAAATTTCAAATCAGATTTACCGAGTTTTTCAAACTTTGACCTTGTATATTGCTAATCTCCCATTCAATAGTATTTTGATGGAATTCTAGATTTCTAGAAAAAAATAATCACGAAAGAAATGCAAAAAAAAATAAATTTTATCGATTTTATTTATAAAATTCGCTGCCAATGAACCAAAAAAAATCGGAGGGCCTTGAAAGTTTCTCACAAGGTGGGGACAAGCCCCGGGAGTAATTTTCCGGCAAAAACAGAAAATCGATTTTTTGAACGATTTCGGGCAAAATCTCACCAGGGTCTTTCCTTAAAAGAGAGAGAAAAAAGATGGGAGGAGCTAAAACTTTTGATTGGTTGAATTTTGATAGATTTGTATTTGTTTATTTGAATCGAGTGAAGCGAGCAGTGAAGCGAAAATAAGTTTTATCAATCCAAAACGAATATACTATTCACATAACTATATATACAGTGAATATTCGTATCTGCGGGGGTTGTTTGAGATTCTAAAATATGCACTTAATAATATTTTGAATGAATTCAAACTAAGGATATTATTTGAGAATAATAATGTTACGATTCTTGAGTATGTAGTGGGTATGTATTATTTGAGAATATTTGAGGTGATATTACTTATATGGCCGTATAATGTAGAGAAAAAAAATTCTACGATATAAAAAATAATTCTCTATAAGGCAGTACTAAAATGTATTTTCCCTAAGTCTAGTCTAGGCACAGTTACGCATAAGTCTCAAGTGATACTAAATTATTTCGTGGTATTTCTGACATCGTTTGAATCGTTTATAAAATAAGGCAACAGTGTTCTTGCTGGTCATCTTGCTGACCTTCGTGTTGGTCATCTTGCTGACCGTCTTGCTGGTCATCTTGCTGATCATCTTTATGACCATCTTGCTGATGGTCTTGCTGGTCATCTTGCTGGTCATCTTTCTAACCAATAGTCAGCAAGACGACCAGCAAGACGGTCAGCAAGATGACCAGCAAGACCATCAGCAAGATGGTCATAAAGATGACCAGCAAGATGACCAGCAAGATGGTCAGCAAGATAACCAGTAAGACGGTCAGCAAGATGACCAGCAAGAACACTGTTGCCTTATTTTATAAACGATTCAAACGATGTCAGAAATACCACGAAATAATTTAGTATCACTTGAAACTTATGCGTAACTTTGCCTAGACTAGACTTAGGGAAAATACATTTTAGTACTGCCTTATAGAGAATTATTTTTTATATCGTAGAATTTTTTTTCTCTACATTATACGGCCATATAAGTAATATCACCTCAAATATTCTCAAATAATATCCTTAGTTTAAATTCATTCAAAATATTATTGGGGGCCATTCAACAAATACGTTCGCTTTTAGGGGGGGGGGAGGGGGTCGAGGTTGATGTGACGTTACAAGTCGGGGGGGGGGGGGGGGGGGGGGGGGGGGGGCAAAATGTGACGTTCGGTTTTTATGTATAGAATTCGTGTTTTGGCACGAGAATTTTGTTAAAGTGAAGTGAGAAATAAAGGACTGCTTTTAAATATCTCTTTTCTCTCTATTTAATGCCAAGTGACATCGAAAGGCAAATCTTAGAAATAGATCGAATTATGGATCGATAGACCAAAAAAGGCAATAAACGCCGGGGGGGGGGGGGGGGGGTCGAGATTTGTGACGTATTATTTTAGGGGGGTCTAGTCAAACGAACCATTGTTACATAGGAGAGGGGGGGGGGGGGGGGGGGGGGGGGGGTCTCAAATCGTCCAAAAAAGCGAACGTATTTGTTGAATGGCCCCTTAAGTGCATATTTTAGAATCTCAAACAACCCCCGCAGATACGAATATTCACTGTATATATAGTTATGTGAATAGTATATTCGTTTTGGATTGATAAAACTTATTTTCGCTTCATTGCTCGCTTCACTCGATTCAAATAAACAAATACAAATCTATCAAAATTCAACTAATCAAAAGTTTTAGCTCCTCCCATCTTTTTTCTCTCTCTTTTAAGAAAACTAAATTCCTGGCCCTAGTAATAATAAAGCGTCACTTTATTTTTAATCGTAAGGCGCAAACGGCGGCAATTACCCAGAAGTTGAAATTTGAATGGCAGTTTATTTTCTCTGCTGTCCAACCAAACCATAAACTATGCTATTGCAATGAGTCTAAGTAGTCGGAAAATACTAGATGAATGAAAGGCTGGATTTTCACGGCAGCAAATTACTGCGGCAGCAAAATACTGCCGCAACGCTATTCGTTGTTAATCAGGTGGTTACCTACACGATTCGTTGTCAATCACGTGATTAGCTGCAACCACGTGATCAACAACTGCAACCACGTGATTAACAACGAACAGCGTTGCGTGCTGCCGCAGTAATTTGCTGCCGTGAAAATCCAGCCAAACACGGAAAAATGGAACGTAAATACAAAAAATTGTAGGCAGATTAAAAAAAGTACTAGATATCATTTCGTCGTACTAACGTACTAACAGGATCCTTAAAGTACTAGATCTAGTACAAATGTACTAACACTGGCAACGCTGTTTGCAATACGCAGGCCACAGACCACTATAGACAGGACACTCCTGTGTATAAGATTGGAACCGTGATCGAAGCGCTCGCGGTGGTTGAACATTGCGTTAATAATCATAATAGTAACAGAGAGCGTGTGGAGGGGGGTATGCCAGCAGCGAATTCAAACCTAGCAGAAAGCTTTTGAAGAAGAAACGGAAGATTTTTTATTTTTTATTTTTTTGGTACCCACCTCGAACCTCGGTTCAAGAGGATATAACCAATTTAGGGAAAAAGAAAAAGGAACGAAAGAAGATGTTTATAGAAAAATCAACCAAAAACATATATTGGCGTAATAAAAGTTTATATTCATCAGTTAAACTATGCATACTGAATAGTCATTAAGAAAGTACGTATACATCGTAGTTTGACTAAATACTACGAATGTAAAGTATAACTTTGAACGTTGTTAATTAACAAATATTAATTCATCACTGATCGTTGTCTTTTTCTCCTGCTTCTTATTTTCCTCAAAAAGAAGAAGACAACGATCAGTGCTAAATTACTGATCGTTGTCGTTGGCTGTCGTAAACGAATTAACGCACTCTTGTGCTCTGCGGCCATCTTAATATTGGAGGGAGTAATTTTGTGCAACTGGCGCTCTATTGGCTAATAGGTTCGATCGCCGCGTTGCCGTGGATGAACATCGAACCAACTCACGGTTCCAGTTTGTCATATGGAGTGCCCACCCCATGCGGCGCGCTGTCCAGCGGCGGCGGAGGGGCGGAGGGGATGGCTAGGGAAGCGACGAAACTCTGACTCGTAGCAACTGAGTGCTCCGCGTGACGTCAGCAGTCCGTGGCTCTATAGCGTCGGCGCGATCACGGTGAATATCGGCGCAGCGGTGACCAAAATTGGCACGGCTCTACGCACGACAAACAACACGTGACTCCGTCCTGGTTATTTTAATTCCAACGGATCGCGAGATCGGTTGAACGATGAACACAGGAGCGGTTCGAGGCTCGTAGGGTTTTTTGGAGGGTTCACGGGTCCTTGACTAGCGATCTAGTCAACCTCCGGTGAAGCGGGGATTTTCACTCACACAAACACTCACTTATCACTAATCACTTAAAACTACACTCTCTCTCTCTCTCTCTCTCTCTCTCTCTCTCTCTCTGAATAGGACTAGTCAAATCATAAAATACCATATCGTAGTATATATAAAAATTATGTCATATTAAATTAGATTAATTACTTAGTTATTAAATATATATGAAACCAGCACGATTATGATACCTTAAGTACAATGTATCACATGCACATGTAAAACATTTGCAATACTGTAACCTAAAGTGTCAGCGCTTGAGGGGATCCGTCCCAGAGCGCTCAATAAATGATCAATCAATCAATCAATCAATCTCTCTCTCTCTCTCTCTGGCTTCTCGCCGGTCTTAACACGCGGTGTCTCGTACCGTACGCGAAGGCAGACTGACTCTACTTTCCGCTAGGGATGGTTATCCTACCACCGTATAGTTGGCAAACAAATATACTATTTTTCGAAACAAACCTATGGGATATTTAGGAAATCATTTGGGAAATTTCGGGAAAGCATTTTCAAAATTTGGGAACGAATAATTAATGAGGAATAATCAAAAATCGTTAAACCGTATAGTTGGCAAACGAACATGCTATCTTTCAAAACAAACCTATGGGATATTTAGGAAATCATTTGGGAAATTTTGGGAAACCATTTTCAAAATTTGGGAACGAATAATTAATGAGGAATAATCAAAAATCGTTAAACCGTATAGTTGGCAAAAATAAAACGGAACAAAAGAAAATTCACGTTAAATCATGGGAAATCATTTGGGAAATCCGATAAAGTATTTTCCCGCATTAGGGAAAGTGATTTTATCCTGCTAATGATCATTAAAAAAATGAAATTTGGAAATCAGAGCTCCATATACTCAGCCCCTCATCCGACCGGATTCGATTGATTTTTAATTTTCAATATTTGTTCTAATCGATTGTAGGTCATTCGTAGGTATTTGATAGCGTATTCGCGAGGTTTGATAGTATTTCGTTGATTGATAAAAATTATACCGAATCAGCCCAGGGAATTCTAGTTATCTTCTAGTTAGCCCCTCATTATACCGTTAATTATTGAAGAATTCCATTTATTGCATGTGCGATCGTTTGTTAGTCGGTTGTAGGTGTTTTATTATGCTTTTCCAGCTCACGATAATCGACTGATGATCCGGAAAAATTAAAACAAATCTATATAGGTATACGGATTTACCCTGGGGTACTCTCAATTCTAGGGAATTTCTCCCCGACCGGGTTTTTCCCCAGACGGCTAGTGATACTATCGAATTCGATTTATCACTAGTGCAATCGATTGTTGGTCGTTTGCTGGTGTTTGATAGTGCTTTTTCCACGTATGATGGTCAACCTTAGAGCATATAGACATGGAGGAAGCATAGCCGCTGAGAAACCGAGTCGAGCGGCGAGAGAGACAGACTATGTGGCAGTACATGCCCTCTCTTTCTATTCGACTATCTGTAATAGTGAGGGCCAATCAGAATCTGCAAGACAAAGAGGGCATGTACTGCCACATAGTCTGTCTCACGCCCGTTTCCCACTCACGCTACACCCTATCTCTTGCTTCCTCCATGTCTATATGCTCTAAGTGGTCAACCGATGATCCGGAAAGATTAAAACGAATCTTATGGTGCCGTCCCATGTAGGCCCGGATCACCGGAATCCGGAATGACGGAACGGAACGTTGTATGTGTCGGTGTATACATACACGCAATACATAGAAAAAGTCACTAGATTCCGTTCCGTTTTTCTGTTCCGGCCCTACATGGGACGGAAAAACGGAACGGAATCTAGTGACTTTCGAAAATCCAAGAGCGTCATGCCCTCCGTGCACTTTTCCTGCGTCACTGATATCAATTTCACATCGATCGGATGTGTTTTAGCCGAGAAACGGGCTGCCGAAAATTCGAGGTGTATAACTCGCCCTTCGGCTTTTCATATCCCATTAAAAAAAGATCCGAAATCAGATGCTAGTGCCAAGTACCTCGTCAGTCATCACATTTACTCCTTCCATCACATGTTTTCCATAGTCTCCTTGTCTTGCTACGTTCAACCATAGATATAGCGATGGGTAATTGACGCTTGGTGTAAACAGAGAACATAATATATAGTACATTAAGCCGTTAGGGAGAGAGGTGAGCGATTTTGATGAGGGTGAAGTTTGCTGCACGAGCGAAGCGAGGGCAGCTTCACCCGAATCAAAATCGCGCCTCTCTCCCGAACGACTTACGATACTTTTTCTCATACATGCATCAAACTAACCCCATTTCAAGCATGTCTTACGAGAGAGAAGACTCACATATCTCATTCGGCCGTAATATGTGGTCGTCGCATGCGCTTTCACGCGATTTGGTTAGGTATGAAGCCTAGGAAGCAAAAGTGCGCGTAGGCATGATAATATGAACGCATTAGTACATGATGCTGTCAGGGTGACATACGCGATTTTGATTCGGGTGAAGTTTGCTGCCCGAGCGAAGCGAGGGTAGCTACACCCGAATCAAAATCGCGCCTGTCTCCCTGACAGCTTCATGTAATGCGTTCATATCATGCCTATGACGCGCACTTATATGCTCCCTAGGGTTGATAAGTAACCAAATCGCGTGACTGCGCATGCGTCGACAACATATGACGGCCGAGGGAGATATGTGCGTCTTCTGTCCCGTAAGACACGCTCGATGTGGGGTTATTTTGACGCATGTAGGATAAAAAAAATATAAAAATAAAAAAATTTCAAATATAATTTCGAAGTAGACAAGCACGAGAAAATATCGATTGACCCATGTCAATGATCCTATATAGTGATATGAAATATCAGCCCGCCAAGTACCACGTAGGTACTCCAAATCAATTTTTTTTCTAATTTTCTTGAATTTGGTTTTACTTTGTCGAGAAAACTTACGTTGAACTTTATACCGCGACCGACATAAATTGAGAGCTAAGTGCTTGGCAATACGTGTAGGCAATAGTAGTATCTGATTTCCATACTTTTGTAGACGAATAATAAAAGGATTTTTGTCGGGAAATAATTTGCCGATTGTTGAACATCAATGAATCTTCGTATTTTTGTAGAAGATTTTGTACTGCATACGTTCTTGGCTGGAAAATATATTTTGTGGGTAAAAGCCACATTAATGTACTTGGCTAAAGTTTTTCGTACCAGAGGTGCTTTTGTAGGCGAATTATATATTCTACAGCAGGGTCAATGAAGGTTGAATGAGGTGCCGCTGCTGACGGCGTTAGGCGAAAGAAAAACCTAGTAGGAAAAGCAGAAGTCAAGAAACGTGGTCAATTCGCGAATATATCGATAACGACTGACTGGTCGAGGAAGAGAAGCCCCAACCCCCTCACTTCCCTCACCGAATCAGCCTACATACCGAGCCGAGGCTACTCGATCCACCTATGACACGGATGGTGAGGGCACGAGTGGGGAGCGGGGAGGAGTGAACTTTACTATATGCCATATCCTCAGCCTAGCTATTATTCGTGGTCCATTTAAACTCGAGACAACGACTCGAACACTTTACCACTAGCACGAGTAAACGAGGAAGCAGAAGATAATATCGATTGATCTTATCTTAATCGCCAGACTTTATACCGAACACATAGATTAGACTTATACATCTCGGCTGCAACACATATATCTATATTTATGAAAACTACATAGTCATGAGCGAATGTTCCCATGTACTATGCATCAAATGAAACATGGTCCATTTTTTATTCAGTAATTATAAATAATTACGCTACAGAAGGTAAGTTGACGCCAGGTAAGTTGATTAAAGTGAATTAAACAAACTCAAATTTTTAATGACAAGAAAAATTATCAGGCAGACCGGGAATCGAACCCGGATCCCTTGAAAGCCGAACATTCGTTCGGGCGGCTATAGCTGTGGTCTAGTGGATTAAGTCCCCGGTTAGGCTTCCAAGAGATCGGGGTTCGATTCCCGGTCTGCCTGATAATTTTTCTTGTCATTAAAAATTTGAGTTTGTTTAATTCACTTTACCGAACACATAAACAGGATGGTCCATTTCAATCGCCCCAGAAGAATATCTCAAAAATTAAAAGAGATATACAAGAAAAGGTTTAACACAAAACTTGAAGGGCTTCGAGGAGGAAAGATAATCTGTACCCGGA
The DNA here is from genome assembly GCA_943736025.1 of Tenthredo mesomela. Taxonomy (NCBI): domain Eukaryota; kingdom Metazoa; phylum Arthropoda; class Insecta; order Hymenoptera; family Tenthredinidae; genus Tenthredo; species Tenthredo mesomela. The sequence continues at coordinate 45,912,886 of OX031013.1, forward strand.
TTCTGTAACTTTTCGTTAACGAAACGATCGTATCGGCTCGTTTTGTCTTGTTTTCTATTGGGTGGATTTGTTTTTCCTGAAACCTTATTGGTCGCTGATGTTTAACGACAGCGATAATAATTCTCGATAACGAGTTACAGAATCCGGGTACTGGTATAGTGTTGACTTGTGATTGTTGCCACTTTTTTTACTTCATATAAGGTGTGAAAATGGGGGTTTGCACGCAAAGCGTGCGTATAACGTATGGACGTATGGACACTGAGTGAAGTAAAAGAACTATGTGGATTGATATCGGAAACAATCAACGGCATTGGTCCGTCCGACGTAATTACACTGACAAGTTTAATCTCACGTCGGACTTAAGGATATTGATGTATATTGTTTATAACGGTTCAGTTTATAATTTCTTGTACCTACTTTTTATTAGATTAACGTAAAACGAATCCCCCCAAAAGCAACTCAGTGCAAAAACGTTGCGCCAAGCACATCAAAATGTTATAACTGCCGACAAAAATTCGTCTTCCAAACTTTCAAAGCGGAAGCATTTCATCTACAATAAAGTACATATTGAAATCACTCGATAATGCCAGGTAATACATTACATTACACTTTCTTTACATTTATTACTAAATGACACAGTAATTTTCTGAAAAGATGAATTCAAATAAATATAAATTAAAACCTAAAAAAAATTCGTACTCCATAATTGTTAATTTAATTTTTTTTAATTTCAAATTCATTAATTTGAATTTATCTTCTTTGCAAACAATGCACTGATAGAAGGATTTCTTGACTATATCAATAAACACATTTATTTGGAATTTTTTTTGGATTTTTTAAATATAAATTGATATTTTTTAACATTTAACAAATCATCTTTAAAAAAATAAAAAAAATCCAAAGCGCCGATTGGCTGTTTCTAGAATTGTCCAACTCGTCCGGATCAGAATCCATTACGTTTAGTGTACCAAAAATCAGAAGCCACGGTTAATTTACCCTTATACATAGCTATAGGTGGATGCGCACGCAGGTATCTCTATCTCTTTCTCACTATTCCTCTTTCTCTCTCTTTCTCTCCCACTGTCTCTGGAAGTTGCCGTGTGTCACACGTACACGCATACATACAAAGTTCAGGACTGTAGGTTATGTATGTGTATGAACAGCTGATGACTTGACCAGATCCTTCACCAGAATCCGTCGTCAGACCGCGGGGTTTCTGGCCATATTTTCTGCCCAGAATCTGCCCACCGAGCAGAAAATTCAACGGATTCTGGCCATATTCCGTTCAATTTTCTACCAGGGAAGAAATTATTTTGAATTAAGAACATATTTCCTTGATTCAATCAAAAACCTTCAAGAAACTACAGTTTCTTGAAACAAGAAATCTTTTTCTAGAAACAAGGAATCTTTTTCTTGAATCGAGGAATTTTTTTTCTCTGTGTGAGAATCATAGAATCTCTGTATGGCCGGGCTGTGATTCGGGTAAGAAGTAATGGGAAGTTATCGGATGAGTTTGATGTATCTGAGGGAGTACTGCAAGGTGAATCGCTGAGTGCACTCCTATTCATTCTTTTTGTGCCTGACTTTGAGTCTAATTTGAGGAGTAGAGGTCTCGAAGGTCCAGATATTGATGGCCTGAATGACTTTCTGCTCATACTTTTTGCGGATGACACAGTTTTGCTTGCCAGAAACTACATTCACATGACACAACTATTACAGGCGCTAGAAGAGTACTGTAATGATAAGGGCCTCACAATTAACGCAACTAAAACGAAGGTCATGATATTCAGAAGTAAAGGCAATCCGCGAGGCCTAAAAAAGATGCGATATACTTTGTACGGCGAGGACATTGAAATTGTTAAATCCTTCGTTTATCTAGGAGTAAATATATCTTCCAACGCCAGATCTCACGCGGCTCTAATCACTGTAATCGGTAAGGCAAAGGCAGCATCTCAATCTGTGATAAATGTTGTATGTAAATCGAAAACTATCCCGTGGGAATCTACCCTAAAGTTATATCAAAGCATGGTTACTTCAGTAAATTCTCTATGCCTTTCCTGCGTGGGGTCTAACTGTGTTGGACGATATTGAAGCTATGCAAGCCTATTTATTTGAAAAACTACTAACTCTTCCTAAATGCACATCTGGCTGGGCAATACGCCTCGAGTACGACCTTGTCCAGTCACAGCTTTTCGCTATGCGGAATGTATGGAACTGGTACATACATATCCTGCAAGCTGATGATATACATATTTACCCAAGTTATGTCTTAAACGCTTATTCACCCTAGCAACCAATCCTGCTGCCAAAATAAAACACAACTGGCAACTTCAATTTAGAGATTTTCTACATAACTGCGACTCAGTGGAACTCTGGGGAAATAGGAATCCGGCTGTGTGGATTGTGGGAAGAAATAAAACCTTGGATAACTTTGCATTATGCCTGAGGAGGAAAGACTATAGTCTCGGTACACCTCCTCAACCTCCTGTCAATTCTATATCCCGAGAAGCATTGGCCAGCCAGTAGTGAACTATACGGTAAACAAGCATCTATCGTGTGTTAAAAAAAAGTACCAGCGCAAGTAAGGCTCTCCAATGTTTATACCTGTTTTGTTAGCCACTCCCCGAGGATTGTTAAGCTTGATGTTAGAGGTCAATGTCATTGCTGTAATCAAGGCAAACCTGAATTGTTACACCATCTAATTTTTGGTTGTGCTGCCTTTTCAAAGCGACGCTCCAAATATCTAACAGAGATTTTGATGACCGATCTACATCCGGACAGTTTCGCTGCTGAATTCTTTCAGTTGGTTGAGACGCGCTCTTCCTACTGCGAAGCATTTTTCCGCTATATCAAGGAAATGCTAAAGATAAGGAAGAGTATAATGCTCTCCCAGGCGGAGAAGTGAGGTACTGACTGAACTGACTGAGTTTGGTAATTGCTGCCCTGTTATCGCGACCACCCCTTCTAGATGTGTCTGAACCTTGTATATTGCGCATACGTATATATATTGCCTGAGGCACCTGTGACTATACAGGGTGTCCCAACTTAAAGTACGCATTACGTTTTCAGCCGACCTAACGTTTCAACTGGAAAATGTGTCCTACAAAAGTTGTCCGGTTCAGAGGGGGACACATGAAGAATTTTCTTTTCGCGGTCCAGCATCATAATTGGTGATGCTGTGGAGGATGGACCAGTTGTTTCAAATGGAATCATACATTTTTGTTGCAACTAAAATATTTTCTATTCAAAAATGTACAATTTTCTCAGGAAACTTTTTTTTGTAAAATGAATAGTTCGTGAGATGGAACAAATAAACGAATACCACCATCAACAGCAAAACCTCTCTGTGATATGTGTGATATGTCGGAGCATCAGTGGGGTGACTACAGATGTTCAAAAATACCACCATCAAGAGCAAGACACGCTCTCACTCGCTTTTCGAAGCTCTCCGCCGTTTTCAGAAGGATTGCCCAGAAAAAGTTTCCTGAGAAAATTGTTCATTTTTAAATGGAGAATATTTGAGTTGCAACAAAAATGTATGATTCCATTCGAAAAAACGGGTCCATCCTCCACAGCATCACCAATTATGATGCTGGACCGCAAAAAGAAAATTCTTCATGTGTCCCCCTCTGAACCAGACAACTTTTGTAGGATACATTTTCCAATTGAAACGTTAGGTCGGCTGAAAACGTAATGCGTACTTTAAATTGGGACACCCTGTATGTTGAGCATACTACCACAGAAATAAAAATTACTATGAACCACATTTATATACACCTTTGTACCCCTCTGATGGGATCTTTGTATCTCGAGAAAATAAACATATATAATTCCTTGACCAGATGAACCTCGTCAAGTTTTTCCATGCTAAAAGCATGTAAATATTACGATTCTTCTTTAGCCGTGCACAACTCAGCCGCATTTCAATGGATTGTTCTGATCTAAGACTCATTTTACACAGAATTTAATGTTCTTACAAAGTGCCCACGGTAGTTTGACTGACTTAATAATATGAAACTTGACATTTAATTGGAATTTTATATATAAAAAAATCAGAGTCCTTATATCTTTTTAAATACTGGTACGAGAGGCTTCATTTATTAAACTTTTTTTGTAGACAATTAAATTTCCTACAAAATTGTCGTGGGTTTTTTTTCTCCAAGTACAACCGTTTATTCGCTCACAGCGAGAAAAGAAGAATTATGCATAAAATCGACTTTGAAGCCTCGGACAGGTGCAGCAGTTGAAACCACAGCCAAACTACCGGAGGCACTCTTGAAGAACACTAAATCTTCTGTAAAATGAATCTTAGACCAGAGCAATCCATCGAAATGCGGCTGTGTTGTGCGCGGCTAAAAAAAAAGTCGTAACGTCTACATGCTCTTAGCATGTGAAAACTTGAAAAGAAGAGCACGAGTACTTAGAATTGGAATTAAGAGCTAAAAATCAAACAGCATTCTCTTTTCAACGTACACAAGAAGATTTTTAAGTGGGAGTTGGAAAAAAAAAATAGTCGTATCAAAAAAATCAAGTTGAAAAAATAGCGATGTTCCCATGTTCATTAAATGGGAAAAATACTTTTGCGATGGGCCCCGCCAAAAAAAATCGCACCGTGGTCATATTGATAGGTATTAATATTGACCTCATACACTCACATTTTGAGGGGTGCGAGGGTAAATTAAAAAATATGGACCAGAAAATGATTTGCCCTAATGTACATTATGCGCCTTTTTTGTTGCGTTTATAGTAGAGTTAATAAAATATTGATTGATGTTAGCTTACCTCAACCTCCTGGGCCTCAAGCTTTTGTAACATCCCGGATGACCCTGGGTCCCCAACTGTTGAGTTGGCCAAAGTGGTGCTGTAAATAAAGAAACAAAAAGACAAGAATGAATTTGAGAAAATAGAAATGAAATTTGAATCATTTGCTTTCTTATAGTATATACACAGCATTCGTGAATGCGGGTGACTCCCTGTTCACTCGATTCAGCTCGACACAGATATTTGCATTGCCGTAGATTTAAATATCTATGTCGAGCTGGATCGAGTGAACCGGGAGCGACCCGCATCCACGAATACTCATGAGGTCCTTTCGTTTTACAAATCGAGGGGCTGCACTGGGCTGCACTGAACCAATCATCTTGAAGCTTAGACTAGTATAGTCTAGTATACTAGTATAGTATAGTCTAGTATACTAGTATAGTATAGTCTAGTATACTAGTATAGTATAGTCTAGTATACTAGTATAGTATAGTCTAGTATACTAGTATAGTATAGTCTAGTATACTAATATAGTATAGTCTAGTATACTAGTATAGTATAGTCTAGTATACTAGTATAGTATAGTCTAGTATACTAGTATAGTATAGTCTAGTATACTAGTATAGTATAGTCTAGTTTACTAGTATAGTATAGTCTAGTATACTATAGTATAGTATAGTATAGTATAGTATAGTCTAGTATACTATAGTATAGTATAGTATAGTATAGTATAGTATAGTATACTAGTCTACGCTCCAAGGTGATTGGTTCAGTGCAGCCCAGTGCAGCCCGATTTTTTGTAAAACGAAAGCACCTCTTGTCTTTCATGACATTTGCTCTGAAACTTCAACTGTCAATTTCAATAGTCTGAAATTTTCAACAGGGCAATTATGTCTCTTTTTTCGGCATAGGCATTGAAAAGTCACTTTATGACGCCTGTTTTCGATCCACAAAGTGTCACTTTATACGGTTGATCTCAGAACTGCCCTATAAAGTCTTTATACGGCAGTTTGGACGCGCAGTTCGAAGTGCGCATTCCAAAGCTGCCATATATAGTACATTATGTCACTAGGCCGATTAAGTATTTTCCGACGAATTTGAGTTTATAATCCGAGCCGAAGGCGAGGATTATGATGAAATTCGTCAGAAAATACTTTTTGGGCCGTGTGACATATAGAATTTTATGTGTCTAGGCCAAAAACCGCGTTTAAACCGAGCGAAGCGAGGTTAAAACAGCGGTTTTACGGCCTATGACACATAAAAGTCTTTATACGGCAGTTTCGATGCGCGGTTCGAAGTGCGCGACAGATCGCACCGTAACCTCACTCTCCGCCTAGTGAATCTCAACAGGCGTCAAAGTGACTTTTCATGCCTATTTCGAAAAAAATACAGTATAGGGCGCACCCGTAAACCGTTTTTGACTCGAATAATGATTTCAGAACTCGCTTCCGGCTCGCCTTTAGCTCGTCCTGAAATCATTATTTACGCCGAAAAACACTTGGTTTACGGGCATGCCACATAATATACTATTGCAATCCCAAGGGATTATGCAATACACCAATTTTGCAATCCCAAGCGTGGTGTGAATATTAGATGGTGTGCCTAGAACTACCCTGACACGCCCACTTTTCAAAACAAAACAGACTTAAGTATGATGAGTACCAACTGTCTAAGAAAACCCTATATTGCTGGGGAATAATTTTTTATTCAACTATGGCACCACTTTTTGGTGACGTCACAGCGCATGGAATACACGCCGCGCTCGTGGTGTTGACCAATAACCACCAATTTGTTGTAAAATAAATTGTGTATTTCTCTACCGTTGTTTGCATGCAAGAGTGATGGAAGTTTCTAGTGTGGGTTACGATTGCTGAAATGGCGTATGCGTGTATTGTAGAAGGCTGTAAAAATAATCGTACGAACGTTCGGAAATCTAACGGATACATAAGCTTTTTTCGTTTACCACAATCCGGCGTGATGCGTGAGGGTTGGTTGAAGAGAATTGAGCAGGTGAAAATGCCGGCAATCTTTGAGAATGGTGAGTATCAATTATCGGTATAAATTTAATCAGTTATTTTACCCTTCGCGGTCACCCGGGGTTAATACGACCCCGGTGTTTTTCGTCGTTTTTGTCTAAGTTCACATTTCAACTTTTAAGCATTTTCCACATTTTTTCAACGTGTGTTGTCATTTAGTTTCTTATATATTAACTTTTGCTACATATTCTACAAGGTTCAAAGTACGTTCCATAATTTTTTGGTCCCGAAGGGACAGGTAATTTTCATATGGCAAGCGTTTCAGATCAGCTGCGGTCCCTTCCAGGGCCCGGCAACTCTATAAGGGGAGGCGTGAGGGTATTCTAGTAATAATGACCAACTGAAGGGGCGCTCGTGGCGCTTCGCGCGCGCGCCACCCTGCGTGATATTTCGGCGTTATTTTGGCGGCCATGACGCCAACGGTGACGCGGTCCGGTGTCCGCCATTGTTAGAGAGTCGTTTGAAGTGATCAGAAGTTGTAAGAAGTGTCGAGAAGTGTTAAAAAAGTTCAAAATAAAGTGCGTGGCTGTGCGTGGCTACGATGGCTCCTGTTCGGAAGAACACAGCGTTGGGGAGATGTGTGGTGTTGAACTGTGAGACGGATTGTCAGAAATCAACGGCTCACCGGATTCCGAAAAATGCAGACAAAGCTAGCCTCTGGGTGAAAAGTTTGGGTAATCCTGAACTCTGTAGCCTGGGGGCGGCCGAGTTAAACAAATACCGGGTATGCAGCAAGCATTTCACCAGCGCTGATTATTTGTGGCAAACTCGGAGACCAACTCTGAAAGAGGGAGTTGTGCCGAGTTTGCGGCTACCGATCGGTGCTGGTGTGTGTACCGGCAATTTTTCGGAATCCGAGAGGCCAGAGAGCACCGACAATTTCGCCACGGTTATCACCGAAGTTCCAGAGGAGTCTGCACCAGCGGAGCATGGAAAATCGGAAAAAAGGCCCTACGAGGACGCTTCCCCTAGTGTTTCACTGAAACGGATGCGTCCTCTAGGTGCCCACGTTTCGGGCTTGTCGAGACGAGAAAGGTACTTAACCAAGAAGGCTCGGCAGTTACGGTCTGCGGTCGCTGTTGCCCAAAAGAGGGGTTCCAGCTACAAGAAAAGACTGCACGAAGCAATGAAGCTTTTCAGCGATAATTCCCTCCAAGCGTTCACTAACAAATTAACTAGAAAACAATTTTTATTTTTCAGGATGCAGCTGCGGAATAACGGAGTATCACCACGAGGACGACGCTTCAGCATGGAAGAGAAACTACTAGCGCTTTCTTGGATGAAAGCTTCAGGCAGGGGGTATCGTTTACTACAATCACAATTTCAATTGCCTTGCACTCGAACATTAACTTCATTATTAAATAAATCTGCATTAGATTCAGGAATCAATAAAAAAGTAATTAGAGCTTTAAAGAAGAAGGTAGCCGCTTTCAAAGATCCTCAAGATAAATTTGTAACCCTTATGTGGGATGAAGTAAAGTTAGATGCCAATTTACAATATGACCCTAAATTAGATAAAATCATTGGTTTCGAGGATTGGGGCAATCGTAGAACGTCAACTCTTGCTGATCATGCGCTTGTTTTTATGGTTCGTGGAATTAAAAATAATTGGAAGATGCCCCTTAGCTTTACATTTTGTGCCTCTCAGACAAAAACAGCGCAATTATTGCAATTAATTAAATTACACATTAAAATCCTTTTAGAAGTTAGTTTGTCAACAGTTGTAACAGTTTGTGATCAAGGATCTTCGAATGTCGCTGCCATTCATCAACTTCAGAGAGAATCTCGTGCATTTAACTTGAAAAATAATTTACCAACCGATCCCACAGTTATTTTAGTTTACGGAATAGAAATTATACCTATTTATGATCCTCCTCATCTTTTGAAATGTCTTCGCAATAACATGCTCACTAAACATCTTGAATTTAAGCCTTGGGGTCTCCCCGATAATCAACGTCATTTTGCAGATTGGATTCACCTGGAGCTGCTGCATAACCTGGACTTGTATGCAGAAACAGATAATCGGAGCCTATGGAGACTTACGAAAGGCCATGTAGATCAGAGGTCCATCAAGAAGATGCGAGTAAAGTACGCTGCTCAAGTCTTCAGTAAAACTTGTGCAACTTTCTTAGCCATGGCCGCTCGATATGGTATGTGATACAAGATATCATTCATTGATAAACGTGATAATTTAATTTGTATCATTTTTTCAAAAATTATAATCTTATTATGTTTTCCAGGCTCTAAAACAACAGCAGGGGCTACAATGCCTAAGGAGGCAGCCGATACCAGTAAAATATTAGCTTTTTTTAATGATTTATTTGATTCAGTTAACGGCTCTTCCAGCACTGGGGAAAGAAGCACGAATCTACGCAGTGCAGTTACACTCACCTCCGCACATTTAGGGTTTTGGGGGGATGCTAGAAAGAGATTAAGTAGTATGCGATTTGTAAGAACCGATAATTGTAGGCCCGTTAAACTAGTTCCGTGTTTAGAAAATTGGAACCGAACATTAGACGGATTCCAACATATTAGGAAGCGACTGCTCGTTAAGGAAAAATTTAAATCTTTTGCCCCGCGTAACATCAATCAGGATTCATTAGAAAATTTTTTTGGTTCAATTCGCAGTCACGGTTGGCGCAATGTGAATCCCTCATGCAAGCACTTCACTGCAGCATATCAATCTCTGGTCGTCAACAGCATATCGTTTCCTCATTCACGGGAAGCGAACTGTGAGGACGACCAAGGTGATATGCTCCAAGATTTGAGCTGCATGATGGAGAATCAGAGCGCCGAGCCAGTCACTGATAGTTCAATGGATGATTTGCCTTTGCCTGTAGAAAATTGTAACGAGCAGTCGGTTCCTAATTCTATTTTTTATGAACCTATGCATAGTCATGCTGCGAGTGTTGTAGCTCAAAAGTTGTTAAAATTTGTAAATAATTGTGCAGAATGTGAAAAGTGTATGTTAGCAGAAAATTGTGACCCATTTAGTAATGATCAGCGAATAAGTATTCCAGGTAGCCAAAACTTACGTAATGTCAATTCAGTCTTTGTAACGTCACTCGACAATTGTAATCAGTTATTAAAATCCATACTCCCTCGCTATTGTTTTAGAAGAAAATTGATCTCAACGCTTCATTCAAAACTAAGTGAGAATGAAGCTGTGACTTGGTCCACTTGTACAAAGCATGCCTCTGTTATAAAATCGAAATTCATCCAGATATCGATTTTGTCTCAGGTGCATGCTTTTTGTGGCAATGTTAATAGAATTCTTAAAGGTAAATACGATAGCTCACTGTACTGTAAAAATTTTGTATTTAGGCAAGCTAGGACTTATAGATTTAAACACTCGCAGCATAAGAAAAATTTGTAAATATCATACGTTTCTTAGTTTTTAAGTAAATAGTAAAATCAATTATTTAAGTTTTTGATGTGCAGGTCAATGAAGTATCTAAGTATTTAGTTTGTAGTGGAATCAATTATTTAAGTTTTTTTATGTGCAGATCAATGAAGTATCTAAGTATTTAGTTTGTAGTGGAATCAATTATTTAAGTTTTTTATGTGCAGATCAATGAAGTATCGAAGTATTTAGTTTGTAGCGGAATCAATTATTTAAGTTTTCAGTTTCTAGTAACGCCTACTAAATTGTAATGAATTGTTCAAGTTTTGAGATTATATTAGAATTACGTATGTATAATTACGATTAACAACTCTCTGAGTGATATATAGATTTTAATGATTGTTAGCAAATAATTTCATTAATGTGAGCTGGATGTGACTTTAAATATTGGATCACCTTAGGGTTTTTTGCCTTCTGCTTTTTCCCAAGGTTTGTTATTCATAACTTGTATCAGTTTTTTTCGGAATTCAAATGGGTTTTTTCGCCTTCAGCATTTTTCCCATTACTGCCTTCATGTTCCCAAGGGTTTTTTTTCAATTAAGTTTTTACCCTGATCTTAAAATCAATTTAAATTTCTTGTTTCAATTTCAAGCCAAAAATAAACTAATAAGTTAACCAAAAACAGATGTGTTCTTTGTTTTATTTGATTGTACATATATGCAATAATCAAAAAAAGCGTTGTTTCATAACACGTTGTTTTGATTATTACAAATATGAATAAAATCCCGCCACCTAATCAAAATTATCACTTTCGCAAAATAGAGAGAATGCCCGTACCGATATATCAGTTTGAACAGCCCGCTATGAAGTTTAGTGTCTTGAGCAAACTATAGAGGCGCGCGCGAAGCGCCACGAGCGCCCCTTCAGTTGGTCATTATTACTAGAATACCCTCACTGCTCCCCTTATAGAGTTGCCGGGCCCTGGTCCCTTCGACCCCATGTGACCGTCCGGTAAATGTATAGGAACGTGTGACCGCAAAGGATTAAGATCGTAGACCATATTCCTGGGAAATTGTCTGTGAATTGTCTACCAATTATTGCTTACCATACCTCGTTCAATTATAACAATTTTTGTCTTATTCTTTCAGTTAGAATATGTTCGGGCAGAAGAGCATACAACCAATAAGAAAAGAAATAAGCATTCCATATTACCGAAAACCAGTTTTACTTTCATCATGCAGTGAAAACTTCGACTCCGACAAAAGACCGACCTTATTTCTCGGCTGACCGAGAAATTCATCACTTGGACACATCAATGACATTGAAGTCTGCATCGTTGAAACACAACGAACTCCGAAAAAAAAAAATCGGGGGGTGAATCACAACGGAAATATGGTGTACACACGGTCGGAAATGTTAGGAAATATTGCGAGATATTGGGAGATATTACGGTCAGAAATGTTGGGAAATATCGGGAAATATCGGGAAATATCGGGAGATATCGGGAAATATCGGGAGATATTGGAAGATATTGGAAAATATCGGGAGATATTGGAAGATATCACGGTCGGAAATTTTGGGAAATATTGGGAGATATGGGGAGATATTCAGAAAAAGGGAGATATGGTGAACGCATTTCTGCTTGTGATTCACCCCCCGAAAAAATTTTTAAATATATCAATTTACCAAAAATGATCCTGCTATGTCTGAAAATTGAAAACGACTAGAAATAACTTGAAAATGTTAATAAACCTAGTAGGATCATTTTTATGCTATGTATTTTTTTTTAAATTCACGTTGAATTTCGTTGCGTTCCGACGATGCAAACTTCAATGTCATACACATCAAACAACTAAATTCAGTATTATTATAAATATAATGATTTTTCATCATTTCTCATTGTCAGAATAATAATATAAATTAAATTAAATACAAAAAAAATGTAAGTTTGTACTGTAAATTTTATAAGATTCGTAATCTCATTATTATATTAATCATAAGATATCTTTACGTTGTTAACTTTTACGTTGTACCACTGTATTGTATATTGCTCACTGATGTGTTATTTTAATACTGCTAATGTTGTTCCACTGAATTATATTATTGCTTACAAGTTTTTTTAAATATATAAAATACAGTCGCGTGACATTGTGCGCATTGCATTATACCAAATTTGCATACTTTATTTTATGCCCTACCAATAAAATTGATAATTACCTATCTACTATTTTTTATTATATCTACAAATTAAATTTCTGAGTTGACATCAAATTTTTGTAGATTTTATAATTTCGCAATATTTAAAACACCCGCTCGTGAATTCCCCAGAGAAATCCAACATTAGCAAAACAAATCCCTAACGATTCTAGGGAATTTCAACGGTTGGTACACTTTGATACTTAAGTCCATCGCCAGACGAGAGAGAAACTTTTTTAGAGAGAGAAGCTGCACTCCTAGGCACACCATCTATACTCACACCACGATCCCAAGGGATTGTAAAACACCAATTCACATCGTTGATTCATTGAATTCGCTATTTGCACATATGTGTGACAACTTTTCTTGGCATTAGCCTGAAATCAGCCTCTTTCAACTGAGAAAACTGGCAACGAAAATTGCAGTTTCAGAACAGATGTTATGAAATAGCTTTTTTTATAACACGTGCATGAAAAGTGGGGCGTTGCATGTCAGTTTTGTTCGGGACTTAGGCTGGATTCCCATGGGGCCCGAATTCACGGAATCGGAACGGAATTCTAGTGACTTTTTCTATGTGTAGTGTATACATACACGCAATACATAGAAAAAGTCACCAGAATTCCGTTCCGATTCCGTGAATTCGGGCCCCATGGGAATCCAGCCTTAGGGTCTGTTTAGAGGCGCGCTCTAGGGAAAAAAGTAGGTATGAAATAAGATGGCGTAGAGAAGACGAGGAGAGAGAAAGTGTAGGCAATAAAGGATGTTTATTAATAAGAAAAAGCAGTGTTAAAACGTTAATAAACCCAATCCTAAAACATATGGCGCCCAACAAGCGGCTAGAATCTGTGAAATAAAAACAAAACGAAGTGAAAAGGGCAATACATGTGAAGCCAACTAACGTGACGCCGCACGAGGCAAAGTGTGAAACGCAACGAGTCAACAAAGAGAATTCAACAATCTAACGGAAAATGGGAAAATAGGTGATAAAACAATAACAACAAAAAGTCTGTGTAAAGTGTGAGTATCAAAAGGGCATACGCAAGCGAAGTGAAAATATCGTACGCGAAAAAACCGGCCAACCAAGGTCAAGCAAAACAAAATGGCGGATTTGAAGAGTCTCATCAAAGAACGAGGAATAACAAAGAGTCAAATGACCCGCATGTACAATAAAGTTGCAGTAGGAAATCTAAGCGTAAAAGAAGCAAAGATAAGGTTAGTAAAAATCGAAGAAATTTGGGCTAACTTCACGAAGATTCAGCAAAGAATTGAACAATTGAGAATAGGAAAAGATGACGCCGAACAACAACAAATCGAAATGGAAGAAGAAGATACACGAGAAGAATTCGAGAACTCGTATTTTACAGCAGCGTCAAACCTACAAGGTATAATAGACAACGCAGCGCAAGCAGAGGCACAGGCTGCAGCAGGCGAAGGAAGAACGGAGCAGGTTATCCAGCCGCAGAGAAGAATGGATGTCAAACTACCTGTACTTGCGATACCAGAGTTCAACGGGGACTATGACAAATGGATGTTGTTCAAAGATTCATTCGAATCATTGATAGACCAAAACGTAAGTCTAACCGAAATTCAAAAGTTTCGATATTTGAGAAGCGCCTTGAAAGGTGACGCAATCGACGTAATCGCAGGATTAAACACAACGACAGAAAATTATCAGCATGCCTGGAACCTACTCAAAAAGAATTATGATAACAAAAAGCTAATAATAAACACGCATTTAAATCATTTATTGAATTTTCCAATGATTTCACGAGACAAAGCAGACAGGCCAGCATCGATGAAACAATTCATTGTTCACATCCGTAAACACGTCAAAGCGCTGGAGGTATTAAAACAACCGGTCGAACATTGGGATACAATTCTGATACATCTAGCCAAGAGCAGACTGGACTTCATGACGCAGTGTGAGTGGGAAAAGGAGATCGGACAATCTACAGAAGAAATGCCAAAGGTAGAGGACCTACTCAAATTTCTAGAAGAAAAATGCAGTACTCTGGAACTAGTCGATAGCAACAAAGTTAAACCGGACCATGTGAAGAACATCGGAGCCAGAAAAAATGACCATCGAGTAGCGATGGCAGCAACGACACAAGAGGGATGTGTAATTTGCAAACAAAGGCATGGAATCTACAAGTGTCCAGACTTCATCAAGTTGAGTACGTATGACAAAAGTGAATTAGTCAAGGAAAAACGATTATGCATAAATTGTTTAAACCCTGGACATTACAGTAGAGATTGTAAGGCAGGAGGTTGTAAAAAAATGTGATAGAATGCACAACACGCTGTTACATTGGGAAAGACCACCGTTGTCAGACTTTAGAAATGGAAAAAATGAGTTAGCGGAGGCTTCAGAGTCAGCTACAACTCATCATGCAGGCCGAGCACAGCTAAGTGAAGCATCGATGGAGCAAAATAACAATCAAGGACCAAATCAAGATGGAAACGCAGTGAGTAACCATTGTAGCAGACAATCTACCTCTCACATTATTTTGTCAACAGCCCAAGTCTATGTCGAGGACAAAAATGGAAGTCAACATCGTTGCAGGCTTCTACTTGATCCTGGTTCTCAAGTTCACTTTGCAACAGAAGATCTGATCAAGAGACTAGGGCTGCCAATCAAGAAAGGAAACCGAGCTATAGATGGGATCAACAATACAAAGACCAACGTAGCCAAGTCAGCACAGATAACAATTCAATCTATTCACAATAATTTCAAGACAAGTTTGGATTGCTTAGTCACACCGAGGATCACGAAAAAGTTACCACAGGTAACGATCAATCGAAGGGGAATGAACATACCTGAGTATGTCAGGCTAGCAGATCCAGAGTTTGACAAACCTCGGGAGATTGATATACTTATCAGTGCAGCTTTGTTTTGGGAATTACTAGGCCCAGAACGAATCAAACCGGTGAAGGGACAGCCTCATTTACAACAAACAAAACTAGGATGGATTGTAGGCGGAGAGATTATTGAAGCTCAGACCCAGAATCAATCAGCCACCTGTCACTTAGTGACCAACGATGAATTGGATAAGAAACTAGAAGACTACTTTCGTGTAGAAGGGATACGAGCACCTCGCCAATTCAACAAGGAAGAGAGACACTGCGAAGATTATTATGAGAAGACATCTTACAAAGATGAATCGTCGGGACATATAATCGTCAGACTACCAAAAAAAGACAATGTCACACTAGGAGAATCAAGGAGTGTAGCCTATAAAAGACTCAAGGCGCTAGAAAGAAGATTTCAAACCGACTCACAATTGAAGGAAGACTATGTATCGTTTATGAGAGATTACGAGAAAATGGGACATATGAAAAAGGTAACAAGCCAAGTCAACGACCAAAATGGAGAGGCATACTTTATTCCTCACCAACCAGTACTACGACCAGATAGCATTACCACAAAATTGAGAGTTGTTTTCGATGCATCAGCTAAGACATCTCGGGGAACCTCACTCAATGATAAATTGATGACAGGACCAAACTTACAATCTGATTTATTGGAAGTTATATTGAGATTCAGAACCTATGAAATTGTAATCACAGCTGACATCGCGATGATGTTTCGGCAAATCTACATTGACGAGCAAGATCAACCATTGCAGTGCATTTTATGGAGAGAAGACCCGGAAAAGGAAGCCGAAACTTATCAACTTACCAGTGCAAATAACTATACTAAATTTTAGATTTTTTTATCAATAATTATCGGAGTTATGGAAATTCAATGTTTAGTTTTGAAAAATACATGCTATTTCCCATTTAAAACTTTGACTGTCGTGGGGGCCGGGTTAATATTAATATTAAGGGCTTAAACTTGGCAGGCGTTTTTTCTGATTTATTTGGAACCGATTTAGGACTATCGTCGGAAAAAATTCGAACATACCCCAAATAAGGACCACCCTAATATATATATATATATGGGGCATTCCATGGTAAATCACACAGAATAAAACCCGACCGATTCCGATTTGCTTCATATTTTTTCGTGTTGTTGTTATCACTGAAAAAGACGTCTGTGATTTTTTTCAGATTTTTATTGCCAGTCGTTTGGATTTTTTTTTTTTTTTTTTTTTTTTTTCAGTAATCGTAAATCCAATCAAATAAATGATTTGAAAAAATGATTCGGGCCAACTTTTTCGTAATTTCACGCAGTTTAACATTAAAATAATAGACAAATTTTTAAGCATCATGTCGAGCATTTTTATCTGGTTTAACGTAAAAAATATCGACTTTCGCTAAGTATGCCCCCTGCGATCCTGTTCAAAAAAATCACGAAAATTCCGCATTGAAAATCAAAAATTTTAAGCCCAAGGCCATGGTGGAGAAATGATTCCTTCAGTTTTGTTAAATTTTTTTTGTAAATATTTTCCGTTGTTTTTCACTGCTTACTCCAATACGATAAAAAAAAGGTGATGCCCATCTACCAACTCAATTATTCTTACCAATAGCCATCATAAATAATCAATAGTTATCTTTTAAGCAGAAAATCATGATTTCAAATAATTCACATCCTATTTATATTATTCGATATTATTATTTATTATTTTCCTTCGGCCCCTTTGCTACACAGCATAAGCCAGCTTCTTATTGCGAATCATTGCGAATTCATTGAGGATTGGTTTAAATTCACGCATCAATTCATTCATTAAATTTATTTACGTTAACCCTTTGTGTCACACATTTTTTTTTTTTTTTTTAAACACAAAAAAAAGTTTGAAAATTCGATCGAAATTGCTCAGCAAATGGTTATAAAACAGGTGGCACTCTCAGAGTGCCACCATGGCACAAAGGGTTAAATAAAATATTAAACGACATTCATATGGTCAAACTAAATTTCAAACTCCTCCTTAATTTATACAGCTTTATAGTAGGCCCGTTGAGTTTTCTAAGCCCCCTGAAGTAGAGGCACGTCTCAAAAATTATAATTCATCGTAGTAAAATAAGTAAATTCCTTACAAATTATGGAGTAAGCAGTGAAAAACAACGGAAAATATTTACAAAAAAAATTTAACAAAACTGAAGGAATCATTTCTCCATCATGGCCTTGGGCTTAAAATTTTTGATTTTCAATGCGGAATTTTCGTGATTTTTTTGAACAGGATCGCAGGGGGCATACTTAGCGAAAGTCGATATTTTTTACGTTAAACCAGATAAAAATGCTCGACATGATGCTTAAAAATTTGTCTATTATTTTAATGTTAAACTGCGTGAAATTACGAAAAAGTTGGCCCGAATCATTTTTTCAAATCATTTATTTGATTGGATTTACGATTACTGAAAAAAAAAAAAAAAAAAAAAATCCAAACGACTGGCAATAAAAATCTGAAAAAAATCACAGACGTCTTTTTCAGTGATAACAACAACACGAAAAAATATGAAGCAAATCGGAATCGGTCGGGTTTTATTCTGTGTGATTTACCATGGAATGCCCCATATATATATTAAGGTGTCCCTTATTTTCATCATTTTTCGAAATTTCGGAGCACGCCCCCTAGATCGATTGTTCATTTGAAAATATGAATTTAGGCGCAAAAAAAATGTTCTATCTTATTATTAACACGTGCGTGCAAGCACGAGATTTTTTAAATGCAATTAACACGGGATATCGCTGGATTCTCAGTGATAATTTCTTTCAACATTACACGTTGAATATTTCCGAGTATAAACTATGGGATGTTGTTGAAGGACGATGCATTTACATGGAAAAATATTTATTTCTGACATATGATGGGGTATGACGGTGCAGTCGGGGGCAATATGAACGAACTAACTAAAACACTTCAAATTCTTAAATTTTCTACATATTCGTATAGGTATATAGGGGAGAGCGGGGCAAAGAGGGCAGCGGGGCAAAGAGAAAAAAAAAAAAAAATTCTTTGAAAATTTTGGATTTTTTTGGATTTTTTTTTTCAATAAAAATTGTTTCCCAAAGAAATTCTTTTTTATTCAAATTTAATTTCAAAAATTTGGCCGAGGTGCCCCTTTTGCCCTGCTCTTCCCTATATATACGAATATGTAGAAAATTCAAGAATTTGAAGCGTTTTCGTTAATTGGTTCATATTGCCCCCGACTGCACCGACATACCCCATCATATGTCAGATATAAATATTTTTCCATGTAAATGCATCGTCCTCCAACAACATCCCATAGTTTATACTCGGAAATATTCAACGTGTAATGTTGAAAGAAATTATCACTGAGAATCCAGCGATATCCCGTGTTAATTGCATTTAAAAAATCTCGTGCTTGCACGCACGTGTTAATAATAAGATGAAACATTTTTTTTTGCGCCTAAATTCATATTTTCAAATGAAGAATCGATCTAGGGGGCGTGCTCGGAAATTTAAAAAAATGATGAAAATAAGGGACACCCTAATATATCTCGGGCACCTTCGGCGCCCTCTACTACGACTCGTGCAAACGTCTCACCTTCGCTAGACATGGCCATTTTCCCCCCCTAGTTGCACAATATACTATTTTTGGGTGTAAAAAAAAAACCGGGTTTACACCGACAAAATATTTCAAAGTGTAACTATGATGTAATTTTTTTTCGATCGAAAAAAGCAGGTATGTATAGATTCCAAATTGCCTGAAACGGATAAATAACCCGACATAAAAGTGATTTTTTTGGGTGTAATAAAAAACCGGGTTTACGACAAAATATTTCAGTGTCACTCTGATGTAATTTTTTTTCGATCTAAAAAAGTAGGTATGTATAGATTCCAAATTGCCTGAAACGGATAAATAACCCGACATCAAAATGATTTTTTTGGGTGTAAAAAAAAAACCGGGTTTACACCGACAAAATATTTCAAAGTGTCACTCTGATGTAATTTTTTTTCGATCGAAAAAAGTAGGTATGTATAGATTCCAAATTGCCTGAAACGGATAATAACCCGACATGAAAGTGATTTTTTTTGGGTGTAAAAAAAAAAACGGGTTTACACCGACAAAATATTTCAAAGTGTAACTATGATGTAATTTTTTTTCGATCGAAAAAAGCAGGTGTGTATAGATTCCAATTTGCCTGAAACGAATAATAACCCGACATGAAAGTGATTTTTTTGGGTGTAAAAAAAAAAAACGGGTTTACACCGACAAAATATTTCAAAGTGTAACTATGATGTAATTTTTTTTCGATCGAAAAAAGCAGGTATGTATAGATTCCAAATTGCCTGAAACGGATAAATAACCCGACATTAAAGTGATTTCTTTGGGTGTAAAAAAAAAAAAAAACGGGTTTACACCGACAAAATATTTCAAAGTGTCACTCTGATGTAATTTTTTTTCGATCGAAAAAAGTAGGTATGTATAGATTCCAAATTGCCTGAAACGGATAAATAACCCGACATTAAGGGGGGGGGTTACCCAATCAGTTACCGATTTGTCTATTTTCTCCTAAACGGGGTAATCAATCGACTTGTCCTTTCGGCAGCCGATGTTTGATGAGTAATGAGTTCGAATTGGTACGTTTGATCGGATGAAATCGGGATTTTTTATTTTTTTTCGATCGAAAAGTGTTGGCGTGCCATTTATTGCGACTTATATCAAAGCCCATGCATCAAACATGTAAAATCGAGCTCTGTCGCCCGATTCTGTGAGGGATTCTGAACAGAACCATCCCAAAACATCTTTGTTTTTGACAACGATTCAGGAGACGCTTGGATTCCACGTTTTTGTGGTAATTTTCGCGATTGTCAGAGGCTGGGGGCGGCCATTGCCGCTACAGCTGCTGATATAACGCGGTGGTTCCCAGAACGCCCGTGAGATGTCGCCACGCGCCTATCTGATGTGGCGTCATAACATCTTCGTGCGTACCCACTACGCGGCGCATAAGCAGAATTACTATCTCACTAGCTCTATACTGGACAATGCCTCCGTATATATACGAGCATCTAGTAACTTCTAATGTCCACTGGACAACATGCGCGTCTAGGGTACGGTGTGTTCGGCTTAGCCCTACTGACGAGTCCGCCGAGCACACCAGGACGAAACGCAACTAAACTCATAGAAGGTTCGATTCCTTCGACGCGTGGTTCGACTCCACGTGGTCACAGGAATGGATTCCTTCAATTGGTGACCCCGACGTGATGCTTCACAACACGGTCTCGGCTTAACAGAACGTTCATATAACGTATATGCCTCGAGTCTTGCTCTCACGTACATTCTGAGTTTCTGACCTTCCACCTCTCGCATCTCAACAGATGTCAAAAGGACAATAATATTCTCTCTGGGACAACCTATGAAGAATGCTATTCGACTTTCGACTATCTCGTTCGATACTCCTAGACAGCATATCGTTGTCACTAGGAGGGGAGTGATGTGGCGTCATAACATCTTCGTGCGTACCCACTACGCGGCGCATAAGCAGAATTACTATCTCACTAGCTCTATACTGGACAATGCCTCCGTATATATACGAGCATCTAGTAACTTCTAATGTCCACTGGACAACATGCGCGTCTAGGGTACGGTGTGTTCGGCTTAGCCCTACTGACGAGTCCGCCGAGCACACCAGGACGAAACGCAACTAAACTCATAGAAGGTTCGATTCCTTCGACGCGTGGTTCGACTCCACGTGGTCACAGGAATGGATTCCTTCACTGAACTTCATCCTTTTACTATAGTATAGTATACTTTTACGGTGACATCTCACGGGTGTTCTGGGGACCACCGCATTATATCAGCAGCTGCAGCAGCTGTAGCGGTAATGGCCGCCCCCAGCCTCTGACAATCGCGAAAATTACCACAAAAACGTGGAATCCAAGCGTCTCCTGAATCGTTGTCGAAAACAAAGATGTTTTGGGATGGTTCTGTTCAGAATCCCTCACAGAATCGGGCGACAGAGCTCGATTTTACATGTTTGATGCATGGGCTTTGATATAAGTCGCAATAAATGGCACGCCAACACTTTTCGATCGAAAAAAAATAAAAAATCCCGATTCCATCCGATCAAACGTACCAATTCGAACTCATTACTCATCAAACATCGGCTGCCGAAAGGACAAGTCGATTGATTACCCCGTTTAGGAGAAAATAGACAAATCGGTAACTGATTGGGTAAACCTCCCCCTTAAAGTGATTTTTTTGGGTGTAAAAAAAAAACGGGTTTACACCGACAAAATATTTCAAAGTGTCACTCTGATGTAATTTTTTTTCTAAAAAGAAGGTATGTATCGATTACAAATGTCCCGAAACGGATAAATACTCTGACAGTAAAGTGCTTATTTTTTTTAATAAAAAAAAAAAAAATTTAAAGTTCCATTGGCATAAAAATTTCAAAGTGTCATTGTACGTGAATTATTTTTCATTTTTATTATTTTTTTTGTTTTTGGTCACGAGCATCACAATTTATTTTTTTACTGCGTTGAAAGTCTTCGTTTTTCTGCTTTTTTTTCCTCCCTTTGTTTCGCCGATCGTTGTCTCTGCTTAATTTTGTATTCTTCGGTCTTGTCTCTTTTGGCATTTTTCAAAAAATTCCCCACCCATGTTTTTATTTTTCGTTCTGGATTCTGTTTCCCTCTAATATTTCTTATTTTGTGGTTTTTTTGCAATTCAATACAAATATCTGTAAAAATAAATAATTCATTATTTCCATACTCTTTCAGGTTGTTCAAAATAGCACTCATCAACTGCACTGAAAAAAATGGTATAGGATTGACAGCAATACCACTCTTATTGGCTAGTTATAGGCGATCGAGAGAGAAAATGTTTCTGATTCAGAAAGTGCAATGGCTTGGTTGGAAACCTCTTATTGTTGAAAATATCATACAATTCTGCCTAATTCCGTATGACTAATCTAGCGATCATATACCTAGCTGAACAGCGAAGTTTTGTCAATATACGCAAACTGCATTCGTTCCAATTGAGGTCTACGCGTCTAGCAAATTCAGCCATACAATATAGCTGGAAGTATATCGTTCCAGCAAAATAGCAATACTAATATAGCTCCCGGAGCTATATTGTTGCCAATGCAGCCATATTAGTTTGTGAACGCTAAATGGCTTGCATAAATTGCCGCGGTCGTGATCTTGCGCTGCAGTATACTACCAACGGGCAACGATCTTAGAGCATATAGACATGGAGGGAGCCAGTCCTATCTTGTTCCATAAGTGGCAAGCGCAGGAAGGATAGGCATAGTAAGGTGATAACCTCGCTCTCTCTGGCAAAATGTGATTGGTCGATTTAACACTAGTCACGTGACCACGTCAGAGCTGTGCTAAGCGGTTGGAGAGAGTAAGGTTATCACGTTACTGTTCCCGTCTTTGTCTTCACGCTTTTCAGCCAGAAGGCTCCCTCCATGTCTACATGCTCTAAGGCAACGATGGACGCGTACGTCCAAGGAAAATTGGGTGATTGGAATCTCGCAAGCCTTATTACTGAATTCAAAGGTAAGTTTATTTTCATTTGTTTTCAATAAGTGAATATTATTCGTACAAACATTCGCTCGGCAAGTTATGGGCTACATATATGTATTATATAGGTTATATCCCTGGCGATTTCGGGACCGCACGTTACAACCCCACAATAGCGTGGTTACAACGTGGTAGTTTTCCAAGCCTCAGAAAACATGAAAATTGTTGTAATTAAGGGGGAGGTTTACCCAATCAGTTACCGATTTGTCTATTTTCTCCTAAACGGGGTAATCAATCGACTTGTCCTTTCGGCAGCCGATGTTTGATGAGTAATGAGTTCGAATTGGTACGTTTGATCGGATGGAATCGGGATTTTTTATTTTTTTTCGATCGAAAAGTGTTGGCGTGCCATTTATTGCGACTTATATCAAAGCCCATGCATCAAACATGTAAAATCGAGCTCTGTCGCCCGATTCTGTGAGGGATTCTGAACAGAACCATCCCAAAACATCTTTGTTTTCGACAACGATTCAGGAGACGCTTGGATTCCACGTTTTTGTGGTAATTTTCGCGATTGTCAGAGGCTGGGGGCGGCCATTACCGCTACAGCTGCTGCAGCTGCTGATATAATGCGGTGGTCCCCAGAACACCCGTGAGATGTCACCGTAAAAGTATACTATACTATAGTAAAAGGATGAAGTTCAGATAGGCGCGTGGCGACATCTCACGGGCGTTCTGGGAACCACCGCGTTATATCAGCAGCTGTAGCGGCAATGGCCGCCCCCAGCCTCTGACAATCGCGAAAATTACCACAAAAACGTGGAATCCAAGCGTCTCCTGAATCGTTGTCAAAAACAAAGATGTTTTGGGATGGTTCTGTTCAGAATCCCTCACAGAATCGGGCGACAGAGCTCGATTTTACATGTTTGATGCATGGGCTTTGATATAAGTCGCAATAAATGGCACGCCAACACTTTTCGATCGAAAAAAAATAAAAAATCCCGATTTCATCCGATCAAACGTACCAATTCGAACTCATTACTCATCAAACATCGGCTGCCGAAAGGACAAGTCGATTGATTACCCCGTTTAGGAGAAAATAGACAAATCGGTAACTGATTGGGTAAACCCCCCCCTTAATGTAATTCAAGAGTGATAATTCATAGAATTTATTCATCACATCTGACTTTAATTATAATCTACAGTTATTTTTTTTTATTTTATTTTATTTTTTTTATTTGTTTATTTATTTTTTTATTTTTTATTTTTTATTTTTTTTATTTTTTTTTTTAATTTTTTATTTTTTTTTTTATTCATGAAAGCCGTTGAGTAAAGTGCTCAACTTATTCCATTAAAAAATGGATTTTCGATGATATAATAATGATATTTATGTTTGATAGTGTGAGAAAAAGGAAATGATATTATTCCGAAAAATTTTTTCGCGCTCAAATGCTGTAAATATGGATTGTTAAGTGAAAAAATTAGCCACGCTACAGCCACGCAGTAACACGGTCCCTAAATGGCCAGGGATGCTTGTTCATGTTCCTCATATTCCCACTTAATTTCATTTACCGAAATATTTTCGTGATAAAATATTCTAACAGGTTTTTTTTATTAGCTATACAGTTCGAATCTGTCGAGTGAGGGTGCCAAATTGCACCTGTGTAGCTGGAATGAGTATCCCTTTCGTAACACCCCCTCCCTTCTTCTTCTTCATTGTGTATGATTAGACAGAAATTTACAAAAATGTTATCTTATTCTTCCATTATCAAATTACAACAGCTAGTCATACAAAATTATAGGAATAGAATTCTTCGACAATTTCAGAAAATGAGATCGACCAGGAAGCATTTAAATGCTTGACGCCCGATATTATTAAATCCTTGATCCCGAAAGCAGGTCCCCGATCGAAATTTTTGAAGTACTATGAGTCTTTACAATTAGCCTCGCTAAGTCTGGACTCTGATTTATTGGCCAATGTGAGAATCTTTCCTCATTATTAATATACCGAAACAATATTTTCATAAGGACACTATGCTACATTTCGGTTTTATATGAATTTTACATATATATCTCCAAAACTATAGATTCACAAGTTGAGTAGTTAAAAATATTTTTCGAATCGCTGTTTAGATTGATCTTGGCGATCTGTCAGACATTCCTGTAATAATCAGCGAGTCAGATCCTGTAGTCTCTAAAGCACCTCCGAAGCCGATAATTACAAGCCCAACTGCAGACGAATCAACCTCAAAAAAATCACCTTCTACGAGGAACGCTATTACCGCATCTGGTGTGTATTGTATATTAACTCCAAATTAAGATAAAATGATGGTGAAATGTGATTTGAACAAATTTTCATAACAATTTGCTGATGCTACGATAAATTATTTGTCTTCAAAAAATTCCATGTGTCCCAAAAGCTAACGGAGGAATCAAATTCGAAAAATATACAAGGAGAGTATCAAGCCTCCGAGTAACGGATTGGGATCGAACTGCTAGAGGTATTCACTTGGGCCAAGAGATGAGACTTACCATTTTCCATCCCATCTAACGGGTCTTTGGTCTCTTGGCGATCCCAGGTTATAGTATTATCTAGCGATGGCCAAATATTTGACGGAGGGCTATAATACTTCGGACTTCGTCTGAGAAATAAGTCTTCTTCACTTGAATATGGTATCATCAAATCAAAATGTGAGCTAGCATGCTAAAAGACATATATTTCACAAGCATAGAAAACTTAAAATACATTATTTGAGGGTACGCATTAATAAAATTGTATGAGAGAGATGAGAAAGCGAATCGGAGCATGTAATGGAGCCTGAATAGAATCTTACTATGTACAATCGTGATTATTATACGATAGTTCCAATCAGTTTGACGAGCTTATAAGCCTTGGATGCGCTTGGAAATAGTCCTTCGAAATCCTTCGCCACGATGAAATAGTCCTCCGAGACAGATACTGTGAACTTCAAAGGTATTCTTATGTTGACCATAAATTTTTAATCTCACAAAGCTTTTAGGGAATAAGTTGACAAAAGTAGTGAGGAAGTGAAATTTGAAAAATGCTTCTCAACGTAGAAGCTATTTTTTCTTCTGACATGATTATATTTGATTTCTTTTATTTTTCAATACTTGAAGAAATAAAAATTGAAAAAATTAAAAATCAGATTATACACTTTACATTTCACTTCCTCACTACTTTTGTTACCCAATTCCCAACAAGCTTTGCGAATTTAAAAATTTGCGAGCAATGTAAGAATCCTTGTAAAGTTAACGGTATGGGTGACGAAGAACTATTTCATTGTGGCGGAGGACTCCGAAGGACTATTTCCAGACGCAACAAAGGCTTACAAGCTAGTCAAACTAATTAGAACTAGCATAATGATCATGATTGAATAGTAAGATTCCATTCAGGCTCCATTAAATGCTCCGACTTGCTTCTTTATCATTCTCATACAATTTCATTCATTTTATTAATGTGTACCTCCATAATAATGTATTTTAAGTTCTCTACGCCTATGAAATATCTGTTCTTCAGCATGACGACTCACATTTCAATTTGATGATACCATATTCAAGTGAAGAGAACTTATTCCCCAGAATAAGTGGGAAGTATTGTAGCCTCCCGTTGAA
Organism: Tenthredo mesomela; assembly: GCA_943736025.1. Classification (NCBI taxonomy): domain Eukaryota; kingdom Metazoa; phylum Arthropoda; class Insecta; order Hymenoptera; family Tenthredinidae; genus Tenthredo; species Tenthredo mesomela. Next base: position 45,939,231 of record OX031013.1, read on the forward strand.
TAGTTGGCTATCGCAGAATAATACTATAACTTGGGGTGCGCCAAGAAACCGAAGACCCAGTAGGTGAAATGGAAGACGGTAAGTCTCATCTCTGGGACCAAGTAAATACCTCCAGCAGTTTGATCCAAATCGGTTACCTGGAAGCCTGATACTCTCCTTATTAGTGATGGCGATATTTTCCAATTGTATCGATATTTCGTATCGATACGTATTGATGCTCAGTGCATCGATACACATAGAATATCGGCAGCGAAGTATCGATATCATCGGTATCGATACTTACAATGGAAATAAGAACAAACAATCAAAATGAATTCTTTATTCGGATGTGATTTTCCACAGAAGGTTATAAGGACATTGGTTATGCATAGTGAATTCTATAATATTATTATTTAGATATAATTTTTTTTTTCGCAATAAAAATTTATACTAATCGCATTAAACGCAACGAGTGACACAACGGTTGTATCGAACTTCGATATCTGTGGGTTGAGTATCGATACTTGCAAATATCGGCATATGAAATATCGATACAAAATATCGATATATCGATGGAAAAGTATCGATATTCAGAATATCGATACTGTATCGCCCATCACTACTCCTTATCAGTCACAATATGTTAAAAAAAAGTGTCAAGCAAAATTTGAAGACTTGATATCGATTCCTGTAAACACATGAAAAACTATAATTTGGTATAATCGCAGGGTCTGGTGCGATAACATCTACTTCATCTGAAATACGTGCTGCAATTAATTTAAAAATCGTCAATATTGAAGAAATTCTACAGCTGTCGCCAGAAGGTAAAGCTATATTGCATGCATATGCCCAGTGTGGTGAGCTTTCCAATAAAAATCAAACCCGTCTGGCTGGAGCTGTTATTTCATCAGAGATAAACGATTCGGATGATTATATGTAAGAATAAGAATATTTTTAAACGTTCGTCTATATATTAATGTTCAATGAATTTATAAGCTGCACATACTTCTCGAACCACAGAATATCCAGTCAACGCTTGACACAATTGGCCCACTCAATAACAATTGTATTTCCATCGGAGAAAGTTGAAACATACTACATACCATACAAATTGAACAAAACTACAAAAAAAAGAGTATTGGCTAAAGGCAAGTTATATGATAAATATTGCAAGTATCGTGCTCTATTACGCCAAAGCGGAGCCATTGTCTCAGAACTCAATCAGAGGACTGGATGCCAGACAGCGGCACGACCTGTAATATTAGCTTTCCGAACAAATTTTGACCAAGACGAAGCAGGTAATTTTGAACAAGCTATGCATGTAGTGTAGAAATGTACGTTGCAGAACAATACCAACCTAGTAGAGATCTTGACATAGTCAATTGCTAAATCGATTACTAACTGGAATAAGTATGCATCGGGGTAGAACAGATTGCGACTAAATTTACTTTTGTCATCTGTTACATTTATATTGTATTATAATTAAATTTATTTAATTACATACCATTTGTTTCTAATGTGATTATCAATTAAATTCCCCAATTATCAGTATACTATCGTTGATAATAAGAGTATTCAATAAATCTGTATACGATTTACACATGTTTAATAATTTCTTGATGACTGATTAAAATGAAGAATCTATTGCGCACAACAGCATATTTATACAGCCAGGATTCACTAACTCATTGCGTATTTTAATTGTCAATCGTATTTTTATCATAATAATCGGTTAATTTATTTTATGATCACACTACAAATATACTGTAATTAATATAAATTCAATGACACATTACAAATGTAATTTTAATTGAAATAAGTCTAATTACTAATTACTAATTACTATCTAATTACTAATTACTAATTAGACTTATTACTATCTAATTACTAATTACTAATTAGACTTATTTCAATTAAAATTACATTTGTAATGTGTCATTGAATTTAAATTAATTACAGTATATTTGTAGTGTGATCATAAAATAAATTAACCGATTATTATGATAAAAATACGATTGACAATTAAAATACGCAATGAGTTAGTGAATCCTGGCTATATAAATATGCTGTTGTGCGCAATAGATTCTTCATTTTAATCAGTCATCAAGAAATTATTAAACATGTGTAAATTGTATACAGATTTATTGAATACTCTTATTATCAACGATAGTATACTGATAATTGGGGAATTTAATTGATAATCACATTAGAAACAAATGGTATGTAATTAAATAAATTTAATTATAATACAATATAAATGTAATTAGTAATTACCCAATAGAACTGTGATGGATAATTATTGAGTAATTGAATTAGAAGTTTTCAACTGCTACCAATCTCTGGTGTGAATATCTTCAAAAATCAAACATTTCGTGTTATAGAAAAACAAGAAGAAATTCAGGAACATGTGCAATGGCTCAAAAATTGTATTCAACCATGGCCAAATGTAGAACAGTTCTGGAAAACTACTTCCAAGTTTCGCATTAACCAGCTGATTTCTTCTGATGAAGTCTCTTCGGTAGAGTATCTTTCAACGTACAGACCTCTGAGTCAGCCACTTGGATACAATTTAGTAAGATTACTTTGAGATGCTTTGGTGATAGATTGGAACATACTTACGTTTTATTTTGGTACCTACATAATATTTGTGGAAAGTACCCTGCAGAACATTGTACACCTTACATTTTTTTTTAATTGAAATTTATTGCTCGAATCATAAAAATAGCTTACACTATGAGCAACTATTGGCCAAAAGTAAATTATTATCCTCAAGAATATTTTCATTTTATAGAAAGCTCTATGCTTAATCAGTGTTGGTTTAATTTCAGTTGAATATTGATTTCACATCGATGTACCCTGATAAGACGCTACAGTTATTTGCCCAGTGGCCACATTTTGCTGCTGAAATACTGAATTACTGTAGAAGGTCTGTAAACGTCAGCAAACAGATTAAAAAACTTGTTGAGGAAATCGACGATATCACAAAAAATACCGCAGAGAGCGAACATGTGGATACCATTCCAAGTGGTAGGATGCTTGTAACCTTTTGAAAATTGAAGTAATGTATATGTTTCGTGTTAACAATTACTTTTTATTCCCTATTAAGATGCAACAACACTCATGGTTTTAAGACTCATCCCTTTATTACTACCGTGTCCGTCAATAAGAATTGCGAAAAAACTACCGTGGAGACCCAGTAGAATCGAATCTCAGAATGGCTTTTTTCTACATGTTCCGGTGAGTAATCAATTTAGATATTTCGTAGAATTTTAAAATAGTTGTACCGAAAGATACGAACTTTTGTATTTGTTAATGTTTAGAGTGCCAGCCATTTAGAAACAGAGCTAACTAGCCGCAAGGATAAACTAGCAGTATGCGGGCTGACTGAACAGCCTCTTCCAGTTGCCGTTGGAGAGTCCATAACAAAAATTGATTCCTGGTATGTGTGTATCAACAATTTGCGGTACAAAGTTAATTCACCCCTAGAAGCAGTGGACATAGCATTTAAAAGTTTCTACGCGCTGCAACTCCAATACCCGAAAGAAGCAGAGACGAGTTGGATGGTGATACAAGCCAGAATATATGCGCTAAGTGGAGAAATTGATTGTATTGTTCCCAGCGTAGTCACATTCTTAGCTAATATGAAGCGTTGATGAGACATTACATATTACTTTACTTTACTAGACCGAGCGGACCCACCTCTAACAATTCCTCAATTATTATATTAGAAAAATATTTCCAACTTGTCTTTCAATATGCCGACCTGTTTTCTGTGCAAGAAAACTCACATTGATCTTAGATCTTTGTGGGCGCATTTGCAAATAATTCACCAACTTCACGCTAATAGTATATTCGAATGTGGTGAAACAAATTGCTTGCGAATGTTCGGAAATATCCAATCTTACAAGAGGCACTGGAGATTAGATCACAATAAAAGAGAACAATCTGTTTTCGGAAAACTTGGTCTAGATGATATCCCTCCATGGTTATTTAATGTTGATACGAGTACTAAAACAATAAGCAATAAATGCAGTGATCACTCAGAAGATTGTCCCTCCGACAGCAATATATTATGTCCTGATGCTTCCCATCCTGAATTTGAAAAATTAATAAAACAAAACGCCTTACGAATGATTGCCAAGCTTCATAGCTCCGGTAACATTCCAAGAAATTACATACAACTTGTGGTGGAATCGGCTCAGTCTTTCTTATCTGATAGTTTTATACCCCTACGTGACAAAGTGCAGAACTCTCTGGCAGAAATTGAAAAACTTAATACATTCGATAAATCTGATACCGTACTGGAAATGATAGACACAATTGAAACTGCGTTTGCTGGTTGTTCAACAGAATACCAACGACTGCAATACTTGAAAACATCCGGTGAGTTTATTCCTGCTAATGATTATATCATAGGTCATAAGTTCAAGCCAATGATTTCGAAACAAACTGGGCGCACTGAGATGGTCCCTGTAGAAGTAACTGGTAAACATATTCCATTACGAGCTGTTTTAAAAAAAGTTTTTGAAATGCCTAATGTGTACGAACGCGTCAAAAATTACAAGACAGATCTAGAAAACGAAAGTGAAATTCTCAGCAACTTCATACAAGGTGATTTGTGGAAAGAAAAAATTTCAAATTGCGTGGGAAAAGAAGTTTTTCCTTTATTTCTTTACTATGATGATTTCGAGACAGGAAATGCTTTAGGATCTCATGCTGGTAGTCAAAAAATTGGCGGTGTATATGTTTCCATACCTTGTTTTCCTCCGGAATATCAATCGGTTCTTTCTTCGATTTATGTCACTTCATTATTCAGGGCTAATGATCGGAAAGAATTCGGTAACAAAGCAGTATTCAAGCAAATTATAGACGAACTACAATTTCTACAAGATGAAGGAATTGAAATTGAACTATCTGAACATCGTAAGTGTAGAATTTTTTTTAAACTTGGATTGGTTATCGGAGACAATTTAGGGTTAAATTCAATGTTGGGCTTCGTTGAAAATTTTAATAGCCGGTTTTCATGTCGACTTTGTAAAATGAAAAAAGAGGACAGGGTTCGGAGTAGTATCCAGGACGATCAACTAATGCGTAATCCAGCTACATATGCCACTGATTTAGCTATTGACAATTTTACATTAACAGGAATCAAAGAGGAATGTGTATTCCATTTATTGTCTGGTTTTCATGTCACAAATAACTTAGTTGTTGATATTATGCATGATTTGCTGGAAGGAGTATGCGCTTTTGATATGATAGAAATAATAAAATACTTTACTGACGTCGTATGCTTGTTCACCATAGATGATTTAAATAATCGAATTTCCAGTTACGATTACGGACCATTGGAAAGTAATAGACCGCCAAGAATCTCTAAGGATCATATAAAAAATAATAAAATTAGGATGTCTGCGTCCGAAATGTTGACATTTGTTTGTCACTTTGGTATCATGGTTGGAGATCTTGTACCCGAAAATGATCCAGTTTGGGAATTTTATCTTATTCTTCGTCAAATCATCAGTCTCATAACTGCTAAACAAATTCAGGTGGAATGTTGTTCTATTTTGCAGTCTCTAATAAAAGAACACAACAATTTGTACACATTACTTTTCAAAAAACCGTTAAAACCTAAAGCTCACCATTTAATCCACTACCCTACTGTTATGAAGGCTTGTGGCCCGTTAATTCATCTATGGTGCATGCGTTTCGAGTCAAAACACAAGGAATTGAAACTCACTGCAAATGTAACTGCATGCACAAAAAATACTTGTTCTACATTAACGACAAGACACCAAATAAAGCTTGCGTTTCAATTCGTAGCGAAGATAGGCTTTTCACAGATTTTAGATGTGGGTCCTGGAGATCTAGTTCATATAGAAGAATTATCTGTTGATATAGAGCCTAATTCTATCATATCTGCAATGAACTATATTAATGTCGTTAAATGGGTTAATTTAATGGGAGCAAAATATAAACCTGGCATGGTAATATGTACTGGCGATGTTGAAGGTATTCCAAGCTTCGGTACCATAAAATACATTATAAGTGATCAAGGAAAAATTTCCTTTTTATTTGAAACTTTGGAGGTAATCCAATTTGATAGCCATTTATATGCTTACCAAGTAAGACCCGTAACGTCGCAATATTGTAATTTTATTGAATATGAAGACCTCCTTAGCCCTTCACCACTGCATATTATTAGTGAACATGGTTTGAATTATTTGTCATTGCGCAGCTGGCTGTGATGCACTTATTTTTTGTAAGAAAAATAAATAGAAATGAGCGGATTTAATCATTAATATACATAAAAAATATCCAAAACATCCTGCACTTTGTCACACATAGCTATCAACTTTCTTGAATATCTTGGATTATGTATTCATAAAATCACTTATCCATAGGAATATTATCCACAGTTTGAGACTAATTAACAAATTAGGTATAGCTAAGCACACCTCCGATTCTATTTTATTTTATTCATTTTGCTATTTCATTTCTCTAGTTTTATATAATAATGTATGTATTTTATTGTTTCACAGCAACGTCAGTATTTAGGGGTATTTTTAGTATTAATCATAATAATCGTGTCGTCACTTTGGATATGGCAGATAATATGAAATAACAGTAAAATTATTACACTAAAAAAGAAAAGAAAAAACGAAATGTAGGCTTATATTCTTTAGGGCTGAATGCATATCACAGTGCAACTTTTTCATCTCTATTTAATTTTTTTTTTTTTTTTAACTTTACTTTCTACATACTCGCGTTGCTGGGTGTGAAAGTCTCTAATTTATCAAGCACGTATAATTAAGTTATACTATAAGGGATTCTGCTGGCAAACCGTTGATATTAAGTAGGATTGAATGAAAGAAAAATTATTCTCATTACATGCGATCCTGGTGCGTTATAATTAAAATTATATATAATAAATATCACGATTATAATAATTATTTATAATTTTATAAATAAAATAATATAATAAATATCAGTGTGCATAAAACATATCTGCAAGCATTTTATTGTAATTTATTTACCCGTAATGACTTCACGTATAGTTATTACATTCTCCAGATAGAACTTATCCACATACCAAGCCTCTATCTCGCTGCTATAATGCAGGTGAAGAAGTTTTATAGAAGGATAAGTTTAATCAGGATCACGAGAGAACTAGCCTTCGATACTTTATATATGGGGTGAGAATGCCGATATCGTAGCGCCACCGGAATTGTACCGTTCAAGTTTGGCAATATTTTAGGAAAATATCTTCTCGGTTTCAAAATCAAGGAGATAATTTCCCAAAAAATTTCCAAACCTAATGGGTGCAATTCTGGTGGTGGCACGGTATCAGGAACCTTATATCAGAATTTCTAATTCAGATATACGAAGAATGACACTACAGCCATAAAAACGTCTAATTCAGTAATGGAATATTTCTGCGGGATACAGGAAGAAGACTAGGCTGAGAAAAGTCTTCTTTACGAATTAGCATTACATATGCACAATGCAGCTATATTGTATGGTTGGTAATATAGCTAGTCCAGCTATATTATAGTATTACTGACCACCCAGACGACGATCATGCGTGTGGGGCTATACATGAGAATAGCTGTTGCGACACGACAGTAAGCCTGCGCTAGCTATACTGTTTCAACCATATTTGTATCGGTCTTTTACCAAGAAGGTATCGCTGTAGCCTATTTAATAAGACAATATGGCTGACCGACAAAGAATTCGGGCTGGAATGACTGAAGTTTTTTTTCAGTGTGTAGAAAAACTGAGTCACTAAAATGATTTTTCATAGCGTAGCCGTGATTTAAAAAAAATTATTTTTAAGGCGGGTTTACCCCCTTAATTTAATGAATTTATCAACTTGGAATGAAAAAGTTTAATCTTAATAAACTTAATTTTAATAATGTTGTAGTCTTTGTCCGGAATTTCAATGGCTTCTGGATGTGAGTTACTTTTTTTTTTTTGGACCAAACGTTTCACAGTTCTTGGTGACCAGTAGCCATGCATTATATGGTTCGCACGTATACTCATTTTGTTTGCGTCAGTGGCTAGTAGTGCTTCTCCGGCTCTTATCGGGTGGCCACATATTTTTATCTGAAATTATTATTCATTTTTCAGGACTTATTTTTCTTATTAACAATAACAAGTTAAAACAATAAGAACAGAATAATTTAAAGTTGTGTAATAAGAAATAATATTCCTTTAAAATGAAAATTATTATAGTTTGATAGTTGTTTAACATAGTTAATTGTTTTACACCACTTCAAAAAATTAATATAACAAAAAATTATGCAAACTGTTTTTTTAACAGTATACGGGCTTTTGAATTTTTTTTATTCCTAAGTTTAATATAAGAAAAAATTATGCAAATTTTTTTTTAAAAGTATACGGGCTTTTGAATTTTTTTTATTCTTAAATTTAACAAGTACTAAGATCAGTTTAATTTGTTGTCCATTATCAAATACCTTTTTTTATACAAATGACTCACGGTGAATTAAAAGAAAATATCTATTCAAAATTGAACAAAAATAAGGAAGAGTATTGGAATTACATAATTTTAACAGCTGACAATTTTTTATGGGAGGTCACAACTTTTAAATGATAAATTGTTACGAAAAATACCAATTTTTAAAAAATCTTCGGAGTAAAAAATTGTCGATTTGGCGTGGAATGCACTTATGCATGTATGATTGTATTATGTTGAAATAGCTAGAAAATAAACACAATTACTTACGTAATCATCGTCTCCATTCAAAATATTTTAAAAAAAATAATATTTAAAATAATATTTTTTTAAAAAATCTTCGGAGTAAAAAATTGTCGATTTGGCGTGGAATGCACTTATGCATGTATGATTGTATTATGTTGAAATAGCTAGAAAATAAACACAATTACTTACGTAATCATCGTCTCCATTCAAAATATTTTTAAAAAAATAATATTTAAAATAATATTTTTTTAAAAAATCTTCGGAGTAAAAAATTGTCGATTTGGCGTGGAATGCACTTATGCATGTATGATTGTATTATGTTGAAATAGCTAGAAAATAAACACAATTACTTACGTAATCATCGTCTCCATTCAAAATATTTCTGTTTTGCTTCGTATGATTATTAGTTGCGTTGCCCTGATTTTTGTTTAAGACGGATCGAATAATGTGTTTCCCTATGGCCACTAAATCTTTTCGAAAGTCTGTTCGTGTCAACGGCTGCAGTTTATTTACGTTCAATACATGTTGACTATCATTGAAGATACAATTTTCATCATCAGATTTTGAGTTGGACCGCGACCGAGATGATTTTGAACTGGACCGAGACCGAGACTTTGAAATGTACCGAGACCGAGATTTAGAGATAGACCGAGACCGAGATTTTGACATGGACCGAGACCGAGACTTTGAAATGGACCGAGACCGAGATTTTGAGATAGACCGACACCGAGATTTTGAGGTTGAACGACGCTGAGACTTTGACCTGTACCGAGATCTAGATTTTGAGATAGACCGAGACCGAGATTTTGACATGGGCCGAGACCGAGATTTTGAGCAGGACCGAGACCGAGACTTTGAGCTGGACCGAGAACGAGACTTTGAGATGGAACGAGACCGAGACTTTGAGGTTGAACGACGCTGAGACTTTGAGCTGGACCGAGATCTAGATTTTGAGATAGACCGAGACCGAGATTTTGAGCTGTACCGAGAACGAGACTTTGAGATGAACCGAGACCGAGGCTTTGAAATTGAACGACGCTGAGACTTTGAGCTGGACCGAGATCTAGATTTTGAGATAGACCGAGACCGAGATTTTGACATGGGCCGAGACCGAGATTTTGAGCAGGACCGAGACCGAGACTTTGAGCTGGACCGAGAACGAGACTTTGAGATGGAACGAGACCGAGACTTTGAGGTTGAACGACGCTGAGACTTTGAGCTGGACCGAGATCTAGATTTTGAGATAGACCGAGACCGAGATTTTGACATGGACCGAGACCGAGATTTTGAGCTGTACCGAGAACGAGACTTTGAGATGAACCGAGACCGAGGCTTTGAAATTGAACGACGCTGAGACTTTGAGCTGGACCGAGATCTAGATTTTGAGATAGACCGAGACCGAGATTTTGACATGGGCCGAGACCGAGATTTTGAGCAGGACCGAGACCGAGACTTTGCGCTGGACCGAGAACGAGACTTTGAGATGGAACGAGACCGAGACTTTGAGGTTGAACGACGCTGAGACTTTGAGCTGGACCGAGATCTAGATTTTGAGATAGACCGAGACCGAGATTTTGACATGGACCGAGACCGAGATTTTGAGCTGTACCGAGAACGAGACTTTGAGATGAACCGAGACCGAGGCTTTGAAATTGAACGACGCTGAGACTTTGAGCTGGACCGAGATCTAGATTTTGAGATAGACCGAGACCGAGATTTTGACATGGACCGAGACCGAGATTTTGAGCTGTACCGAGAACGAGACTTTGAGATGAACCGAGACCGAGGCTTTGAAATTGAACGACGCTGAGACTTTGAGCTGGACCGAGATCTAGATTTTGAGATAGACCGAGACCGAGATTTTGACATGGACCGAGACCGAGATTTTGAGCTGTACCGAGAACGAGACTTTAAGATGAACCGAGATCGAGGCTTTGAGATTGAACGACGCTGAGACTTTGAGCTGGACCGAGATCTAGATTTTGAGCTATACCGAGAACGAGACTTTGATCCAGACTTTGAGGTTGACCGATACCGAGATTTTGAGATGGACCAACGCTGAAAGATAATTGAACTGGACCGAGACCTAGAATTTGATCCAGGTTTTGATACAGATTTTGAGCGAGACCGAGACTTTGACTTTGACATTGACCGAGACCTAGAATTTGATCCAGGCTCTGATACAGATTTTGAGCGAGACCGAGACTTTGACTTTGACTTTGACTTTGACTTTGAGTTTGACATTGACCGAGATTTTAATGTGGAGGGGTGCGAGTTTGTGCCAGATCCAGACGGTTTTTTCATAATTTCCTGAAAAATAATTTTTTATTAGTACAATAAGAGCATTTTTTTTTTATAGAAAACTCACATTTAATTCTTCCTCATATTGAGCATCACTTTTGTCTGTTACATATTTGACAGAATTGGCGGCGTTTTTCTGTAAAAACAGACAACCACTAAAGTTTGTAAAATAAGATTAAAAATTTAGTTACTCTAATTTAAAATTATCAAAGGTATAAAGTGAAACTGAAAAAACTATTTTGAATCTTTTTTAATGAATTCGAACGGAAATTGCAACCTACCTTTGCAGAAATTACTGTAAGTTTTTCATCACCTAGTGCCTCTCGGATTGCCATTCTTTTAGTTTTATTATTTACAGGGCTGAAAGTCATCCTTTTTTTAGTAATTTTTCGCTTCCTTGTCGGTATATTTGACAATGCCTCAGATGTATCTGAAGTCATGATATGAAATTATTAAGCATTTTGAAATCGTAAAATTATCAAACAACATATAAATAATACAGGGTGATTCAGGTTGCGCGTATCATTTTAGGTAGATGTGTTATAATTACCAGCAAACGCTGTAATTTTGACTTCGACCAATTTTCCGTTGTCTTCGACATACACAGCTTCAAATGGGCCTTGGCCGTCAGCAATTGTGTGACATTTGCCATTTTTTAAATACAAAATTTTTTTGGTGCGATAAATGAAATTGCTCTCTGTGGCATCCAATCGTGCAACTAAAGCAAATTGCTTACGCTTTAAAACCTATTTATGACAAACATAATTAAACAATATTTACTTATCAGTATCATAATAATCATTGATGTAAATAACCGACATTATTGCTTATTCATAAAAATACGTATAAAATAAACATAATAGTTATATCATTCAGTGACAAAATTAACGGGCCACTCCAGTTTCACGGAAAAAAAAAAGTTTTTCAAAACGGTATTACTCGATGAAAAAATATTCCTGAAAAATGGTCAAGGGAGCATTTTACAGGTTGAAACGTCATCTTCGAGCTCGTATCCGGAAATTTCACCTGCTTTGCACCTAAGCAGACCTGAGGCTACACAGCCATTATCGTAAAAATGTTCAGCGATTTTATTTCACCCCCGCAGCCAAGTTTGAAAATGTCGGATTTCTTTTTATTTTGCAGCTCTTCATTCAAACCTGCGCCAACAGGTGAAAAACAATCACAGATGAAATTTCCGGAATCGAGCGCGAAGATGACGTTTCCATAACATCTGCTCTGAAACTTCAGCTTTCAGTGCCTGTTTAGCGAGTCGAAACAAGCTAATTTCATGCGAATGCCGCGAAAAGCTGTGACGTACGCTGCAATCGCGACTTCGATGTTTTAGCGGTCTGAAAGCTGCGTTGCTTTCGTCCCATGGCTTCGGGCTGACAACTTCACACTGTTTCATCCATTGTCACACAATATACTATTACGAATATTTTTTCATCAAGTAATACCGTTTTGAAAAACCGTGTTTTTCCGGTAAACTTGAGTGGCCCGTTAATTTTGTCACTGAGTGTATTATGATGAAAAATCAAACTACTAAGAGAGTTTTATTTAACTTACGTTCGTTTCCATTGAATTCAATCGTTGAACGATAGGTATCACTTTTTTATCATTCAAATAAAAGATGTTGTCCGACTTGTTGTTAGGCAATGGTTACTAATTACCACGGAAACAAAAGAAAAAAAAAAAAAAAAAACACAACGGAACGTACCTATATTTTTAAAAGTAAGCGAACGCGCGGGCGTTTTGAAAAAACGGTGGTCGTGAATCGTGATTGATGTTTTAGAACTATAGGTTCGTTCCGTTGTGTTACGTTATGTTACGTTGAGTTGATCGTTATCAACGATAGTTTTTGTTATAAATTACGTGCTTTTTTAACGGTAGCAAATAGAAATTTATTTAATAATTTCAGTGTATTGAAAATATATTTATTGTTTATTATTTGTAGGTAAGTCGTAATGTAGTTATTATAACACAATAATTAAATATTTTTATTCGAGTCAAACTTTAATAATTCTGAAAGATTTCATATTGCGTTTACTAACCTGAAATATAAATACGCTCGTAGTGTTAAATTATTTTTTTCACATGTCTTTATATAAAAATCGGTTAACTCTGGATTTTCCATCATATTTCAACTGCTATAATACATTCAATTAGTAATAATATAACATTTTTCAAAAAACTTGGAATTTCAAATAAGTGTCCCTTAACCGGTTCACTGGTAATGGCACATATATGTGCAAAAAAAAAAAGTGCCCTATAGTGCATATAAGTACATATAATATGTGCTCTTACCAGTTTTGGCACTTTTTTTTTTTGCACATATATGTGCCATTACCAGTGAACCGGTTAATGAACCTTATTATGAATAACTAAAATTTTGATTCGTCTTCTAAGTTAACCGATTTTTGTCAAATTACTTTGTGTATGATAATTATGCTTGTATGTGATGGATTTTTATATGTGTCTAAAATTTTATATTCTTAGCATGAGTGAAAATAATGAACGAAAAAGAATTCAAGAAGCAGTTCATAAACGTAATCGTAAAAAAATGAAGCGATATCGTCAATTGTGTTCAAATGATGAAGAGTTTCTTTCATTCAGTCGTGGATTTTTAGAACAGGTAAACGATAGTTTTCATTTACTCGACTTCTGTGTGATATTGGATTTTAATATGATTTGAATTTGAAATAAAACTGCAAAGAATATTTCAATCAATTTAAATTTTCACATTCTATACTGATATAACTTCAAAATACGTCTAAAACGATATGAAAATTAGATTTACGAAAGCTACAATTATTTTTATTTCAGGCATCTCAATTACGCCAGCCAGTTGATGATCGAGATGTGCCTAGTTCATCAGGCTGGTGAGTGCAAGTAATTATGATATCAATTGTAAAAATTGGTAATACAAATATGGATATTTTCATTCAGTGTCGAATAGACCGTTAAAAAAAAAAAAATGAAAGCCTTTTTTTTCACTTTAAACAACCTAAAATTATACCTTGACATGAAAAAACAGCCTGCGTGAATAATGAGCCCTGTCCTCAAAGATTTAGAGGTGCCGCATCGGACTTTTGTCTTTTGTCTTGGTTGAGCTGTGAGCATTTTCAACCACAATTTCAACGAGAGATTCAATCAGCTGCTGTACATCTTAAGGAGGAACATCAGCTTCGCGCGTAAGGGGAAATTAATAGGGAGGGTCGGTAGTGTTGAGCTATAACCCCTCCTGAAATCTTTCAGCTGTCTGTGGCTGTACGCCAATCAAAACGACTCGCGAAAGAAAAAAAACACTGTACACGGCAACGGGTGTGCCACGATTGCCTTGCTTTAGCGTGAAAAACGTCAAAATATCGCACTTTTCGGAGAATTTCTGTTAATTATAGAAAAATGGCAGAATGAAAACACCTCTAACTTTGCATATAGGTTCTTGAGTGTTTGAGCTGTTCAGCGGTAGTTTTTTTCTAACCTGTCACCATTTTTTATTTTACTATGAATATTTAAAGACGTGGCTGACGGGTTATTCGCTATGACCATATGTAAAACGTTCAAAGTTTGCAAATTATTTATTAAAAAATGGCTGAATGAAAGCGTTTAAAAATTTGAGAGGCCATCGAATATATATTCAAAAATATATTCTGAAAGTTTCATTTAGTTATCACCATTTTGATGAAGCTGATGTACCTCCTTAATTATTAACCAACTTAATTTCATGATTTTTCAAATTTCGACATCAATGCGGCAGTACTGAATATCATCCACCAGATCTCCGCTTCGAGGGAATTTCTTTACATGTTGAGACGAACAAGAACCTCGAAGAGCGCCTCGATATCTTAACTTTGAAATGCCCAGAAACCTGCATTTTCACGAAATTTAAACATCGATGCGGCAGTAGTAAAAAAAATCGTGTGGGCCTCAGCTTGTGCGAGAGCCATTTTTCTATGAACAGGAATAAAAATATTGATGAGCAATACTGGGGATAATTGTAGCGTTTTTTTTTGAACCGCCCTAATGGACATGCTATAATCAAAAAGACAAAAGTCCGATGCGGCACCTCTAAATCTTTGAGGACAGTGCTCATTTTTCACGCAGGTTATTTTTCCATGTCAAAGTATAGTTTTAGGTAGTTTAAAGTTGTAAAACAAATTATCGATTTATTTTTTTAGCGGTCTAGTGTCGAATAATCATATAAAAAATGAGACTATTTTTAAATCATTGCATTTTATTTTTTATGTTACAAGAGCATTAGAAGTGTTACTATTGGAGGTAGGAGAGGGGCTGGAGGGAGGGGGGGGGGGGGGGGCACCCGCCTACCCACTTCCCCCCCTTCCTCCAGGGGGTTACTTGGACTAATTCCACTGCTTGAAAGATTATTCATCTCAAAATTTCAAGCAGTGGAATTAGTCCAAGTATCCCCCTGGAGGAAGGGGGGGGGGGGGGGAGTGGGTGGGCGGGTGGCCACCCCTCCCTCCCTCCAGCCCCTCTCCTACCTCCAATAGTAACAGTTCATCACCATTGCTATTATATTTCAGCCAACAGCATTAGAAGCAATAAACATTCCATCGCTTTTTCATAAAATATCAAAATAAGTATACTTTTAAAAGATGCTGTCAAAACCATTATCCTCACCATAAAAAGACATCTTTAAGAATTCAAACGCCGTTCTAATTTTTTTAAAATTAACCCTAGAACCGTACACTGGGGTACAAACGTATCCCATTAACGTGTCAACGTGAATAAGTGTACAGTTCTAGGGTTGAAAAAAAAAAAAAAAAAAATTGATCAATTTTTCAAAAAAACAAACATCAATTTTCCTCATTTTTTTTCGCGGATTTTTTTAACATATTCAAAATAAAAATTTAACTATATTTCAAATATATTTTTCATTATTATTGTTTTTATTCCAGTAGTACGAGCATACGGTCTCAAGTTGACGATCATGCAGTTGGTATAAATAATGGTCATTCAGCCGAAGACGATGGCTGTGAAGGTTATGCCACTGATAGTTCAGATGAATTGCAGAACGCTGAAGAGATTGAACACAATAATTTCATCAATCCAGAGAGATTACATGACAATGATTATGATAATTGTGGATATTCCGAATATAATTATAATGTTCAGAATGAAATTACAAATGATCATTCTTCAATGGGCTCTGTACAGTTAAGTAGCAATAGAGATGGCGATGATGATGATGATGATGATGATGATGATGATGATGATGATGATGATGATGATGATGATGATGATGATGATGATGATGATGATGATGAGGACGACGACGACGACGACGACGACGACGACGACGACGACGACGACGACGACGACGACGACGACGACGACGACGACGACGACGACGACGACGACGACGACGACGACGACGACGACGACGACGACGACGACAATGACAATAGAGTACAATCATTTTTCCATGCTCAACCAATGGAACTGAATTTTCCATTTAATTCAAATTCAAAATTTCATCAAAAGGATCACCTGCTTTCGGTTATTGCTATTGCGGTTCGTCATAATTTTTCTTACGAAGCTACTCTTAATATATTAAAGTGGTTAAAAATAACTCACAATAATAATACTTTGCCAACAACAAAAAAAGCATTGTGGAAATCATTGAACAGGAACGATTCTATAGTCATTCGTCATATGTATTGTAAAGAATGCAAGGATTATTTAGGAACAGGCAAAAAATTAAAAAAAAAATGCTCATGCAAAGAGTGTGATCCAAAAAAAAAGTCGAAAAATCTACAGTATTTTTTACAAATAGATTTGAAAAGTCAACTTTCAGAATTTTTTCGTATTCCAAACATTGTAGAATCTTTGAATTATAGATATTCAAGACAAAAAAAAGATAATAATGCAGTAGAAGATATATACGATGGGAGTGAGTACATAGAGCTATGTAAACCTGGGAACTTTTTATCAAATCCGAAAAACTATTCGTTAACTTTTAATACTGATGGTTGTCAACTTGCAAATTCATCAAGCGCCAGCGGGTGGCCTATCTATGTCCAAATCAACGAATTATCCCCGCATATGAGAAAAAAATACATTTTACTAGCGGGAGTCTTCGTTGATACTAAGCATCCATTAATGAACAACTTTTTGACTCCATTTATAAACGAGATGAAAGAACTTTTTGACAATGGCATACGATGGCAGCTTGACGAAAATGTTGAGGTGACATCAAAATTCATAGTCACTACTTGTTGTGTTGACTCTCCTGCTCGTGCATTAGTGACTCGTATGAATCAGTTCAATGGATATTATGGGTGCACATTCTGTTATGCAAAAGTCGAAAGAAACGGCCAAAGACATACATATCAATTGCATCACTGCTTCAAACGTCTGCGAATAAAAGATGAAATGCTCGAAGATATGAAAACAGCCTTTAATACAAAAACAACTACAAATGGCATAAAAGGAATTTCATCACTTATAGCACTACCAGTATTTGATATCAGCAAAGGAGTAGTAGTTGAGGCTATGCATGCAGCATTTCTCGGTGCAGTAAAACAGCATACAGATCTCTTAATGACGAGTGTAAATGCAGAATTTTATATTGGAAGGCCCCAAGTTTTAGAAATAATTAACCAGCGTTTACTTTCAATAAAGCCAACAACAAGACGATCGCGAGCGCCAAGATCATTATTAACTTATAAACAGTGGAAAGCATCCGAGTGGCGTAATTGGTTAGATTATGCACCGGTATGTTGTGAAGGTGTTTTGAATATACAATACGTAAAACATTTATCGCTCTTATCACAAGCGATCCATTATCTGAACAATGATTCAATATCAAATGATGAACTGGATAGAGCTGAAGAATTGATAAAAAAATATGTTGAATTATTCCAAGTGCATTACGGTATAGACAATATGAGTTTTAATATACACTTATTGACTCATCTCACGAATACTGTACGTTCGTGGGGTCCAATTTGGGCACATAATGCATTTTCATTCGAGTCATGGAATAAAAAAATTGTCGATGAGATAACTAGCGCTTATGCCAGAGCTGATCAAATTGTGACAAGATATTTAATGTCGAAATTCATTGAACTATCAATTCACAATACTGCAGTAGCTGAAGAAACAAATAAATTCATATGCGACACGATTAAAATCGTCGAACATCATCCTTTTGTTGATACTTTTGTTAGTATAGGACGGTCAGAAGAACGTTTACCAACAGCAAGTGAGAGTGAATGTCTGATAGAAATTGAGATTCAGCCACCTCAAAATCTAATTTCATTTTTGAGAGTAAAGGTTGATAAAGTAGAATACAGATGTAACGACAATGTGGATACAAAATTTTGTAACGCTTATATATATTCTAAAAAATACGGATTTGGAAAAATTTGCAGAAATTTAAAAAAAAAATTTTTTTTATATTTTCTCATTCCTTTTTACCACCCCCCGCTCTCTTCAAAGCCTCGGCTTCGGTCCAGTCACAAATCTCGATATCGGTCCATTTCAAAGTTTCGGTATCGGTCCAAAAAAATTCTTGACTTGATTCGTTTTTTTTTTATCGATATGTTCCAGAAATTACGATAAAAGTATAAAAGCATCATTGCATTAAAACATATTGGGTGATTAAAACTTGAAGAGGAACGAAGAGTTTGTAAATCAAGTCTCCTCAGATGTGTTTTTCCATCTTAGAATTTTTCCACAAAATACATCACATTATTTTTCTTCCTAAATATCAGTTGGTGAATTTACAAGTGGCAATTGACGCCATTGGTCGTCAAGATATTTTTTTTTTTCCCCTCTTTTGATCAATGTAATTTCAATTCTATCCTCATAATTTTTGTTAGAAAATCTCTTAAGATTAATTCCTTCTTCCCTCTGCGTAATTTTATCATCCCTTTTTACCACCCCCCGCTCTCTTTAAAGCCTCGGCTTCGGTCCAGTTACAAATCTCGATATCGGTCCATTTCAAAGTCTCGGTCTCGGTTCAAAAAAATTCTTGACTCGATTCTTGTTTTTTTTATCATTATTTTCAAGAAATTCCGATAATTCGTCTTACCATCTGAGTCACTCATTTGTCTTTTGATCAATGTAATTTCAATTTCATCCCCATAATTTTTGTCAAAAAATCTCTTGAGATTAATTCCTTCTTCCCTCTGCGTAATTTTATCATCCCTTTTTACCACCCCCCCGCTTTCTTCAAAGCCTCGGCTTCGGTCCAGTCACAAATCTCGATATCGGTCCATTTCAAAGTTTCGGTATCGGTCCAAAAAAATTCTTGACTTGATTCGTTTTTTTTTTATCGATATTTTCCAGAAATTACGATAAAAGTATAAAAGCATCATTGCATTAATACATATTGGGTGATTAAAACTTGAAGAGGAACGAAGAGTTTGTAAATCAAGTCTCCTCAGATGTGTTTTTCCATCTTAGAATTTTTCCACAAAATACATCACATTATTTTTCTTCCTAAATATCAGTTGGTGAATTTACAAGTGGCAATTGACGCCATTGGTCGTCAAGATATTTTTTTTTTTCCCCTCTTTTGATCAATGTAATTTCAATTCTATCCTCATAATTTTTGTTAGAAAATCTCTTAAGATTAATTCCTTCTTCCCTCTGCGTAATTTTATCATCCCTTTTTACCACCCCCCGCTCTCTTTAAAGCCTCGGCTTCGGTCCAGTTATAAATCTCGATATCGATCCATTTCAAAGTCTCGGTCTCGATCCAAAAAAATTCTTGACTTGATTCTTTTTTTTTTATCGATATTTTAGGATAAATAATTTTGGTCTTAGATTTTTACAAGGAATTCACCGGTGTAAGGAAAGTACCGCATTCTGAATCACCCTGTATGTATATCAATTTCTATTACATTTGGTCCACCATATTGGATTTGATAAATCTGATAATAGATTTCAAATCAGCGACCCTCAAAAGCCAAATATACCAAGTTTCATTTAATTAAAAAACAAAAAAAAGAAATAATGAATTCTTCTTCGACCCGTCTACGACTAGTATTGCAAATTTACGCTCGCCGTTGAAAGACCTTCTCTGCCTCCTTGGTACACAATTATACTATTATATAATGGGCCCTACAGGATTTTCCGAATTCCCATTAACAATGCCTACGTATTATAGATGATAATAATAATAATATCAATAATAATGATAATAATATTCATCTTTGTCAGGACAAAGATGATCCAGACAACATTAAGGGAACCTATAACCAGTTATTTTTAAGAAAATATGTGTCATCCCAATGCTATTCATGTTCATCTCGAAGTTAGTGAGATTTTTGATATATTTCATTAGATATAAAGTGCTATAACATATTCTGTGTGAACAGCTGTCAAGTACAGATTGGACGTATAGAATATTGTTAGGATTATTCACGTTCCTTCTAAATTTCTATTTTGCCAATGTAAATAATAATCAATATTTTCGAGGCCTCTACAAGACCTGTTTCTACAATCCGTAAAGTAAATATTGTTAATATTGATAATTGCAATGAATATAACATATCGCGTCCCTAATGCCATAAAGGCATATCATCGTTATAGGCCTTTATGGCATACTAATGCCAAAAAGGCATATAGTTTTTTCAAACTTCGCCTATCGCTTTGAAAATATGAAAAACGCATAGAAAGTTAAAAAAGAAAAACAGTTTTCCTGAAACCAAAAGGGCCTGTGTCCCAAAAGATATGCCTTTTTGGCATTAATTTTTTTTTTTTTTTTTTTTTTTATAATATTCATTTCAAGTGATTCCGAAGCGATTGGGCGAATAAAAAAATTTATATGCCTTTATGTCTCTTAGGGTAGCGGGGTATAAAGCGTTTGCCTTTATGGCATTAGGGACGCGATATGTAAATAAATATCACATTATATAAAATGAAAATCAAAAACTATGTTAATAAATATATATGACTTTATTTATTTTATCGATCGATATTATTATCCGTATTTTTAATTTTAATATTTGATTTGAGTGGTCTACGTAGATCTATGAAGATCCACATAGATCTTAATTTAGATCTAAATTTATATTTTGCCAATGTAAGTTCGAACACTAAACTATGTTAATAATAATCATCAATATTTTCGAGGCCTCTACAAGACCTGCTTCTACGCCCGTAAAGTAAATATTGTTAATATTGATAATTTCAATGAATATAACATATGTAAATAAATATTATATTATATATATTTTAAAATATGTTAATAAATATATATATATGACTTTATTTCTTTTATCGATCCATATTATTATCCGTATTTTTAATTTTAATATTTGATTTGAGTGGTCTACGCGGATCTATGAAGATCCACATAGATCTTAAGATATAACTTCAAGTGGTCAACGGAGATCTATCGGGATATAAGTAAAATATACGGTTTTCCAAACCGTTTACGAATTTTGTGCCAACCCATCATCTCACCATCCATGATTATCAAGTCGCAAGACGGATTCTACAATTTTGCTAGTTAGCCAGTTAACATACCGCCTATGCAGTTCAATAATTATTCAAGTTATAACAAGAAGAATGATGGAAGATTCCCGTTTTTTTTTTTATTTTTGTTTTTATTATTATTATTTTGTTATTTTTTTTTTTTTATTATTATATTATATAGGGGAGACCGGGGCAGAACGGCCTCGATGGTCTCATTTCGTCTGGAGGCCCATTATTAAGATAAAAAGTAATGAATCATTTAGACCCAGAAATGTATTCACAAACGTTAGGCGGGCTGTTCCGCTCTGGTCTCCCCTAATGTATTGCTCTATACTGCAATGTTTAAATGCTAATATTATACAGTGCGATTCTGTGGATAATCACGCGCCTAAACAACAATTTCAGCACTTCCGAAAAAAAATCGGAAAATTCTAAAATAATTCAGCAATCATACCTGAGTCTAGGGCAGTGTACGGCACACTAATTAGTCGAAAGAGCCTAAACTGTTAATCCACTCAACTCGTTCACCGGCACTCATCCTTTTAAGGTCATTTCTTCGATTTTGGTAGGTATGGGTGGGGATTCGCAGGTATGCGAAGACCCGGACGGTCCGACGCAATTTTTGCCGTCCCGAATAGACCGTACACCCCTTAGTTCCTTTTATTTCTCCTGAACGCTGCCCCTACCATCGCACTTCCAGGTAAGGACGAGTGACCGTTTTCAGGTAGACCGAGGGGATTTACGGTCGCACTAATTGTCACTTAGAGCCGGGCTGGCTCGGCGAGCCAGGCGATGCCACTCACTGGTCTAGGGTTACCGTGAGAATAATTTATTCGGAAATCGATGTGGGTCGGGGTAAATGATCGTTCAAAATATTTTGGAATACCCCATATACTCTGATGTTGCGAATTACCGCCACGATAACTCATTCGTCAGTGTAAACTGTATAAGTTATTACACCAAAAAAAAAAAAAAAAATAAAGAATATAAGAATATATACATACCTTTTTTTTGTTGTTAGGAAAAAAATCCAATTGGAGTGACACTTTGAAATTTTGCTTCAGTGTAAACTTTAATGTCTACTTATTTATCCGATTCAGGAAATTTGTAATCTATACCTACATACCTACTTTTTTAGATGAAAAAAAAAAAAAAAAAAATGTTCTAATGTCGGGTTATTTATACGTTTCAGGTAATTTGGAATCTATACATACCTACTTTTTTCGATCTACAAAAAATTACATCAGAGTGACACTGAAATATTTTGTCGGCGTAAACCCGGTTTTTTTTTTACACCCAAAAAAATTACTTTCATGTCGGGTTATTTATCCGTTTCAGGCCATTTGGAATCTATACATACCTACTTTTTTAGATCGAAAAAAAATAAAAGAAAATGAAAAAAATTAAATAAAAATGTCGGTGTAAACCCGGTTTTTTTTTACACCCAAAAAAATCACTTTCATGTCTGGTTATTTATCCGTTTCAGGCTATTTGGGATCTATACATACCTGCTTTTTTCGATCGAAAAAAAATTACATCAGAGTGACTGAAATATTTTGTCGGTGTAAACCCGGTTTTTTTTTTACACCCAAAAAAATCACTTTCATGTCGGGTTATTTATCCGTTTCAGGCAATTTGGAATCTATAGATACCTACTTTTTTAGATCGAAAAAAAATAAAACAAAATGAAAAAAATTATATAAAAATGGTGTAAACCCGGTTTTTTTTTTACACCCAAAAAAATCACTTTCATGTCGGGTTATTTATCCGTTTCAGGCCATTTGGAATCTATAGATACCTACTTTTTTAGATCGAAAAAAAATAAAACAAAATGAAAAAAATTAAATAAAAATGTCGGTGTAAACCCGGTTTTTTTTTACACCCAAAAAAATCACTTTCATGTCGGGTTATTTACCCGTTTCAGGCCATTTGGAATCTATACATACCTACTTTTTTAGATCGAAAAAAAATAAAACAAAATGAAAAAAATTAAATAAAAATGTCGGTGTAAGCCCGGTTTTTTTTTTACACCCCAAAAAATCACTTTCATGTCTGGTTATTTATCCGTTTCAGGCAATTTGGAATCTATACATACCTACTTTTTTAGATCGAAAAAAAATAAAAGAAAATGAAAAAAATTAAATAAAAATGTCGGTGTAAACCCGGTTTTTTTTTACACCCAAAAAAATCACTTTCATGTCGGGTTATTTACCCGTTTCAGGCCATTTGGAATCTATACATACCTACTTTTTTAGATCGAAAAAAAATAAAACAAAATGAAAAAAATGAAATAAAAAATAGTAATAAAATAGTGAAAAAAATACATCCCGAGTTGCACTTTTAAATTTTGACGCCCACAGAGAAAAAAAAATTCGGTGTATACTTGAGCTAAACTCATGGTATATGCGTCCAATTCACACTCTGTATATTAGGTGTATATTTCGTCTATATTTAGTGTTTATTCAATATACACCGGATACGCCCACCGTATAACCTAAGTTTACACCACACCGAGTTTACACCGAATTCACACCGAATATTCACGGTGTATACGGATCCGCTAGGGCAGGGATGCAAAGTAAGGTTGACGCATGCGCAGTCCACAATTATTTCACTTTCGTCCCTTGGGAACGTCCCGCTACTGACATGCACGCCCCACATTCATGCACTTATTATAAAATAGTATATTGTATAACAAGGGATGAAACAAGGTGAATGCAGGCCAGGGTGAAGTTGTCTGCCCGAAGCCGAAGGCGAGGGCAGACATCACCCGTGCCTGCATTCATGTTTCATCCCGTGTCACACACTATGTTTTTCATGACATTTGCTCTGGAACTTCAACTGTCAATTTCAATAGTCTGAAATCTGCAACAGGGCACTTATTTCTCTTTGCAATTCCAAGGGATTGTAATAGACCACTGATATATATTATAACTGGATAGCCGATCGCGTATGAAATATAGGCCGAAGCGTGAGGCTAGTTGAGTGTCATTTTTTTTGGAGTCCCGTGTATCGCCATCTGTGCTTGGCGGCATCAAGCTACCTATCAATTCATGATTTTCAAATTTTGCCCGGTCGCACTGATA
This sequence comes from Tenthredo mesomela, assembly GCA_943736025.1. Classification (NCBI taxonomy): domain Eukaryota; kingdom Metazoa; phylum Arthropoda; class Insecta; order Hymenoptera; family Tenthredinidae; genus Tenthredo; species Tenthredo mesomela. Next base: position 45,963,768 of record OX031013.1, read on the forward strand.
TTGTCAAAAACTTCGAGGGACCAGTCGTTCCTGAAGTATAGAAGGTTTAGTCCACCTCGTAGTTGACGTTGTCCTGCAGGTGGTTAAACTGGTGACTTACATTCCTCAGGTCTTTTGCTTCGAAGTTTTCATTCTAGTTGTCGCAAGGCAGGTGATTTCCGACCTCCAGGATTCTCACTATGTTTTTGACGTTGTCCAGGTGTTCAAACTCATTACTTTCGATCCCCAGGTAATTCGCTTCGTAGTTTTCACTCTCGTTGTCTTCGAGTTGTTGATTTTCGTGCTCCAAGACTTTCGTCCCGTAGTTGACGTTGTCCAGGTGGTCAAACTGGTGACTTACGTTCCCCAGGTCGTCCTGTTCGTAGTTTTCACTCTCGTTGTCATCGGGTAGTTGATTTCCGTCCTCTGGGACTTTCGCCACGTAGTTTACGTTTACGGCAAATCAACAACCCGATGACAACGAGAGTGAAAACTACGAAGAGGCCGACCTGGGGAACGTAAGTCACCAGTTTGACCACCTGGACAACGTTGACTACGGGGCGAACGAGGTAGGGCAGGAGAATGAACGACCGGACTACTTGAAGAGTAAAAATTACGAAATAACAAACCGAAATTTCAGGCAAAGTTCATACGACGCGGGCACAATCAATTTTACAGGATTTTACGTGGTTACGCGGAACAAAAAGTGAGCGCGAAAATTAGCGCTTGAAAAATGACCCTTTACTTGATCGGCCGCACTGATATCGGTGATCGGCTGATAAATAGTTAACTGTCATGCGAATCTATCGGGATAACCGACAGATGGCGGAATGCGGGACTCCAAAAAAAATGGCCGCCTTGGAGCCCCAATAGGGCACAGGAATTTTGGTCGATCGGCTATCCAGTTATTATATATATCAGTGTAATAGACCCATCTTGCAATCCCAAGAGAGTGAAAAACTCCAATTCACACCTCTGATTCATTGCATTTGCGATTTGACAACTTTTCACGGCATCAGCCTGAAATCAGCCTCTTTCAACTGACAAAACAGGCAACGGAACTTGCAGTTTCAGAGCAGATGTCATGAAAAATATCATGCGTTGCTAGGGACGAAAGTTGGCGATTGCAACGAGTGTGAAGTTTGCCGCCCGAACGAAGCGAGGGCCGCAAACACACGAGTTGCAATCGGCAACTGTTGGCCATAGTAACGCACGGTATTTTTTTTTTCACCACACCTGCACGGAAAGTACGACTTTTGCTCCCTTGCGTGAGCGGGAAGTCGTTCTTTCCGATGCAGGGGGTGGTGAAAAATAGCATACCTCACACGGGAGTGAAAAAGGCCATCCCAAACTGCGTTTTTGTCACCCTCGCCTTCGGCTCAGGTGTCAATCTCACACGCAGTTTGGGTTAGCCTACTTTCCCTCCCTAGATGAGTAATATACTAATAATAAGTGCATGAATGTGGGGCGTGCATGTCAGTAGCGGGACGTTCCCAAGGGACGAAAGTGAAATAATGTTGGACTGCGCATGCGTCAACCTTACTTTGCAGCCCAAGGGGCTCATTCACTAACTCATAACTGCAGAAATAACGGCAAAATAGCACTGAAATCATGAAAAACAATAGGCGGCTGCCAATGAGGTGCTCCTATTTCATGGATTGACATTGTTTTCTGCAGCTATTCTGCCGTTATGATAACGCAAAAGTAAGAGAATAAGCACTCAGGGGTGCGATTCCATAACTTTTATCACTGCTATCACTTTCGATAAATAGATAGATCTATCTATTTACTGGAGATGAATAGATAGATCTATCTATTTACTGGAGATAAATAGATAGATCTATCTATTTATCGAAAGTGATAGCAGTGATAAAAGTTATGGAATCGCACCCCTGGTATGCATTCGGCCATTTTCTTCCCGCTAAACTGACATGCAACGCCCCACTTTTCATGCACGTGTTATAAAAAAAATATCGTGTGTATACCAAGGCGGCAAAGGTCTTTTACGCCGAGCGTATTTGCAATACTCGTCTTCGACTCGTCTACGACTCGTATTGGAAATTTACGCTCGGCGTGAAAATACCTTCTTTGCCTCCTTAATACACAATATACTATTCCTTTTCTTATTTGGTCAATTTCCCGAAATCGCATATAGGTATACTCACTCTAAAGTCGAATCAAAATCGCACGTAATTCGTGAAGGGCAGGACAAACGTTCTTCTTCGCCACTCCTTGAAACATTTGTTGGCAAACGATTCACTACTCTTCCCGATAAGGACTCTTCATCGCCAAACTGAGCCCTAAGTGATAACCGACCGCAATCCTCTATCATACCATCTATTACCGTAGATTGGGCGAACCCCTCTGGATTCAGAGTCGACTGGAAAAAGACAAAATCATGCTACTGGCATTCAGTTAGAACTTAACAAGAGGCAGGGAAATTGTGAAAATTTGCGAATTGGCAACAACTTTCATCATGGAGTCTTGGATATTTTCTCAACATCTTTACCGCGAATATCACTCATGTTCACAGAGGCTGATTAATTTTTTCGCTGACCTGAGGTTCCTCCCTATTTTCGTTGATTTCAAGAGGGCATTCGACTCCATTTCGCATCATTTGCTTTGGGAAATGCTAATGCGGATTGGAGTCAGTGCTATAAGATTGTGCACAGAGAAAAAAAAGATTTCTTGTTTCAAGAAACTGTAGTTTCTTGAAGGTTTTTGATTGAATCAAGGAAATATGTTCTTAATTCAAACTAACCCTGGTAGAAAATTGACCAGACGATCTGGCCTTTTAACAGATTCTGGGCAGATCATCTGGGCAGAATCTGCCCAGATATTCATGGTGTATTTGGCCAGTATCTGACCAAAATCTGGTGAATGATTCCTAGCTCCTATGTTTGAGGTTATGTAAACCCAATGTTACAAGCTGGAAAAATGAATGAAAATGATCGTGCTCAACACCTCTAAACTTAACATTTATATAGTATATTACTCACCTAGGGAGGGAAAGTAGGCTAACCCAAACTGCGTGTGAGATTGACACCCAATCCGAAGGCGAGGGTGACAAAAACGCAGTTTGGGATGGCCTTTTTTACTCCCGTGTGAGGTATACTATTTTTCACCACCCCCTGCATCGGAAAGAACGACTTCCCGCTCGCGCAAGGGAGCGAAAGTCGTACTTTCCGTGCAGGTGTGGTGAAAAATATATATTTCAAACATAGTATGCCGATGACACGTGTACACTAAACGTAATGGATTCTGATCCGGACGAGTTGGACAATTCTAGAAACAGCCAATCGGGGCTCTGGATTAAAAAAATCCAAAGCGCCGATTGGCTGTTTCTAGAATTGTCCAACTCGTCCGGATCAGAATCCATTACGTTTAGTGTACCAAAAATCAGAAGCCACGGTTAATTTACCCTTATACATAGCTATAGGTGGATGCGCACGCAGGTATCTCTATCTCTTTCTCACTATTCCTCTTTCTCTCTCTTTCTCTCCCACTGTCTCTGGAAGTTTGCCGTGTGTCACACGTACACGCATACATACAAAGTTCAGGACTGTAGGTTATGTATGTGTATGAACAGCTGATGACTTGACCAGATCCTTCACCAGAATCCGTCGTCAGACCGCGGGGTTTCTGGCCATATTTTCTGCCCAGAATCTGCCCACCGAGCAGAAAATTCAACGGATTCTGGCCATATTCCGTTCAATTTTCTACCAGGGAAGAAATTATTTTGAATTAAGAACATATTTCCTTGATTCAATCAAAAACCTTCAAGAAACTACAGTTTCTTGAAACAAGAAATCTTTTTCTAGAAACAAGGAATCTTTTTCTTGAATCGAGGAATTTTTTTTCTCTGTGTGAGAATCATAGAATCTCTGTATGGCCGGGCTGTGATTCGGGTAAGAAGTAATGGGAAGTTATCGGATGAGTTTGATGTATCTGAGGGAGTACTGCAAGGTGAATCGCTGAGTGCACTCCTATTCATTCTTTTTGTGCCTGACTTTGAGTCTAATTTGAGGAGTAGAGGTCTCGAAGGTCCAGATATTGATGGCCTGAATGACTTTCTGCTCATACTTTTTGCGGATGACACAGTTTTGCTTGCCAGAAACTACATTCACATGACACAACTATTACAGGCGCTAGAAGAGTACTGTAATGATAAGGGCCTCACAATTAACGCAACTAAAACGAAGGTCATGATATTCAGAAGTAAAGGCAATCCGCGAGGCCTAAAAAAGATGCGATATACTTTGTACGGCGAGGACATTGAAATTGTTAAATCCTTCGTTTATCTAGGAGTAAATATATCTTCCAACGCCAGATCTCACGCGGCTCTAATCACTGTAATCGGTAAGGCAAAGGCAGCATCTCAATCTGTGATAAATGTTGTATGTAAATCGAAAACTATCCCGTGGGAATCTACCCTAAAGTTATATCAAAGCATGGTTACTTCAGTAAATTCTCTATGCCTTTCCTGCGTGGGGTCTAACTGTGTTGGACGATATTGAAGCTATGCAAGCCTATTTATTTGAAAAACTACTAACTCTTCCTAAATGCACATCTGGCTGGGCAATACGCCTCGAGTACGACCTTGTCCAGTCACAGCTTTTCGCTATGCGGAATGTATGGAACTGGTACATACATATCCTGCAAGCTGATGATATACATATTTACCCAAGTTATGTCTTAAACGCTTATTCACCCTAGCAACCAATCCTGCTGCCAAAATAAAACACAACTGGCAACTTCAATTTAGAGATTTTCTACATAACTGCGACTCAGTGGAACTCTGGGGAAATAGGAATCCGGCTGTGTGGATTGTGGGAAGAAATAAAACCTTGGATAACTTTGCATTATGCCTGAGGAGGAAAGACTATAGTCTCGGTACACCTCCTCAACCTCCTGTCAATTCTATATCCCGAGAAGCATTGGCCAGCCAGTAGTGAACTATACGGTAAACAAGCATCTATCGTGTGTTAAAAAAAAGTACCAGCGCAAGTAAGGCTCTCCAATGTTTATACCTGTTTTGTTAGCCACTCCCCGAGGATTGTTAAGCTTGATGTTAGAGGTCAATGTCATTGCTGTAATCAAGGCAAACCTGAATTGTTACACCATCTAATTTTTGGTTGTGCTGCCTTTTCAAAGCGACGCTCCAAATATCTAACAGAGATTTTGATGACCGATCTACATCCGGACAGTTTCGCTGCTGAATTCTTTCAGTTGGTTGAGACGCGCTCTTCCTACTGCGAAGCATTTTTCCGCTATATCAAGGAAATGCTAAAGATAAGGAAGAGTATAATGCTCTCCCAGGCGGAGAAGTGAGGTACTGACTGAACTGACTGAGTTTGGTAATTGCTGCCCTGTTATCGCGACCACCCCTTCTAGATGTGTCTGAACCTTGTATATTGCGCATACGTATATATATTGCCTGAGGCACCTGTGACTATACAGGGTGTCCCAACTTAAAGTACGCATTACGTTTTCAGCCGACCTAACGTTTCAACTGGAAAATGTGTCCTACAAAAGTTGTCCGGTTCAGAGGGGGACACATGAAGAATTTTCTTTTCGCGGTCCAGCATCATAATTGGTGATGCTGTGGAGGATGGACCAGTTGTTTCAAATGGAATCATACATTTTTGTTGCAACTAAAATATTTTCTATTCAAAAATGTACAATTTTCTCAGGAAACTTTTTTTTGTAAAATGAATAGTTCGTGAGATGGAACAAATAAACGAATACCACCATCAACAGCAAAACCTCTCTGTGATATGTGTGATATGTCGGAGCATCAGTGGGGTGACTACAGATGTTCAAAAATACCACCATCAAGAGCAAGACACGCTCTCACTCGCTTTTCGAAGCTCTCCGCCGTTTTCAGAAGGATTGCCCAGAAAAAGTTTCCTGAGAAAATTGTTCATTTTTAAATGGAGAATATTTGAGTTGCAACAAAAATGTATGATTCCATTCGAAAAAACGGGTCCATCCTCCACAGCATCACCAATTATGATGCTGGACCGCAAAAAGAAAATTCTTCATGTGTCCCCCTCTGAACCAGACAACTTTTGTAGGATACATTTTCCAATTGAAACGTTAGGTCGGCTGAAAACGTAATGCGTACTTTAAATTGGGACACCCTGTATGTTGAGCATACTACCACAGAAATAAAAATTACTATGAACCACATTTATATACACCTTTGTACCCCTCTGATGGGATCTTTGTATCTCGAGAAAATAAACATATATAATTCCTTGACCAGATGAACCTCTTCAAGTTTTTCCATGCTAAAAGCATGTAAATATTACGATTCTTCTTTAGCCGTGCACAACTCAGCCGCATTTCAATGGATTGTTCTGATCCAAGACTCATTTTACATAGAATTTAGGGGAGTTTACTTCGGGTCGTTGCCAAGAGCGGACGTGTTTATAGTTTGTATCGTTAATTGTGTCCATAATAGTTGAGTGAAATGTCCGAGTTAACTACTATAGAAAACCTACTTAAAGAACTAAAAAATGAGTTGAGGAAAACGGACGAAAAAGTTACTGATAATACAGAAGGATAATAAACGCTTCCTGGGGGAGTGGAAACACCAAAAGGAGGAAGTGTCTAACCTCAAAATACAAGTGAATACGCTAAGTGCTGTGTCATCCAACATGGAGAAACAACTCGCGACGTATGCTCGTAAGGAGAGGGAAAAAACATTATCATCTTTCGCTTAAGCACGGAGAAAATAAAAGAGTAGTTTTTACCGGTATATCTTGGGAAATTTACTATGTCTCTGCAGGAAAAGAGGGACACATGAGGGTTTTAAGTGAATTTCACTGTCCTCCAGGGTAAAAATTGATTTTTTGCTTAGTACTAATCACTGTTCTGCGAGGCAAACTACGATTGTGCCCCGATATGACTGTCTTCTACCGCTCCTAACACGTACGTATTACATAAAATAGTATAGGATATTAGTGCGGCTGTTCGAGACTACACGTTCAAGCGGGGTCTCGCACTCGCTGCGCTCGTGCGTCACCTCCGCACTCACGTGTAATCTCGAACTTACCGCACTAATATCGTAATATACTATTTAAATACTGGTACGAGAGACTTCATTTATTAGACTTTTTTTTGTAGACAATTAAATTTTCTACAAAATTGTCGTGGGTTTTTTTTCTCCAAGTACAACCGTTTATTCGCTCACAGCGAGAAAAGAAGAATTATGCATAAAATCGACTTTGAAGCCTCGGACAGGTGCAGCAGTTGAAACCACAGCCAAACTACCGGAGGCACTCTTGAAGAACACTAAATCTTCTGTAAAATGAATCTTAGACCAGAGCAATCCATCGAAATGCGGCTGAGTTGTGCGCGGCTAAAAAAAAGTCGTAATGTCTACATGCTCTTAGCATGTGAAAACTTGAAAAGAAGAGCACGAGTACTTAGAATTGGAATTAAGAGCTAAAAATCAAACAGCATTCTCTTTTCAACGTACCACGAAGTAATAGTAAGGAGACCGAACTCTGCCGAGACCGCGTCCCGAAAGTGGTAAGCGATTTCGGGGCGATATATGTGCAGTCCGCTGAATGGCAAGACTCAACGCGCGGCGCATGCGCAGTACGTATTTAACTGGGTCTTCGTCCCTCTCACAGAGCGTCTACGGAAAATTCGACTAGAACAATTCGTCTAAAACAGTTCGACTAAAACAATTCGTCTAAAAAACAATTCGACTAAAAACAATTCGACTAGTAACAATTCGTCTAAAAACAATTCGACTAAAAACAATTCGACTAAAAACAATTTGACTAATAACAATTCGACTAAAAACAATTAGACTATTCGGTTAGGCTACCCCACTGATCTCACACACACATACACACAGATGCGAAATACCCAGACGGTGGCTGTTGCTCTCGAAAGGTTAGAATAGGTTAGGCCACCCCACTGATCTCACACACACAGATGCGAAATACCCAGACGGTGGCTGTTGCTCTCGAAAGGTTAGAATAGGTTAGGCCACCCCACTGATCTCACACACACACACACACACACAGATACGAAATACCCAGACGGTGGCTGTGGCTCTCGAAAGGTTAGAACAGGTTAGGCCACCCGGGTAGTTCCAAGATATTGGGTCTTTTGGTGTCTTTTAGAAAAAAAACAGTGAAGACAAAAAAATTAAAAAATTTAGAATGACCTTAGTTGTTCTTCAAACTGTGTTCGATACGGTGCGCTGAATTTTGATTATCAAATATTTTCCGAATTCCAGAAAATTGAGTTCAAACAGCCAAATTGTCTCTACCCTGGCATGTCCCTTCGACAAATTTGTTGATTGAGGTAGCAATATTTGTTAACTTTTCGAATGAAATGTAATAAAAAAATGGTTTTTCTTATAGCTATATAAACATATAATGTTATCTCGGTAACAAAATTGATTCCGTATGACTATTTTTCAAAATATTCCATATTCCGTTTTGTCCCACACTTCCGACGTCTCCTCCCCTGGCATTTTTATGACCGTTATTTTGGAATAATACAATGGGTTCGCCCATTAATACTATGTCAGCATGTTAAAAGTTCATCATAAAGTATGCAACACGTAAAGGGTGAACGCCGTTGCGTATTCGTTTCTCAGTTAGCGCGGAGAAACTGCCGCGTTCGGGTTTGTGGAGGAGTGATCCTTATATCTACCCTGGTCAGTTATATGTCGCAATTAGTTATCTATTTATCTTAGTTTGAAGCAACATCTATTGTAATATGTGCAATAGTCACCCTGTTTAAATTTAGAATCGATAACATAATTTGTCTCCATATTATTAACGATTTTCCGCAGAAACATCTCCTCCCCTGGCGTATCTCCCCTGGTCGTTATGCATATCCCGGCCCATGGAAAATCATTAAAAATTATCAAAGTGACTCGCCCTTCCGTACGTTTTAACAAGAGACTGTTATCATTACAGCAAATATGAAATCATCTGTAATTATTACATTTTTTTGTTTTGCCAAAATGTTCACAACTGGAACCCAATATCTTGGAACCACCCACCCACTGATCCCACACACACACACACACACACACACACACAGATGCGAAATACCCAGACGGTAACTGTTGCTCTCGAAAGGTTAGAGTAGGTTAGGCCACCCCACTGATCCCACACACACACACACACACACACACATGCGAAATACTCAGACGGTGGCTGTGGCTCTTCGAAAAATTAGAATAAGTTATTTGTTAGCCGAATTGTTTTAGTCGAATTATTTTCAGTCGAATTGTTTCGGCCGAGTTGTCACTAGTCGAATTGTTTTTTTAGTCAAATTGCTTTCGTTGAATTGTTTTTATTCGAATTGTTACTAGTCGAATTGTTTCCAGTCGAATTGTTTTTAGTCGAATTGTTTTTAGTCGAATTGTTTTCAGTCGAATTGTTTTTAGTCGAATTGTTTTTTTAGTCGAATTGTTTTAGACGAATTGTTTTAGACGAATTGTTTTAGTCGAATTTTCCGCAAAGCCTCACAGAGAGTGCGAGTGAGAAAGTTCTATTGTGACAGCAAGTTGGTGAGGTTATGGTGATTTCTTATATCGTTGTATTATTCACAAAAAAAAGAAAAAAAAAAAGGTATACGTGAATACACTGCGAAGTGAAAAATCATAGGTAAATACTTAGACCATACAGGATGGACCGCGCATTGCCTATGCTAAAGCATTGGGAGGACTGCCGCCGAGTAATGGGAAAAGGACGGACAATACTCGACCATGCGTAAGACAAGGAAACTGTGCTCCACTAGTGGAGTAAACGTTGCCAAGTCGTGTTGCTGCGTTGCCGCGTTTGTGTGCCCCATAGCCTCTGTGGCATAACTTTCTCGATCATAACTAAGCCTACTCGATTTCAAGTGTTAGCACGAATGAGACATATTTATGTGTCTATATACATCGCTAGTGCTATCTTTGTCGCTTTACTTGGCAGTACCCCCACCACCACAATGCGCGGTCCATCCTGTATCGTCTAAGGGTAAATATTTTACGAAACTTATTTAAAGAACTTTTAGCCGTGAATTGCAAATACGGAGCGAGTGCGGAATGAAGTTAATTACACGCAAACATCTTGCTGGATTTTCAGTCGCTGATGAGTTTGTTCGTCATTAAGAGCATGTCCGAGTCATATAGTTACCTGTTGAGAAAAAAACAAAAAAGTCGCAAAAAATCGGAAACGATGATCAAAAATGATGTATAATAGATTTATTCGATGATTAGGGACGAATAGGTTCGATCTAGGGTGGATGCACCAGTAAATGACCAGGCCCCATTGAATGACTGCCTTGGCGAAAAAATATAAATAACTCCTTATAATGCAGTAGATAACTGCATATAAACTTTTACTAAACAATCCCACATAGTTTCTTACCTAGATGGCGCAGTAATTACTTATCACGCGGGTAGTGTCAGTGAAAATAAATTCAGGAAGGAAGCAGCAAGCTGCATCCAACGGTTCTGGCTGTACGGCTTACTAGGTAAGGTTATGGCGGACAACTATTGTGACTTCATTGTTTAAGTTCATATGTACCGTGAGCAGGATAGGATTGTTCTCCATAAATTTATAAAGCTTGATAAATTCGAGAACTTCTTCATAACCCCATATTCAGGAAGCTTTCGTTTCTTTCGGAGCGGTCATTCATAGAGCACGACTTTTGTAACAAATTCCAGTGAATGACCGTTCACTTCGTTACTGCGTGAACTTTGATAAATCATGTTTCCTATTAATAATAATTAATAATTAATAATTCATAATTACTATTAATAATAATAATTTATTATTATAATAATAAATATATATTAATATATATTTATTATTATAATTATTATTATTATTATTATTGTTATTGTTATTGTTATTGTTATTGTTATTGTTATTGTTATTGTTATTATTATTATTATTATTAATAATCATAATAATTTCTACAGCCGCAAGTTCGGTCAATTGTACATTAAATTCAAATCTTATCCCAGGAATATACCTACCTATCTGCGAACCATTGCGATGAAACGAAATAGTATATTGTGCAACTAGGGGGGGGAAATGGCCATTTCTAGCGAGGGTGAAACGTTTGCACGAGTCGTAGTAGAGGGCGCCGAAGGTGCCCGAGACGACGACGAGTGCTAAAAACATCTCACCCGAGGTAGAAATGGCCATCCCCCCCTAGTTGCACACTGTACTTTTCATAATAAGGGCACGAAATAGGCCTTCTTTGATGTGCGTCGATCGGAAAAGGGATATATATATAATATATATATATTATATATGAAGGATTCTTTCTCAAGTGGGCCACCCATTTTCGTCGTGGTCTCGAATTAATTTTGTTACTTCCTTCAATGATTACCCTCCTTTTCAAGAGTTTCGTTGATTTTTTGCAGATTTTTAGCACTGGCAGGAGCATAGATATATGAAATATGTGGATAATCTATTTATTTTACGTATTTATAAATTACTGATAATGAAAGAAAAATCAAAATACACGAAAGTTATGTTTTTTCATCAGCTTTCCAGTAAAAATATTTTCAATTTTAATAGAATGACATTTAGGGCTAAAAATGCCAAAAAAACCCAGAAAAAACGAGAAAAAAGGTGGTTTTAGGTTTTCGGGCCGCTTTGATTTGGATGAAAAAATTCGAGAAAGACTCTTTCATTGCTCAAAGTTTACTGTGTAAATTTTATTATGGGACCGCCACTCCTTCCTAAGAAGAAAACATCCGAAGATAGCCCAATGATTGTTTTTGTTCGTATGACAACTTAGAACGCTTCAGGAAGGATGGCGGTCCCATAATAAGATTTACACAGTAAACTCTGAGCAATGAGAGAGTCTTTCTCGAATTTTTTCATCAAAATCAAAGCGGCCCGAAAACTTGAAACCACCTTTTTTTGCATTTTTTCTGGGTTTTTTGGCATTTTTAGCCCTAACTGTCATTCTATAAAAATTGAAAATATTTTTACTGGAAAGCTGATGAAAAAACATAACTTTCGTGTATTTTGATTTTTCTTTCATCATCAGTAATTTATAAATACGTAAAATAAACAGATTATCCAGATATTTCGTATATCTCAGTGCTAAAAATCTGCAAAAATTCAGCAAAACTCCTAAAAAGTAGAGTAATCATTGGAGGAAATAATCAAATTAATTCGAGACCACGACGAAAATGGGTGGCCCACTTGAGAAAGAATCCTTCATATATATATTATTATATATATATTATATAGATATATTATAGATATATATATATATATATATATATATATATATATATTAAGAGCCGCGGTGGCTCGTGGACAAGAGCCCCGACTACGAACACGTAGATCGCGGGTTCGAATCCCCCCTGGCACCACTGAGATTTTTAAATAGAAAAATACTCATATGCCTCAACCGCGGCTCTGGTGGTTTGGATCCCACCTAAAACAGTAGAGCCAGTCAAGGTGCAAAGTTGGAAGAAGGAGGCAAAAACGGAGAAAGAGGGAGAGGGGGAGGAGCACCTTGACTATAGGGAAAAAAGATAACGAAAAAAGGTCGAACCCCGAGGGGAGTACCTGGGAGAGCCCAAAGCAAACCAAAAGTATATATATATATATTATATAGATATATTATAGATATATATAACATATATATATTATATATATATGGGGAATTCCACGTGAACTCGACCAATGTTTTTCCCTCACCATTTTTGATTCGCTTCACGATTTTTTATACGATTCTACGATCTCGAAAAAGCACTGCTGAATTTTTTCAGATTTTTCCCTCCAATCGTTAATTTTCAATAATCATTCAAACCCATTTTGAAAACGGCATTTTTTAAAAATCTCGAAAAATTCTCAAAAATATTATTTTTAATTTCGATCATTTTGACACCCTTCCCATGATGGGATCATTATTGCTTCTTTTTTTTCAGCACTTTCAACATTTTGATAAAACGAAACACCATGTTCCAACGTTTCGAAAATTCTTAAAAAATTACCAAAAATTTTGTGTTCATTTCTGAATGTTTTCGCGTGAGACCCACGATGACGGACGAAAAATACTTTTTTTTTTTAAATCCTTTTTTTTGGTCCGTCATCGTAGGTGTCACGTGAAAACATTCAGAATTGAACACAGAATTTTTAGTAATTTTTCAAGAATTTTCGAAACGTTGGAACATGGTGTTTCGTTTTATCAAAATGTTGAAAGTGCTGAAAAAAAAGAAGCAATAATGATCCCATCATGGGAAGGGTGTCAAAATGATCGAAATTAAAAATAATATTTTTGAGAATTTTTCGAGATTTTTAAAAAATGCCGTTTTCAAAATGGGTTTGAATAATCATTGAAAATTAACGGTTGGAGGGAAAAATCTGAAAAAATTCAGCAATGCTTTTTCGAGATCGTAGAATCGTATAAAAAATCGCGAAGCGAATCAAAAATGGTGAGGGAAAAACCTTGGTCGAGTTCACGTGGAATTCCCCATATATTATATATATTAGGGTGTGTCACCAAAAAAAAATTTTTTTTGCTACCTTCTGAACGGATAGTTCTCGTCAAGACAGAAAGATTCCCCCCTTGGAAAATGTCCTATGTCAAAGCTAAGTGGTTCCGAAACTTTTTTTTAGTTTTCCATTTAAGTTAAAACCTATAGAAAATCTATTGAAAATTATTTTTTGAATAAAGTTTAATTCTAACCATTTCGAAGATAAAAACTTCAGCTTTCAGAATCTTTCTGTAGACTTGAAAAATATTGAATAACTACGAAACTATGTGGATTGCCGCAAAAATAGATTTTTTTGTGTGTTAAATAAATGGAAAACAAAAAAAAAGTTTCGGAACCACTTAGACTTGACGGAAAAAAGTTTTACTATGCGGGATGTCTTCTTCTTGATAAGACCTAGTGACTTGAAAGGTAGCACCATGAAAATTAAAAAACAAAAGTAAATCTGACACACCCTAATATATATATATATTATATATAAATATTATTATATAATATATATATATATTATATATTGTAACGGATCAGACAACATAGGCCTGACCGTTAGCAATTCAAACATCAACCGTTGCGAACATCGAACCGTCTAGAACGTTCGATGAGAGCGACAAGTCGCATGACGTCACAGCGAGTATATAAGTCGAGACACAGTTCTCATCAGCAGCAATTCCATGGTATAGCACCTGATTGACTCACTACGCTCTTATTGTTCGGACACTAAAGGCATAGCGCCTAGTGATCCTTTAGCTTCATTCGTAAAAGATTCTACAGTTGAATTATAGACAATTTCAAATATAAAATAAAAAAGCAAGATATAAAACTCAAATCGAACAAAATAGTTAAATAAATCAAATTAGATTCATTAATTTCAAACTTAACGGAATTTTCCTTATAAAACGACGAGCCTGTTATAATCAAATCATTGCTATTCAACGATAAATTCAAATTCATAAATTTATAGACAAGATCGGGATGTCTCGCCTTCTATACCGAAGACAAAACATCGCGATACCGATAATTCTCCATTTCGTTATTCTTATTAATCTTCAGTTTCTGCGAACTACAGTGGAGAGTAGTTCAATATTAGACACCTTGCCTTTTGCGCTCATGCCTTTGAGACTCTTTAACGGCGTCCTATACGCCTATGCTAAAATACCTTGCGTCAGCATCTCGCTGACGATGGGTAGCAACGTAAGTTGCCACATTCGGATTTTCACTCTTATTCTAAACGCCAAACGGATATCATTGATTTATATACAATTAATAAAGCCCCATTACGGCAAGTTGTCCTCAAACCCAATTTATTACTATTTAAACCCATCCCATATACAACAGTGGTGTCAGAAGCGAGATATTGGATTGAAGACAATAATTAGAAAACAGAGGCCGTTGTAATAAATCAACGTTAACAAAAATCACTGTGCGTGGATTAACATATAATTCACCGTTGTACGAAATCAACGTTAACAAAACCCTATTCGTTGTTATACTCAACGTTGACAAAAATCACTGTGCGTGGATTGACACATAATTCACCGTTGTACGAAATCAACGTTAACAAAACCCTATTCGTTGTTATACATCAACATTGACAAAAATCACTGTGCGTGGATTGACACATAATTCACCGTTGTACGAAATCAACGATAACAAAACCGTATTCGTGTTATACATCAACGTTAACAAAATCACTGTCCGTAGATTGACATATAATTTACCGTTACACGAAATCAACGTTAACAAAACCCTGTGAAGTGACCAACAAACCAAAGTATACCGAAGTTACATTACGTGCCCTATATGAAGAGGCGCTCAAGAAACCTCAAGATCCGTCAAGACATAAACGCAAGAGGATTCCAGTAAACCAACACCAAAGCAGCCAACTACGGATCCGACGGTACAGCGAACTCGAGCTTTCAATACTGATAACGTTATGCATTGGCTCACCCTACTGTTACTGTAAGTTTTATGAACTAGCAATAATAATATTCGAAATTTGTAATTGAAATCCTAGAAAATGCCAGTATCAGCTGAAAAATTAGCCAAACTCCTTCCCGTATTTACCGGAAAAGATATTAACGTCAGAGAATTTATCGACAAATGCGATCGCGCAATCAAACAATGCATTACTACAGAATCAGAAGAACTTTACGAATATATACGTATCAAAATCACTGGTAAGGCATATGAAAGGATTCAAAATAGGGAAATTCAAGACTACGATACTCTGAAAAAGGAGTTACTACTGTTTTATGGAGCCAAGGGAACAAATAGACAATGGGAATTGGAACTAAGTATCTGTAGGCAACGCCCCGGGGAATCTGTCGATTCCTTCTATCAAAGAATAGAAAACCTGTGCATAAGAGTAGTAGAATCTGGTCCGGTAAGAACTAAGGCAGAGACTGTATTTTATGAGAAAAACATTACGACAAAAGCACGAGACTGTTTCATTTACGGACTTAACGAAAAACTACGTGACATCCTAAGATTAAAAGACCCTAAAGACTTACTTCAAGCTTACAATTGGGCCACAGAAGAAGAAAAATTGAGGGCAACCGAAAATCAAATAACCTATCTTACAAAAACCACTGCTACTAGTAGAACTGATCTCGTTTGCCAAAATTGCAATAAGATCGGGCACACAACAAAAACCTGTTTTAGGAAACAGAGATCCGAACCAATAAATACCATTGAAACAGATTATAGTTCAGAACCCGATCAGTACGCAGACTTAGACCACCAATCAGAAAACAGCTGCTCACAAAACTGTTCCGAAATCATAAATGGCTATGACTCTATAACAGAAGAGATCACATGCGACGAATGCCAACGAATCTATCCTATCGATAGTTCCAGAATTAAGTGCTTCTTTTGTAAAAAGCCCGGCCATATAGAAAACAAGTGTTTCAAAAAGAAAGCTATGTTAGCCGCGAGAACTAATCAAAACCATGTAGGAACCTCGAATTTTGGGGAACGGACTGCGTCGACGAGCGGAACGAAGTCCATAATAGAAAACCGCTCAACACAAACGGCGGAAAAATAGAAATACCAGAACATAAGATAAATTTAATCGGGTCACCAAATAACGTAATTTTCTCAATACCCGAGTTGAATCAACCTAAAACCTTGTTGATGTTAGACACTGGAGCCTACCCATGTTTGATCAAGAAGAAATTTATTATAAATTCATCACAGATAAACCCACAAGAGCGGATTAAATTAAAGGGTCTAGCTAGTGACTCACAAGCATATACATTAGGAACCATTGAACTTACACTCGATGGAGGAGACGAAGTTAGGCCGATCAAATTTCACGTAGTAGACGATTCCTTAGACATAACGCAAGATGGTTTAATAGGCAACCACCTCTTAACCCAATTCAATAATGTGCTGATCAGTTATAGATGCGGAGGCATGGATAAGCCCGAGTTGCTATTAGGTAGCCTCAAATACAAATTGCAAAATCAAAAACAATTCACGATTCCCGCCAGGACAGAAATTTTAGCAGACATCCCAACCATCGCCGAAGATTCCTTAAAAGAAGGCTCAATATATAGGGTCGAGTTACAACCGGGAGTCGTAATAAGCGAAAGCTACGTGACAATTAGACCCGATAACACAGCTATCACAAGCATCATCAATCTAACAGACACGGACCATACTATCCATATCGAACCACAAAGAGTTTACAGAATTCTAGATTCTGAAACTGACGAGATACTACATTCAGTTAATTGTATAAACGAAAATACGTCAGCTGACAGAATCAAAAAATTAAAAGACGCATTAAGATTAGACCATTTAAATTTAGAAGAAAGGGAAAGTATAGTAGAAGCTTGTACCAAGTTTAACGAACTCTTCTATTTAGATGGGGACACATTACCAGGTACGCAAGCCTGTACCCACAAAATTAAAACTACCGATGACACACCGGTTCATGTTAGACAATACCGGTACCCTGAAATCCACAAAACAGAAATAGATAGACAAATGGAAGATCTCCTAAATAAAGGAACAATTCGAAATTCAAACTCACCATGGAACTCACCCATCTGGGTGGTACCAAAGAAACTAGACTCATCAGGGATTAAGAAGTGGAGAATAGTCGTAGACTACCGAAAATTGAATGATAAAACAATAGGGGATGCTTACCCGCTACCGAATATAGTAGATATCCTAGACCAGTTAGGAAGCTCTAAATACTTTACCGTACTCGACATGGCCAGCGGGTTTCACCAAATTCCAATGAATCCCGACGATATGCATAAAACCGCGTTTTCCACCCATAAGGGACATTTCGAATTCGCATTCATGCCATTTGGGCTTAAAAACGCCCCAGCTACATTCCAGAGATTAGCGAATACCGTTCTATCGGGGTTACAAGGATTGAAATGTTTAGTGTACTTAGACGACCTGATAATTTACGCCGACTCACTTCAAACCCATACAGAAAAACTTTGGGGGTTACTACTGAAATTGAAAGAATATAACTTACGATTACAACCAAATAAATGTGAGTTCTTGAGAAAAGAGGTTGCTTACTTAGGACACATAATATCAAGGGACGGAGTTAAACCTGACCCAGACAAATCCAGAGCAGTCAAGGAATTCCCTACACCCAACACACCTACGAAAATAAAATCATTTCTCGGGCTTGTAGGTTACTATAGACGTTTCATAAATAATTTCTCGATGATAGCTAAGCCATTGACAGAACTTTTGCGGAAAAACGTACCATTCGAATGAACATCATTACAGCAAAATTCTTTCGAGGAACTAAAGAATGCCCTAATATCCGACTCAGTCCTAATATACCCTGACTATACACAGACATTTAATCTAACGACAGATGCCAGTAACACTGCTCTAGGGGCCGTCTTATCTCAAGGTGCCCCTGGTGACGACAGGCCTGTTGCATACGCCTCGCGAACTCTAAACAAGGCAGAAAGTAACTACTCTACAATCGAACGCGAGCTGCTGGCAATAGTATGGGCGACCCAACATTTCAGACCATACCTGTTCGGGAGGAAATTCAAGATATTTACCGATCATAGGCCCCGGACTTGGCTGTTTAACATCAAAGATCCAAATAGTAAATTAGTCAGATGGCAATTAAAAATCTCGGAATTCGACTACGAGATTTGTTTCAAACCCGGAATAAAAAATCAGAACGCAGATGCGCTTAGTAGAAATCCTATTGATCCACCAACTAACCATGTGTTCAAAATATGTCCTATCAGAGTGACGAGCTCTCTCCCATCGTACCCTGAATACCTCAAACTCATAAAAACAACGATAGTGCAAAACTCAAACATCGTAGAAATCCACGATGACCTTTTCAATCGAATCGATAACTACGCACACACTGTTTCCACCGATCTAGAAATGAGTCAAGGAATAGCATTAGAATTCAAAACTAGATACGGCAATGTTGAGAACTTGAAGGAATCAGCTGAACTATACACGACTGGTAAACTCACCTTACGAGACCGTAACGTTTATTACATAATGACGAAGCAAAACTACTGGGATAAGCCTACATATGAGGATTTATACATAAGTTTGATAAAATTCAAAGAAAAATTAGAAATAGACTCGATCAAAACAGTCTCCATACCCAGGATCGGTTGCGGGATCGATAAATTAAAATGGCATAAAGTTCGGACGATGTTACGATTCATATTTAAAGGATCGGGAATTAAAATAACTGTCTGTACGAACATAAAAACCGATCTCAATCAAAACCACATTCAAGACGTTATCAAAGAATTTCACGACAGCCCTTCAGGTGGACACCAAGGCGTGAGCCGTACTATGACGCGACTTAAAGAAAGATACCACTGGGATTCAATGAAAAACGATGTAAAAACATATATTCGTAATTGCACGACTTGCCAAAAGAATAAAACCGATCGACAAAAGACCAAAATGCCAATGAAGATTAAGACCAGCAGTAGCAAACCATTTGAAAAGGTTTTCTTAGACATAGTTGGGCCCTTACCGACTACAAAGTCAGGTCATAGTTACATACTGACGCTACAAGACGACCTAACAAAATATTCCCAAGCCTATCCACTCCGAGCTGCCACCGCTGAACATACCGCAGAAGCTTTCATACGAAATTTCATATCTAACTACGGAGTACCACTATCAATCCTTACAGACCAAGGCACAAATTTTATGAGTGACCTGTTCACCCAAGTCACAAAAATACTAAAAATAAAAAAGTTAAATAGTACTGCATACCACCCGCAAACCAACGGGGCACTCGAACGCAGTCACGGCACGTTAAAGGACTACCTTAGGTGTATGTCTACTACAGACGACTGGAACGAAACACTCCCAATTTACATCCTCGCGTACAACACAACACCTCATACTACCACTAAAATATCACCTTACGAACTTATATTCGGACAAGTAGCTAGAGTACCTTGTAGTGTGCCTCACGATCCTAAAGACGAAACGTATAAAGAATATGCTCAGAGACTCTCCGAAAAATTGACGAACAGCCAAGCCCTCGCGAAACAGAACATAGATAAATCCAAAGAAAAATCCAAGGCCTATTATGACCAAATTACTCGACCACAAAATTTCGAAATTGGGGACTTAGTACTGATGAGTAACGAAACTGCCGGACCATTAGACCCAAAATTTCTGGGGCCATACCCCATTACTGATCAAATTAATGAAGTGAACTATGAGGTAAAAGTCAAAGGGAAGAACAAAATAGTGCATGCAAACAGATTGAAACCATACCACAAGTCAACTGATCCAATAGAACCGATTCAAATAGAATATGGATAGGGATCATAGAGAATAAACATACGTTACACACTCGAAGAAATTTACATGGAACTCAACAAAATATTGCTGTTCAACCATGGGAATTTCTTTCAGTGCACTCTATTCGTTCTTATTAAGAACAATTATGTGGCTATATAACAGCTGAGGAAGGTTTTGTAATCCTCGCCTGGAATATTGATTTTTAATATTAAGAATAACTATGTGTAACCAAGTAAACGGCTGAGAAAAGCTTTTATAAATTCTCATCCGCACAGAATAATATTGTAAGCGTTGTTATTAAGAATAATTAATATTAAGCACAACTATATGTAATCAAATAAACGACCGAGAAAAGGTTTTATAAATTCTCATCCGCACAGAATAATATTGTATGCATCCTTATTAAGAATAATTATATGGCTATTAATATAACAGTTGAGGAAAGGTTTGTAATCCTCACCTAGAATAGTGATTTTGACCGATGAATATTTTGCTTCACTTCACATTCATTCTTAAGGGGGAAGGTGTTATAATCAAATCATTGCTATTCAACGATAAATTCAAATTCATAAATTTATAGACAAGATCGGGATGTCTCGCCTTCTATACCGAAGACAAAACATCGCGATACCGATAATTCTCCATTTCGTTATTCTTATTAATCTTCAGTTTCTGCGAACTACAGTGGAGAGTAGTTCAATATTAGACACCTTGCCTTTTGCGCTCATGCCTTTGAGACTCTTTAACGGCGTCCTATACGCCTATGGGCTATTCCGCGTCAACCGGATCAGTCATCTCTCAGATATTTTTTTAATTTTGCATGTCGATTGTCCTCGGGGAGTTAGATTTTTGTGCCAAAGGATTTTTCAATTAGTGCAAAATTCGTTGAGTTATTTGCATAAACAAATTCGAGCAATGTTTTTTTCAAAAATTCATAACTCCGCCAAAAATGATACTAGACTCGATTTTTTTTTTTTTAGTTTACGCGGAAAGAGTCATAGAATGTATAAAAAAATAAGTACTTCGAAAAAAGTTTGTTCATCCATTGTTTATTTAACAATTAAGTTTTCACAGATTTTTAAAACAGTGAGCAACACGACCAAAAAATTTTTTTTTAATTCTGACATGTTCCTTGAACTATACTACAACCTGTGAATTAATTCCAAAGATGTGTTTTTCTTCGTTTTCGAGTAAAAAATCATTGAAGGTGTCGATGCGCATGAAATTGAAATATAAATAATAATAATTACAAAACTTGCTACTTATTTTAGTACTTATAATCACCCCCGAAGATATGTGGAAGATGCGAAATGAACGCACTTACAATTATATATTTTATACAAATAAATCGCTTATTCTATGGATACAATCTATTAATCTTTGATCAAACTGGGCATTAAACTCAGAAATGTGAGCAAAAGTTTTCGTCATAACTTACATGGCTATCTTAGCGCATAGATTCACGGGTAAATGACTCATCAGAGGAAGAGTAAACCCTACATTCTACAGTTTTATGTAATTTTTGCAAGATTTGTAATTATTATTATTTATGTGCACTCTCATGGTATGTAACCGTTATTTTGAATCTCTGTAATAGATAAACGGTGAAAAACACATTCTTGAAACTTCACTTATCGCTTCGAGCAGGCCTTGTGAGGGTATAGTATTTTTTTCAGATTTTTCAATCATGTCCCACATCGTGAAAATGACTCTAAACTAACGCTGCGACGCCACCGCGGAGTAGCGGTGGACGGCAACCGGCCGCCCGCCATTACGTAGAGACTCGGCGCGCCGCAATTTCATGCGCATCGACACCTTCAATGATTTTTTACTCGAAAACGAAGAAAAACACATCTTTGGAATTAATTCACAGGTTGTAGTATAGTTCAAGGATCATGTCAGAATTAAAAAAAAAATTTTTGGTCGTGTTGCTCACTGTTTTAAAAATCTTTGAAAACTTAATTGTTAAATAAACAATGGATGAACAAACTTTTTTCGAAGTACTTATTTTTTTATACATTCTATGACTCTTTCCGCGTAAACTAAAAAAAAAAAATCGAGTCTAGTGTCATTTTTGGCGGAGTTATGAATTTTTGAAAAAAACCTTGCTCGAATTTGTTTATGCAAATAACTCAACGAATTTTGCACTGATTGAAAAATCCTTTGGCACAAAAATCTAACTCCCCGAGGACAATCGACATGCAAAATTAAAAAAATATCTGAGAGATGACTGATCCGGTTGACGCGGAATAGCCCCTATGCTAAAATACCTTGCGTCAGCATCTCGCTGACGATGGGTAGCAACGTAAGTTGCCACATTCGGATTTTCACTCTTATTCTAAACGCCAAACGGATATCATTGATTTATATACAATTAATAAAGCCCCATTACGGCAAGTTGTCCTCAAACCCAATTTATTACTATTTAAACCCATCCCATATACAACAAGCCTGTCAAATATCGCCTAGCGATACTATTAAATCTACGATACAAAAATTTAGTAAGTAAGCAACATTGTAAATATAGAATAATCATTGGTTGCAACCGTAAGTTAGGATAAAATAAAATAAATCGAATTTCTTGATTAACTAAAAGTAAGTTATTCTATGCAGGGCCGGGATTCTGGATCTTTTAAGGTGCTTTCCTAGGCAATTCCACCAGTCCTGAAAACATCGTGAAAAATTCCACCAGTCCTGAAAACATCGTGAAAAAAAGTGCTATTAAACGGAATATCTCTACCTGGGCACCGAAATCAATGAAACAAAATACGTCGCGCAATTCTGTGGACAATTACGAACACGCACGGCCCAAAACATGTCCGTTTTATGCTGAAATAGAAAAGATATGTATGAAAAACGCGTATTTTTGACACTTGGCGATATATATCGATCGCAATGATGGCGAGTTAGTTGTTTTCGAGAGTTTTTGAGGTATCGGTGACGGTTCAGAGATGGCGTGGCGCACGAATCTACAAGTCGGATCACTGTTCGATAAACTGGACAAAATCGACTGTCAGTGATAAATTCTAAAGTTGTCATAGAACAATGTTGTTATTGTGGTCAGGATACACAGAAGACTAATTCTGTGTATCCTGATCACAATAACAACATTTTTCTATGACAACATTAGAATACACGCGTTTTTATCACTGACAGCCCATTTTGTCCAGTTTATCGAACAGTGATGCGACTCGTAGATTCGTGCGCCACGCCATCTCTGAACCGTCACCGATACCTCAAAAACTCTCGAAAACAACTAACTCGCCATCATTTCGATCGATATATATCGCCAAGTGTCAAAAATACGCGTTTTTCATACATATCTTTTCTATTTCAGCATAAAACGGACATGTTTTGGGCCGTGCGTGTTCGTAATTGCCCACAGAATTGCGCGACGTATTTTGTTTCATTGATTTCGGTGCCCAGGCAGAGATATTCCGTTTAATAGCACATTTTTTCACGATGTTTTCAGGACTGGTGGAATTTTTCACGATGTTTTCAGGACTGGTGGAATTGCCTAGGAAAGCACCTTAACGCCGCAGATAGCGACTTTTTTCATAGCGACTACGGGTACGGTCCAGTTGACGCTCCGTGATGCTCCAAATGCAAAGCTCCCAGCGCCACGGTTTTGCGGTCCACTAGCGCTACGCTTGCCACCACCGCTACGCAAATGGACCGGATTGTAGCGAAACGATTGCTTCGGTCGGTGTATACAAAACGGATCATAACCTAAATAGTGTGTCCAGAGCTGTGTTCGCGTTAGCTACACTTTCTACACTTTCACTAGATTTTACACTTTTCACTAGAAATCCACACCTCCTATTGGAGAAGCGTAAAAAGTGTAAGAAAAGTGTGGAAAGTGTAGCTAACGCGAACACAGCTAAGATATGGATTCAGCCCAACTTATTGCTGCAATTGATTTATTTTTTCCTTCGTACATATACAAGGATGATGAGAAGGATTACTTCACGCATTTATCATAGGGCAAAACGTATTCCATTAATTTCAGTTCATGCTAGTCTGCCTGTCCTGCCATTGCGTTGGCCATTGTAAACAAATTTACCGCCACATAACTTGTAAAAATGTTGACGCTCCAGCAGCCTCACCTTCCGAGGTGAGGCGTTCAGAGCGCGTTCGAAGCGAGATCGGTGACGTCATTGATGACGTTTCGCGAGCCACTCGCGGCGTACCGAAGTGCTATGTGGACCGGCCGTAGCGGCGCTGCAAATGCTCTGCAGTGTTTGGAGCTTCAACTGGACCGTACCCTACGACTGTTAGCGAGCGTCGTCGTAATGTTTTGCGCGAGCAGTCGGCTGCTAACAAACGATTGATGAATATAAGAGCTGTATGTGACCCTGCATGAGGCTAGTGCTTGTAGCCAATGAAAACCCTGTTCGTACAGCTTCCGTATCAGTGGCGCCTTTCGAATAATTTGCCGCCACGTCTGTTTAACCTAATTTTGAATTGTGATAGTAAGATAACCATAAATATGAAGTAAGTACCATTTCATATGTAAACTGATAATGAAAGAATGAATGAATGAATGATCATTTCTCTTACAAAAGGTATCACTTTACATTTTATGTTTAATTCGTAATTATTAATAGCAAAAAAAATGTGCCACGAGGACCAAAGGTGAATACCGAGCAAAGGGAAATCCTCGCGGGGTACATGCTAGGGCATACCGATTTTGCGTCGGGCCGATTCACCGGGGGTACGGGTGTCGCTGCGGCGCGGCAAAAATGGTCGGATTTAACAGATACCCTCAACCAAAAAGGTCAACACAAAACTGTTGACCAATGGAAGAAGGTGAGAATATTGTTACTATAATTTTTCGTTTAAAATATCGAAGGCTATAAGCATCATTTCAATAGTTTACTCAATGTGTTTGATAGGGTGGTCCTTATTTATGGTGTTTTTGAAATTTACTGCGGACAAGGTGGAAAAACCTTGCAAATAAATTCAAAAAGAAATAGGGGAGAGTAACCTAAAGCGGGTACGTTAACGATAAAAGCCCAAAAATCTCAGTTTTCGTTTGATTAAAATAACAATTTTTGTTTTTTTGATTAGGATTATCGAACTTCAAAATAATAAATCATAATTGTATCATTTTGTCTCAAGTAATCATTTATTATCAAAAATTCAAAACTTCTCAAAAACCCGCTTTGCCCTGATAGGGGGCCTAAGGCGGATATGCGCTATAAGCTTGATAAATCTTAGCACATATTAATTTGTCCGAACAATAATGATGAGACTTTAATCATACATTTAATTATCGTAAAAAAAATGACTTTAAATAGTTATTTCAGACTCATTTCATCAGTCTTAAGTAACTAAAAGTCGCTAAAAGTCTCTCTACCCGCTTTGCCCGGTATCACATTTTTTACTTAAATGCATAAATAAATGTACTACTTTTCGACTGGTCAAAAGTTACATACTTTCATTTTATTTCAAAATTCACAAATTTTTTTTATATTGCGCCTAGTTACGCCATGTCACACCTCCGATCCTCGAGTGGGACTGATTGAAACTTGGGAGTATTTGGGTAATCACGGTATACGTACACATTTACACTCGCGTTGCATGCGGCAGCATACGAACGCCTAGCCGCTTTAGGCCACTCTCCCCTACGCGAAATTTGAAGTCTACAGTAAGAGCAAAAATTGAGATCAAATTTGGAATAAAGATCAACTGAAGGTACTGCCTACAAGGTAGTGAAATTTTGCATATGTCTTCCCTACAGGGATGATTTTTTTTCTAACAAAAAAACGAAACGCCAAATTTTTTTTGAACATCTATGACTATAGGGAAGACGTATACCAAATTTAAGATTTTTAGAAGCACTAGTAAGGCAGGTAAAATAAAAAATGTGAATCAAATGGTGAAAAATTAACATCAATATTGGGCCTATAGTGTTGGAAGGACATGAAATGCCGATCCCGCGGTAAGGTCACAGCGATCCGGCTACAGCAGAACCGCACCGGTAATCTTCCGGATGAAACTGAGCCGTTGACGGACGAGGACAAAAAAATCCTTTCCGTCATCGGCTCCGATGCCGTTGAAGGTATTACGGGGGTGCCGGATAGCACACCTGGAACTGTGGTAATTACTTCATAATTACAGAATTACACTAAATTTGAACTGTCATGTGAAACAGCATTGTCAAGCATCACTTCGAGAGTAGTGTTTATTAAATATCGTACCAATGAGATCATAACACTTACACGTAGTTTAAAGTAGCTTTTTTATTCTGAACATTTTTTCTCATCCTGAATACTTAATTTAATCTTAACTGAATTCTATGTAATTTTTTTACTTAAACTTTTTTTTTTTGAGTCAATTTTTTTTTTTTTTTCTAATGCTTACATGATAATTTGTTAGTTTGATGCATTCTAAGACCCCTCTACAAATTTTTACTCAATGAAAGGTTTTTTAGAGGTCGCTCAAGAATATTGAAAACGTAAAAATTAAAAAAAATTTAATTAAGAATGTAATTTGTGAGTATTTATTCTTTCATCGTATTTTTTTTTATTTTAATGCTGCTCACTGTAAAAATTCATTCATTGGACTACAAATTAGTTGTAAAGAAATTAAGTTTCAAAATTGAGATTTGAAGGTCGCTCAAGACCATTGGAGGTTTATTATAACTTTTTGTGTTTAATTATTTAGCGACCTTTTAGTAATAATACCATTTTCACTTGAAATTTCAGTATGTTTTTCTACAATCTACATACCTAGAAAAGATTGAATTATTGAGGAAATTAAGAATGTTGAAATAAAAACCGGTCTTTGAATTTTGACATTTTAAAAATTATTGAGAGCCCTCCACAAAATTTTCAATTCTGCTAAAATTTATAAAGGGCCCTTAAAATGCATCAAACTAACAAATTTCAAAGTGATCTTGGAAAAAAAAAATATTACAACCCTAATACACATACACTTCCAATGTAATAATTATAATAATATGAATAATAATAATAATTGTAATATAATAATTATAATTATAATAAAAATCATAGTATAATATAGTATAATAATAATAATAATAATAAATTTCAAAACAAGGCTGAATTACGTCAACTTATGGCCGGAGACCGAACACCGCTTGCAGTCAAACCTGTGGAGGGAATCCGAATATTTGACAAATATAACATAAATGTAAAAGTCATCATGAAGGTATCACTCGAACCAGGTAATTAATTGAGAAGGGTCTCTATCAATCAAGTCGAGTCAAAATATTTGATGTGATGGCCTGACGTTTCGGCAGTGATATGCTGCCCTCATCAGAGGCTGTTTATTGAAAAAATTACAAAAAATTACAAATTGGTCAAGCGTGTGACCCTCGTATAACTAATAATCGATTACAAAAGTCAATATACATGAAAGTAACAATCGGTGGTCAATAAATTAACACGGATACAGACGATAATATTTACAAGTCAAGGAAATTAATAACTGCAGTTAAAACAAATACAATGGAAGTCAAAATTGAAATGCTAACGTAAACACAAAGATTCATTCATCATATGATAGTCGGAAGAAGCTTTAATTACCTTATTATAATAGATGATACGTGAAAAAGAATGGTGACATGAACACCGTTGCCACACTGCAAGATGCGCGCTGTGCCATCTCGTACTAGTGAAGACGTTAAATAAAGCAAAGGGGTGTGACAACTCACTTTATATACCTTTTAGGCTAAGCTTAGTCTAATGTTGACAATTCGACAGTGACGTCAATGACTGACGTCAATGCCTACGATTGACGTCAGTGGTTGTTTATGTTGGGGTAGTGTCCGAGACCACGCTTTTTCACGTAAACAATCAAATACATCTAAGAGCAGCTTTTAGATCTTAACCTATGTAACATATTCGAATAAGGCAAGTGCAGTTTTTTTGTATCCTCTTTCTTATTAAGACTGTTAGGTTGTAAATTAATTCGTAACATCTCTGAGGTGATACGTTTTGACCAAACTGATTCTCTGTCAAGCACAACCGCATTATCCCAATCGAACGTGTGATTAAATTCCAATTGGTGTAACGAAACTACAGAGTGCGCTTCAGGATTTTTCTTTAAGTTATCTTTATGCTCTTTCAATCTAGTCTTGAATTCACGTTTTGTCTCACCTACATAAGACGCTGAACAGTCATTACATTGGATCTTATACACTACGTTACATTTATCGTGTTCGTCAATACGGTCTTTACCTTTGGTAACCACAGATCTTAGGTTACTATTAACGCTAAAAACAGGTGTCAAATCAAATTTCCTCAATGAGCAACCTAGTCTCTCTGAGAACCCATTAATATAAGGAATAGAAACTGTCTTACGCTTAGAAGTGGATGGAACGTTAACTACCATGATAACCGAGGTGTTGTCCTCCGGGTCGGTCACAGTGATGACAATATTAATGTTATTGGTATGCGTGTTCTTGAACTTTAAGTGTTTTACTCTTTTGATGATTAGCCTTTCAAAGAAATCGTCGGGGTAATTATTATCCCGTAGCAAAGTTCTTACTAGATTTAAATTCTCAGTGTGGAATTTAGGATGGGATAACGATATGGCTCTGTCAACTAAGTTTAACACCATGCCTCGTTTTTGAGATATAGGGTGCATAGAGTTGAAGTTCAAAAATCTTCCAGAAAACGTAGGTTTTCTGTACCAATTAGTGATTAACCCGTTGGAACTGTCTCGTATCACGTTTACATCCAAAAAACTTAACTTGCGCTCAACCTCAAGTTCATGTGTGAACTGAAGACGGTCGTGGTAACCATTAAAAGTGTTAGTCACATAATCAACATTAGCGCTAGGGATGCACATAATGATATCATCCACATAACGATAATAAAATAATGGTCTAAAGTTCAACTTAGACAGACAGTCGCGTTCCAAATCGACCATAACTAGGTCAGCTAAGATCGGTGAAATTGGGGACCCCATGGGAGAACCAAAGATTTGTTTATAATACTGATTGTCAAATTGAAAGTAAACATTATCTAACAAGTACGTAACACCTGCTAACAGTTCACTCAGAGGCATAGTGGTATGTTTCGCTATAAATGGGTATCTATTTACTATCGCTGTCTTAACCAATTCCATCGGCACATTAGTAAACAAGGACGTAACGTCAAGGGAGATCAAAATACAGTCTTCCGGTACATGTATGTGGCTAAGTTTTTCAATCAGATCCCAACTATGCTTAATGTAAGAATCAGCTTTAGGTATACTCTTGATTAATAGGTTACTAAGAAACTTAGAGATCCCATATGTAGGACTCCCAATAGCTGAGATGATAGGTCTAAGTGGTGTGTCCTTTTTATGAATTTTAGGTAAACCGTACCCTTTAGCAAGACACGTGTTTGTTTGCGTTAATTCATTCCTATGGTATTGCCTAGCTAGGAAACAATTCGAGTTCCACCTATCAAGAATTCTCTGCGAAGTCTTACGTAGTGCGGTTAGCGGGTTCTTATTTACTAATCTGTAGGTGGTGGTATCAGCGAAAAGAGACTTTAATTTAAGTGTGTAACTGTTTCTGTCTAACGCTACTGTGACATTACCTTTGTCAGCATTGGTGAAGAAAATGTCCTTATTACTTTTTAAAAATTGGCGAGTAGTGTTAAGTTTTTGAGCGACTAACCGGTCTTCAATACTAATGTGTCTGTTCTTCCTTGAGAACTGCTCAATGTTCTTGATTAATTTACTTCTAACTTCTTTCTTATGGGCATCAGGAAAAGACGGTTTATTAATAGCATGCTCTACGTTTTTAATGACTTTAATCATGGTCTCTTGATCTAAATTGGTCAATGGAGAAAATTTTGGACCCAATGATACGGTTTCAATCACGTCTTCAGGGATCGATGTTTGTGTTAGATTCACGAACCATCTCTCTTTAGGTTTAGTCGCGACTGGTGTTAAGATTTGTTCGTGCAAGTGTTGAACTACCGGTCTGTGTGACAAAACATTGAATTTACGTGCGAAACTCATATTTAATTTATCTGTCAGGCGGGCTTGACTGTCTGTTTGGTATGTAATTAGGTCATCAAATGCATCTTGTGGCAGTGCGTCGCGTAACGAGATTGCGAGTCTATCTAATTTTTTCCCTAAGAACCACAAGTGAACGTGCAAGTCTTCAATCTCTACATTCAGTAAACTGGTTGTAAAATGAAGGATGCTCTTACGTAACAAATGGGATCCCGTTTTGCTGTGGCAGGTGATAGAGTCCAACCTGTCGCCAATCTGTTGGATGTGTTTCGGTCTTGTGTCATAAGATCTGCATTGCAGGAGAAACCGTCGTTGTGCTGATGAGATGGTGATTTTTCTCCTAGTGTCTACCCATTCTTTGAAGATGGTGGTGGTTCTACTTCCATATACTTGTGTCAACAAGTTGTAGAAACTAATGTTGTTGCAGGGTACCGTAGATTCAACCCTCGTAGTATTAAAATTCATCATGAAGGTATCACTCGAACCAGGTAATTAATTGAGAAGGGTCTCTATCAATCAAGTCGAGTCAAAATATTTGATGTGATGGCCTGACGTTTCGGCAGTGATATGCTGCCCTCATCAGAGGCTGTTTATTGAAAAAATTACAAAAAATTACAAATTGGTCAAGCGTGTGACCCTCGTATAACTAATAATCGATTACAAAAGTCAATATACATGAAAGTAACAATCGGTGGTCAATAAATTAACACGGATACAGACGATAATATTTACAAGTCAAGGAAATTAATAACTGCAGTTAAAACAAATACAATGGAAGTCAAAATTGAAATGCTAACGTAAACACAAAGATTCATTCATCATATGATAGTCGGAAGAAGCTTTAATTACCTTATTATAATAGATGATACGTGAAAAAGAATGGTGACATGAACACCGTTGCCACACTGCAAGATGCGCGCTGTGCCATCTCGTACTAGTGAAGACGTTAAATAAAGCAAAGGGGTGTGACAACTCACTTTATATACCTTTTAGGCTAAGCTTAGTCTAATGTTGACAATTCGACAGTGACGTCAATGACTGACGTCAATGCCTACGATTGACGTCAGTGGTTGTTTATGTTGGGGTAGTGTCCGAGACCACGCTTTTTCACGTAAACAATCAAATACATCTAAGAGCAGCTTTTAGATCTTAACCTATGTAACATATTCGAATAAGGCAAGTGCAGTTTTTTTGTATCCTCTTTCTTATTAAGACTGTTAGGTTGTAAATTAATTCGTAACATCTCTGAGGTGATACGTTTTGACCAAACTGAAACGTCAGGCCATCACATCAAATATTTTGACTCGACTTGATTGATAGAGACCCTTCTCAATTAATTACCTGGTTCGAGTGATACCTTCATGATGAATTTTAATACTACGAGGGTTGAATCTACGGTACCCTGCAACAACATTAGTTTCTACAACTTGTTGACACAAGTATATGGAAGTAGAACCACCACCATCTTCAAAGAATGGGTAGACACTAGGAGAAAAATCACCATCTCATCAGCACAACGACGGTTTCTCCTGCAATGCAGATCTTATGACACAAGACCGAAACACATCCAACAGATTGGCGACAGGTTGGACTCTATCACCTGCCACAGCAAAACGGGATCCCATTTGTTACGTAAGAGCATCCTTCATTTTACAACCAGTTTACTGAATGTAGAGATTGAAGACTTGCACGTTCACTTGTGGTTCTTAGGGAAAAAATTAGATAGACTCGCAATCTCGTTACGCGACGCACTGCCACAAGATGCATTTGATGACCTAATTACATACCAAACAGACAGTCAAGCCCGCCTGACAGATAAATTAAATATGAGTTTCGCACGTAAATTCAATGTTTTGTCACACAGACCGGTAGTTCAACACTTGCACGAACAAATCTTAACACCAGTCGCGACTAAACCTAAAGAGAGATGGTTCGTGAATCTAACACAAACATCGATCCCTGAAGACGTGATTGAAACCGTATCATTGGGTCCAAAATTTTCTCCATTGACCAATTTAGATCAAGAGACCATGATTAAAGTCATTAAAAACGTAGAGCATGCTATTAATAAACCGTCTTTTCCTGATGCCCATAAGAAAGAAGTTAGAAGTAAATTAATCAAGAACATTGAGCAGTTCTCAAGGAAGAACAGACACATTAGTATTGAAGACCGGTTAGTCGCTCAAAAACTTAACACTACTCGCCAATTTTTAAAAAGTAATAAGGACATTTTCTTCACCAATGCTGACAAAGGTAATGTCACAGTAGCGTTAGACAGAAACAGTTACACACTTAAATTAAAGTCTCTTTTCGCTGATACCACCACCTACAGATTAGTAAATAAGAACCCGCTAACCGCACTACGTAAGACTTCGCAGAGAATTCTTGATAGGTGGAACTCGAATTGTTTCCTAGCTAGGCAATACCATAGGAATGAATTAACGCAAACAAACACGTGTCTTGCTAAAGGGTACGGTTTACCTAAAATTCATAAAAAGGACACACCACTTAGACCTATCATCTCAGCTATTGGGAGTCCTACATATGGGATCTCTAAGTTTCTTAGTAACCTATTAATCAAGAGTATACCTAAAGCTGATTCTTACATTAAGCATAGTTGGGATCTGATTGAAAAACTTAGCCACATACATGTACCGGAAGACTGTATTTTGATCTCCCTTGACGTTACGTCCTTGTTTACTAATGTGCCGATGGAATTGGTTAAGACAGCGATAGTAAATAGATACCCATTTATAGCGAAACATACCACTATGCCTCTGAGTGAACTGTTAGCAGGTGTTACGTACTTGTTAGATAATGTTTACTTTCAATTTGACAATCAGTATTATAAACAAATCTTTGGTTCTCCCATGGGGTCCCCAATTTCACCGATCTTAGCTGACCTAGTTATGGTCGATTTGGAACGCGACTGTCTGTCTAAGTTGAACTTTAGACCATTATTTTATTATCGTTATGTGGATGATATCATTATGTGCATCCCTAGCGCTAATGTTGATTATGTGACTAACACTTTTAATGGTTACCACGACCGTCTTCAGTTCACACATGAACTTGAGGTTGAGCGCAAGTTAAGTTTTTTGGATGTAAACGTGATACGAGACAGTTCCAACGGGTTAATCACTAATTGGTACAGAAAACCTACGTTTTCTGGAAGATTTTTGAACTTCAACTCTATGCACCCTATATCTCAAAAACGAGGCATGGTGTTAAACTTAGTTGACAGAGCCATATCGTTATCCCATCCTAAATTCCACACTGAGAATTTAAATCTAGTAAGAACTTTGCTACGGGATAATAATTACCCCGACGATTTCTTTGAAAGGCTAATCATCAAAAGAGTAAAACACTTAAAGTTCAAGAACACGCATACCAATAACATTAATATTGTCATCACTGTGACCGACCCGGAGGACAACACCTCGGTTATCATGGTAGTTAACGTTCCATCCACTTCTAAGCGTAAGACAGTTTCTATTCCTTATATTAATGGGTTCTCAGAGAGACTAGGTTGCTCATTGAGGAAATTTGATTTGACACCTGTTTTTAGCGTTAATAGTAACCTAAGATCTGTGGTTACCAAAGGTAAAGACCGTATTGACGAACACGATAAATGTAACGTAGTGTATAAGATCCAATGTAATGACTGTTCAGCGTCTTATGTAGGTGAGACAAAACGTGAATTCAAGACTAGATTGAAAGAGCATAAAGATAACTTAAAGAAAAATCCTGAAGCGCACTCTGTAGTTTCGTTACACCAATTGGAATTTAATCACACGTTCGATTGGGATAATGCGGTTGTGCTTGACAGAGAATCAGTTTGGTCAAAACGTATCACCTCAGAGATGTTACGAATTAATTTACAACCTAACAGTCTTAATAAGAAAGAGGATACAAAAAAACTGCACTTGCCTTATTCGAATATGTTACATAGGTTAAGATCTAAAAGCTGCTCTTAGATGTATTTGATTGTTTACGTGAAAAAGCGTGGTCTCGGACACTACCCCAACATAAACAACCACTGACGTCAATCGTAGGCATTGACGTCAGTCATTGACGTCACTGTCGAATTGTCAACATTAGACTAAGCTTAGCCTAAAAGGTATATAAAGTGAGTTGTCACACCCCTTTGCTTTATTTAACGTCTTCACTAGTACGAGATGGCACAGCGCGCATCTTGCAGTGTGGCAACGGTGTTCATGTCACCATTCTTTTTCACGTATCATCTATTATAATAAGGTAATTAAAGCTTCTTCCGACTATCATATGATGAATGAATCTTTGTGTTTACGTTAGCATTTCAATTTTGACTTCCATTGTATTTGTTTTAACTGCAGTTATTAATTTCCTTGACTTGTAAATATTATCGTCTGTATCCGTGTTAATTTATTGACCACCGATTGTTACTTTCATGTATATTGACTTTTGTAATCGATTATTAGTTATACGAGGGTCACACGCTTGACCAATTTGTAATTTTTTGTAATTTTTTCAATAAACAGCCTCTGATGAGGGCAGCATATCACTGCCGAAACGTCAGGCCATCACATCAAATATTTTGACTCGACTTGATTGATAGAGACCCTTCTCAATTAATAAATGTAAAAGGTAATACTACAAATGATCACAAATATTATGTCATCGGAATGCAGAGTTGATTAATATACATTGGTTCAAAATTTAGTTGAATTGAATGTTAACTTATAGGACATAATTGTCATTACTCACAATTCACGCATGGTCCATATCCCACTAGTTGAATTGATCTCCATTCAAAAGATAAGATTCGTATAACGTATCAAATGTTTGATAGTGCTCAAGTTTCGTATTGCAGTAAGTCTGGCAAAGGAGGAATGAATATATTTTATTTATCTTCAGGTTCAAAATTACAAGACGATGTCATCACCAATAAAAAACTAAAACAATCCACACAGACTCATTCACGCTACTCATCACCAATCAACACATACACCACATACTCGCCCGCTACAGCCATGCCATCAACCCATACAGTCAACTCCAATACACCCACATGTTCATCGCCTACACCAATGTCATCCACACTCTCTTTCCATAGCCATACACCACCCTCACCATCATTAGAAGAAACCTTTACAAATATTAATATGCCATCAACCAGTAGGAGTACAAATCCTTTCAAACCAAGTGAAAATCCACCTGCAAAGCGAAATAGCATATCGAATAGCCTTACAAAACTCAGAACGAAGAGACGGTGTGAAGATAGAACTGTGGGTTTCATGCAGCTACAGTCTGAACAAAATAGAATTTTAGAAGTAAGAATTTACAGATTTTAAGGCCGGTATTCATAGTCAGTTCTTAAGGAGGTATACAGATCTTGAAAATAATTTTTTTCCAAATCACTGCTACGCTCTGAGAAAACATTCTAGTCACTCAGTTCTTTGACAGTTTATGAGTGCTATTTTGATACATAGTTCATGATTTTTACAGATTTTATGTCCTCCGCTGAACAAGGATTTAGTCCATCGAAGAAAAAGTAGTTGTCACTAGAATGTTTTCTCAGAGCGTAGCAGTGATTTGAAAAAAATTATTCTCAAGGTGTATGTATATTAGGGTGCATATTAATGTTGATTCGTGACCGTGTTGTGTAATAAGGAAGATTCGTCGGAGACGAATGTTTTTAAAAACATGAAAAGTAACATTGACCGTTTCCGACGAATCTTCCTTATTATATTAGGGTGCTTCAAAAAAAAAAATGTTAATTTTTTTTTTCAACTCTGACCCTCCCAAATGCTTGAGCTGGATAAGAAAAAAGTCCTCCCGAAAGTAGGTCGCTGTAGTTCAACTCTAAGAGGTCGCTATTTTCATTTTAGTTTCCTATTCATTTAATATGGGAATTTTTTTTGTTTTTAATTTAAACTGAAATTACACCTATTGATTTTAATTTTTGGGGAATAACCATTCTACATTTAGAAAGCTGGTTTTTTAAGCTTTCCAAACCTATGTAATAAAAGTCGATTATCTCAATTAGAAGATTAAATAAAGTCATTTAAAATCTAGATTTTATTGCTACAGAATAATAGTTGAAATAATTTTTTATTTACATGATTTATTAAATTAAGGTAATCGACTTTTATTATATAGATTTGGAAAGCTTAAAAAAATCAGCCTTCTGAACATACAATGAGTCGACTCAAGATTGTTTTACTGTCTATGAATACCGGTCCAAGAGTTTGAGTCAGCATATTGGCTTTAGAATCCTTTGAACAATATTAATCTGATCTCAAACAGACAATGGCAGCTGCAATGTTACTCGCAGCAGAAAATCAAAAGAAAATTATTGAAATGGCAAAGGAAGGACTCAAAATGATTGACATAGTAAAGGAAGGACTCGAAATCAAACGGCAGAAAATTGAGGAACAAAGAAAATTTAACGCAAGACTGGGCGAATTATTTGAAATCTTAAAAAAAAATTGAGACATTTTTAAAAGCAAACGTGTAGAGTTTAACGTAAAATAGTTCTCGTCCGTGATAGTTAACAGACTCATGTTTGAATCCATAAGCCATAAATAAGTGTAGGTGGTAAAATGTCATCGATATAGTATTCACCAATCATCTAGAAAATGAGATATACATAATATAATATAATATAGGTAATATGATATGATATGATATGATATAATATAATGTAATATTATATAATATACAGTATTGTTCCGAATTTCGAGTATAAGTGATCGACCTCTAATTCTAAGCTTTAATGTGAGAAATTTCTTTCAGAGACTGATTATATTATAAGTCGACCTCTGCTAATAAATTGTAATTTTTATTTTTATTTATATTTAATCGTCGTAACCATTTTGAATTTTGTTTTTAACCTCGACTTATACTCGGAACAATACTGTAATATAATTATATTATTAGAATGTTACTAGACTAATGTTTCATATATCGTTAAGTTCTATTTCTTGATTTATTGGATTTTTATATAATAATTAAGAGTTTATGAAAATCAACGTAAGGAAAAATAATCTTATAATATTAACCTAATTTCGCGATAATAGATGAATAATTCTAATATCGTCGGCTGGGAGGAAGAAGGTGCTATCTCAGCTTCGCCGTGAAGAAGGTGCTATCTCAGATTTGACTTGAAGAAGGTGCTATCTCAGCTTCGCCGTGAAAAAGGTGCTATCTCAGATTTGATTTGAAGAAAGTGCTATCTCTATATACACCTATGTGGAGATAGCACCTTCTTCACGGCGAAGCTGAGATAGCACCTTCTTCCTCCCAGCCGACGATATCATCTAATTGCTGAAAATATTTATGTTTGTTGAATAAAAAATTTAAAATCATAGCATTTTTTCAATCAAGCAAATAATACCAATTATATTTCAATTCTTTACTTCGCGTGTCTAATGGCAAAAGGTCGTAAGGGCCAAAAAAAATTATTTTTTTTGCTGGCAAAATTTTTTTCATGCAATATCACATCTTTTGAGCATATCGGCAGAATTTTTTTTTTTTTTTGTTGGCGCTTACGACCCTATGGCATTAGTCACACGACTTATCTTGGTTTGTGGAAGTTTCTCGTGTGACATCCTTGGAATAGCTGTATGCACAATAAGGTTTACAGTTGACACTGCAATAAATGATAAACATGTTTCATGAGACTATTAGTTGTTGTGCTGACGATCATGAAGATTTTAAAAATATATTTCAAGCATGACACCTAGCTCTGAAAATATTTCGCAGCAGTTTTTAGAAACGTTTTTCATGGATATCTTCTCTATTTTCGCGCAAAACGAACATTTTTTGGGCTGTACATGTTCGGAGTCGCACATAGAATTGCGCGACGTATTTTGTTTCATTGATTTCGGTGCCCAGGCAGAGATATTCCGTTTAATATCACATTTTTTCACGATGTTTTCAGGACTGGTGGAATTGCCTAGGAAAGCACCTTAAAAACAGATTATGAACTTAGCCTTATATGAGTTGACTATTCATAAAATTATTATAGTTTTAAATATGAATAAATGGTTGATGCAAGATGTGAATATTAATGAATACAGCCAGCACTTATCACCCCTTAAAAACTAAACCTATATAAGAGGGATTAATAAAAGTACAGATTATGAACTTAGCCTAAAATAAACCCAACACAAAGTTTGCGTTATTATATAAATATGAGTTCACTATTTATGAAATTACTACAGATTTAAATATGAATGAATGGTTGATGAAAGATGATGTGAATATTAATGAATATTCCATTGAGTAGTGACTCTATCGTTCGAAGCCTATTAATTCATACCATATGTGAATTTATCGGACCAGTCGAACCAAATTTTTAAGTCTTCTAACTGAAGCTGACCTCTATATAGAGCGTGCAATCTTCAGATAGACCGAAAAAAACGGAAGTGCATCATAATTATTTTTTTTTTTTTTTTTTTTTTTTTTATTTTTTCAAGTAAAAATTCCTTCAGTCCGGGTTTGAACCGGGACCTCCGCATTTGTACTGCGACGCCTTGTCCAATTAGACCACTGAAGGACTGGAGGAATCTTTACTTGAAATTCATGTTATTGTCATTGACCTTCTTAGTCCCAGGTCTGTGTTTATTTCATTGAGTAGTGACTCTATCGTTCGAAGCCTATTAATTCATGGTATGAATTAATGAATATTGTTTGGTATTTATTATTTATCGTAAGATTTCTTCAACACACGTCTTATTGAATTGCAAGCTATGCGATAAAAGCAACGAGATATGCAATTTTGGCGGGAAATATGCCGTCAACCGTTACTAGACGTCAAGAGTGGCACCTACTTAGATAGTTACAGTTTCGCTTGGGCGCTATAGCGTTTGTTTCGGACAAAATTTAACGACTCGCTCATCACGGGTTCGGCAAGCGGTGTTACGGATAGTGACGGTCACCATCAAGCGATCGCTAGCGAGTTCTATGTATACTGTGTTCATGTCAGATGTATGCGGCAAGTTTGAACTTTGCAAATAAAAATTATACATTATATAATATTATACATTACGTATTATATTATATTATTATACTATTATGCTATATGATATTAATTTATCTATTTAAAAACATTTATTCGTGCATAAAAATAATTAGTTATTTGGCAAAATTTACGTACTTACCTATTTACGTACTTATCAAAAATCAACACGAATAGAGTGTTTTCATTGGATATAAACATTAGCCTCATTGACAGGCCCCACGTTTTTTATTATTATCATTGGTTACCCAATTTTTCGCAAAACAGAACATCGACGATAAATAGCAACTAACGGCGATATATATCGCCGGTCGTTAACGGGATGTGATAGGGTAAACGAGAGGGTGTTTTTACCATTTTTTTGTTTTACTCTGCATTTCGCGACGAAGGCACAGAATGGATTTTTGCAAAGGGCATTCGACGTATTATATGGTGAAGTATTGCCGTAAACGTATAAACGTATTGAAATCGAAAAAAAGGTCGTTTTCGTAAATTACGATCTGTAAAATAGGGTAAAAAAATGGCCGCTCGGGGCTCGACTCTCATATGCTGACCTTATTATTCAAGTTCGCGTGGTATCCAGCACTGAAATGTATAGTTGCGTCAATTCTACGACCTCGCACAAAGCGAACGATCAGTTTATTTGTGAGTATTCCGTGAAAATGAAAGAATGAGAAGTAATGCTGCATTTCGTCGACTCCGACCGAGTAAAAGCGATTTTTGACAGTTAGCGCGAGGGAAGAAAGAGACAGAAGACTGTGGGGCGAACTTCATACCGGTCAACATCGAACATGTTCAGTGTATCTAACTGTCAAAAACTGCTTTTACTCG
This sequence comes from Tenthredo mesomela, assembly GCA_943736025.1. NCBI lineage: Eukaryota > Metazoa > Arthropoda > Insecta > Hymenoptera > Tenthredinidae > Tenthredo > Tenthredo mesomela. The sequence continues at coordinate 46,003,847 of OX031013.1, forward strand.
GTCGGAGTCGACGAAATGCAGCATTACTTCTCATTCTTTCATTTTCACGGAATACTCACAAATAAACTGATCGTTCGCTTTGTGCGAGGTCGCAGAATTGACGTAACTATACATTTCAGTGCTGGATACCACGCGAACTTGAATAATAAGGTCAGCATATGAGAGTCGAGCCCCGAGCGGCCATTTTTTTACCCTATTTTACAGATCGTAATTTACGAAAACGAACTTTTTTTCGATTTCAATACGTTTATACGTTTACGGCAATACTTCACCATAAAATACGTCGAATGCCCTTTGCAAAAATCCATTCTGTGCCTTCGTCGCGAAATGCAGAGTAAAACAAAAAAAATGGTAAAAACACCCTCTCGTTTACCCTATCACATCCCGTTAAGGGGGTATCTACACCTTTGAATCTTCAAAAAATCGTTTTTGTTTTTATATTTTTTTTGGAATGCTAGTGACCTACTTTACCTGCAAATAAATTGGCGTCCGAAAATCTAGAGGATTTGAAAAGTTACAGCCATGACAGTCCCGAATTGCCAAAAAGCGCCGCCGCGCGGCGCGCGGACGCTCATATTGGTCCCGTAAATATTGTACAGTACCGCCAACACCACTGTCTTGTTTTTTTTTTACGTTTTTGTATATTTTGCTTTTGAATTTTATTTTTTTATTTTTCAATTCTTTGTAATTATGATTTTTATACATATTTAATTTTCAATATTCTTTTGAATTGTGATCATTGACAGAACACATGGCTGCGATCTACGTTTTTCGAGGTTAGGTGTCTACTTGTTTGTAAATAGTCGTGCTGTCATTAGAAATTCAAACCAATAATAATTTTCAATATTGAACAAACACAGTGTATATATCTGAGATGAGATGAGACGTCGTAATCGAAAGAAGATGAGACGTCGTAATCGAAAGAAGATGGTCCATCAAAAAAGTGCATTTGAAATCGATGCCAGGAGACTACACATTCACATTTCTAAAAAGATGAGTATTTCTATAATATATTAATTGCGAAAATTTGATAAGAAAAAAGGTATGATTGATGAAAGATGGGAGAATTTTCGGAATACTGACAAAAATTGCGCTAGCATCTTCTGAATCGCAAGAATATTGAAGATTAAGGGGAGACTTCGGTGAAATTTTGAAAATCGCTATTAGAGGTTGTATAAAAAAATCCTTTCAGCAGTTTTTGAATAATGTCAGTATAGACTGTGAAAAAAAATTTCAGCCTCCTGCGATGAAAATGTAAGCGCAAGGAACCTTGCGAAGAAGATTTTTCTCAGCGCTGTCAGCCTTGCGTCTACACTTTCATCGCAGGAGGCTGAAACTTTTTTTCACTATCTAATACTGACATTATTCAAAAACTGCTGCAAGGATTGTTTTATACACGTCTTTGCAAAGTTGTAAGAATTAAAAAACCTGCTTTTGCCAAAAATTTCACCGAAGTCTTCTCTTAAGAATTCTGAAGGATTTTTATGTTTTGAAAAATTTTGATCAGATTTTTCCTGACGCAATTCATTCTTTTTCTAGCAGCCTTACTAGACACCTACCGGACACTGTTGTTGGACAGAACAGGTCAAAACTCACTACAAGCCTCCGCCTGGCACATGTGTCTAGACTCGACTCATAACACATCGATACGAGAGCAGCTGCGGACCCAGCATATTAATCATAAGCAGAATCTTAAAACTTGATTTTCTGTGGCTACATTATCTCCTCTGGGAAAAGTAGAAAATAAAAAAAAAATAAAAAAATAAAAAGTTTAAAAGTTGATTTCTGGAGAATGAATATTTTGACCGGTTGTCGTAAAGAATCAGGAGCATCGTTGGACCGATTCTGGAGTTTTTGGTCTTCAAATTTTGAGAATCAAGGCCTCTATCAGATGAACATACAACTTTTAGATATCACCATTTTTAATTGAGATAATACAAAAAGTAGAGATGAAAAATTGAAAAATTAGAAAAATCTCAGTAAAAACTAAATAAGTCAGGCAATTTTGACAATATCAAAAAGTTGTATGTTCATCTGATAGAGGCATCTCTTCTGAACAATTGAGGACCAAAAACTCCAGAATTAGTCCAACGATACTACTGATTCTTTACGACAACCGACCAATTTTGTATTTTTCTATATTGAGCGTAACTACTCTTACACTCAAAGTAATATCCAATGTTATATATGGATAATGAGGGTCGAACCCTCCCCAAACTTCATGATTTTTTCGGATTTGATCAGACTCTCAAATTCGCTGTAAAATATCAATCTCTTTCTCAGAATGTTAACCCATTTAAAGGTGTGGATACCCCCTTAAAGGATCCAGAATCCCGGCCCAGATCCCTTATCCGCTATTTCCAGGTTCTTCTTCATCTGTATAACCAACCAAAGCTAGATACAGCCTTAGTGTGTCTCTGACGCACTCAGGTCTGGCACAGCAGGTTTTATTGTTTAGAAAATTTGGGAATAAACTAACTTTAACATAACTGAAATCAAAAGGTTAGGTGGGTAAAGTGCAGCCTTAGCGCGTTTACGTGTTCAGGTCTGTGGGGAGGCGGCTTTAGTTGCACGGCGACTCAAGTCCGTAATAGGGAACATTAAATTATTGATATAAAGGTCTAGAACATATAAAATCGAGCAAAGAACTCACAATTACACTCGGTTCGCGTTACCGGAGGTAACGCTCAAGAACCGAAACGTAACAATATATAATATATATAATATATATATATATTTTTGAAGAAGCGGGCAATAAAGAATTCTTTATTGCCCGCTTCTTCAGTAATATATATATATATATGCCGCTTATAAGCACAAAAAACGCAGAAATCAATACATGCGTTACAAAAAATATGGTGTGTACCAAGGGCTAAGTGGGCTTTTTGACCTCGTGTGGTTGCAGTACTCGTCTTCGGCTCGCGGATGCACTCGTCTTCGACTCGTGCTCCCTCGCCTCCGACTAGTACTGCAAACTCCACACTCGGTCTAAAAAAGCCCACTTTACGCCCTTGGTACACAATATACTAATATATATATATATATGGGCGGGAGGAAAAGTACTTTCCCTCCCGCTCTCGTCGTAGTTCGACACAAGCGATTTTCCCCACGCCCGACAAGCATGAAAGTTATTACAAAGAAATGTAGAAAAGGTGATTCAAATAACATTGAAAATCTGTCTCCTAACAAGAAAAAGAAAACTGATATCTAATTTAGATAATACGTCTATAATATAGATGAAATGTTATACCTATATGGTTCAATTTACTCGATAATTACTATAATAAAGTTTACCAATAGGTTTATTTCCTTGTGAGTTATCATTAGTGTGAACATTTTCGTTTTTTCCCCATTATGAAAAATGACATTTAGGTATGAAATACCTAGGTAGGTATGTAGGTTTGTACTTAGGTACCTAGGTATCTACTTCACCTGAGACGTATCTAGATCGAAGGTCATTCACTAGCGTTGATTGGGTCATTCACTGGTGTACTCGGTCATTCACTGGGAATTTTGACATGCCTCAACATTTCCTCAATCTATTGCTTTCAATCAATATCTTCCCTATTTCAAGCTTTTGTATAATGAACTAGGGCTAATTCTTATCACGCAAAAAATTATCCTACTAGCGTAAGGGAATTATTTCACCTGAAACAGACATTCGTATGTCCATATTTTACTAATCGGTCATTTACTGGTGCATCCACCCTAGCACGCGAGATTCGTCGAAATCGAGAATTATGAATTTTTTTGGTTTTTCAAGTGTGGCCGTGTCACTTATTTTAATTCATATCAACGCCTGTGCGTCTAAAACGCAAAAACCGGCTTTTTACCTCAAGTCTCACAGCAATGACGAACATTTGTGTCTAAAAATTTTGTTGTTCCACGCAAAAATAGGGCCAAGATACCGAAAAAAGAGCGGTATAAAGATGTATTAAATAGTGTAAAATTGTTGATTTCTGACAGCTGAGACATGATACGGTCCGAGGCTAACGAAACGCCCGACAGATGGCTCTACGCGTAAATCGCGTAAATAACGCAACAGTGACGATGATTTCGCGTAAATAACGCAACAGTGACGATGATTTACGCGTAGAGCCATCTGTCGGGCGTTTCGTTAGCCTCGGACCGTATCATGTCTCAGCTGTCAGAAATCAACAATTTTACACTATTTACATCTTTATACCGCTCTTCTTTCGGTATCTTAGCCCTATTTTTGCGTGGAACAACAAAATTTTTAGACACAAATGTTCGTCATTGCTGTGCGACTTGAGGTAAAAAGCCGGTTTTTGCGTTTTAGACGCACAGGCGTTGATATGAATTGAAATAAGTGACACGGCCACACTTGAAGAACCAAAAAAATTCATAATTCTCGATTTCGACGAATCTCGCGTGCTAGATCGAACCTACTCGTCCCTAATCATCGAATAAATCTATTATACATCATTTTTGATCATCGTTTCCGAGTTTTTGCGACTTTTTTGTTTTTTCCTCAACAGGTAACTATATGACTAGGACATGCTCTTAATTTCGCGATCAAAATCATAATAACAAATCACCATAACCTCACCAACTCGCTGTCATAATAGAACTATCTCACTCGCATCCTCCGTGAGAGAGACAAAGACCCAGCTAAATACGTACTGCGCATGCGCCGCGCGTTGAGTCTTGCCATTCAGCGGACTGCACATATATCGCCCGGCTAACTGAGTCCCATTTAATGTACGGAGTTCGGTCTCCTTACTATTACTTCGTGCAACGTACACAACAAGATTTTTAAGTGGGAGTTGGAAAAAAAAAAAGTCGTTTCAAAAAAATCAAGTTGAAAAAACATGTTCCCATGTTAATTAAATGGGAAAAATACTTTTGCGATGGGCCCCGCCAAAAAAAATTGCACCGTGGTCATATTAGGGGAGGGTTTACCCGATCAGTTACCGATTTGTCTATTTTCTCCTAAACGGGGTAATCAATCGACTTGTCCTTTCGGCAGCCGATGTTTAACGAGTAATGAGTTTGAACTGGTACGTTTGATCGGATGAAATCGGAATTTTTTTATTTTTTTCGATCGAAAAGTATTGGCGTGCTATTTATTGCGACTTATATCAAAGCCCACGCATCAAAAATGCAAAATCGACTCCCTGAGCCCGATTCTGTGAGAAATTCTGAACATAACCATCCCAAAACATCTTTGTTTTCGACAACGATGAAGGTGGAAGTTGTATTCCACGTTTTTGTGGTAATTTTCGCGATTGTCAGAGACTGGGGACAGCCATTGCCGCTACAGCTGCTATAGCTGCTGATATAATGCCTCTGACAATCGCGAAAATCACCACAAAAACGTGGAATACAACTTCCACCTTCATCGTTGTCGAAAACAAAGATGTTTTGGGATGGTTATGTTCAGAATTTCTCACAGAATCGGGCTCAGGGAGTCGATTTCGCATTTTTGATGCGTGGGCTTTGATATAAGTCGCAATAAATGGCACGCCAATACTTTTCGATCGAAAAAAATAAAAAAATCCCGATTTCGTCCGATCAAACGTACCAGTTCGAACTCATTACTCGTTAGACATCGGCTGCCGAAAGGACAAGTCGATTGATTACCCCGTTTAGGAGAAAATAGACAAATCGGTAACTGATTGGGTAACCCCCCCCCCCCCGCGCGGAATTGACTGCCGACAAGTCCAAGGAGTGGGGTAGATGTTGGAAACATCGGCTTCGCATACGGCTTATGGGAATAGTGGGGGGCATTAGCAGCCCAGGGTTATACCTCATACACTCACATTTTGAGGGGTGCGAGGGCAAATTAAAAATACGGACCAGAAAATGATTTGCCTTAATGTACATTATACGCCTTTTTTGTTGCGTTTATCCTAGAGTTAATAAAATATTGATTGATGTTAGCTTACCTCATCCTCCTGGGCCCGGAGCCTTTCACCGATGCCGGCGTCCAGTCTGTTTATGGCTGTAAAAAAAGATGAAAACAGAGCCAAATTATAGCAGAAGATCATTAGATTCTGGTGTTAACAAAATAGGAAAAGGGATGTAAGATACACCGACTGGCTAACTGTTCTGTTATTCACTCTGCATAGTGTCTTATCGGTTCTGGTTGATGAATAAACGAGAATCCCTATCAGGTTATTTCCCAAGGAAAGCTTGAGTCATATCCTAAGCAGGGAAATTACCTTGAGTTTTCTTACCAATATATAGATTTATAAACAAATAAAAGGGTGAGGAATTATGGTAATATAATTGAAGAGACACACATATTTTCATTAAAAAATACGACCCCAAAATGATTTGCCCTAATGCATACATATATACATTAGGGTGGTAGTTAATTTCTAACATATACTTGCCACCCGCTGAATCGACAGATGATAACTCAAAAACACTGTGTAATTTGTTTCAGATTTTTAGGTTGGTGGGAAAGCGTGCCGAAATCAATTTGAAGTTGAAAAAATAAAAAAAATAAATACATTTTTCTTTCTTTTTTTTTTCCCAGTTTTCGAGTAAAAAAGCGGTCGGTAAATAAATGTAGAATGACAAAAAACGAAAACTTTGCAACAAAAAATGTATTTTATTGTAATTTGGGTTCAGAAACGGGTTATCGACTAGTGATGCACTGGCTAAATTCAGTAAGTTAACCTCCCAAGCACTTGACCGTGGACACGCAGCGGTGGCGATTTTTGTAGACTTGGCAAAAGCATTTGACACGTTAGATCATAAGCTACTACTTGATAAACTACAAGACTACGGGATTCGTGGCATGGTCCATAAATTAGTCGAGAACTACCTTTTAAACAGAGAGCAAAGAGTGAAACTTGGAAATACAGTTGGTAGGGCGCTGAAAATCACGCATGGGGTACCGCAAGGAACTATATTAGGCCCGATCTTATTTGTTTTGTACATAAATGACATCTTTGGCATAGAGTCTAGCGGCGAACCGATCGGTCATACTCTACTCAGCGGCAGACTGGGCGTCCCTGGAGAACTTGGTACGGCGAGACTTCACTAGATACATTACATGGTTTAATAATAACTCACTAACTATGAACGCAGATAAAACGCAGATCATGAGGTTCGGAGCTGATAAGGATAGTATACCAAACGATGACCCACTAATTATCGACTTGGGTACAGAAAGCAAGACAATCAGAAGCACCAAGGAGGCGAAATACCTCGGGATCATAGTAGATTCCCAACTGAGATGGGAACAGCATGTGATGTATATAACTAAGAAAATCAGGAGTCTGCCTTTCACGTTCAAAAAACTGAGGAAAATATTAAACAGCGAACAAATTCTACAGGTATACTACGGTATACTAGGTATACACTCTTCCAATCCATTGCAACCTACGGTATTATTGCACGGGGCGGCGCCTACGAAAATGTGCTGAATAGCATCTCTACGCTACAGAAATACGTCCTAAAAGCCATCACTGAAAAATGCAAACCTTTCCCCATGGAAACACTCTTCCAAAAAATCAACGTGCTAACAATTAAAAAAATATTTTGCTACGAGTCAGTCATGAAACTAGTCAAGGATAAAGATTGCAACCGCTATCAAGGGATCACTAGAAGCGCCGTTAACTACAAAGTTGAACCTCCTGGTAGAAGCGAGGAAGTAGGACCTAAAGCATACGACTACGCCGGGAGTGTGTGCTTCAATGAGCTGCCTGCATATGTCAGAAAAAGATGGGAGCAAAAAAACTTCAAAAAGCTATTAACAGAATGGCTAAGGACAGCAAATTGAGTGGTAAAATTGCCTCGCGGTTAATATGTAAATAGCTACTATTGAAAATCCTTGTCCTCTTCAAAGCTAGGTCTAATAGTGTATATTGAGCTAAACTCCATCTACTATCTACTATTGGGGTGAACTTGTTTTATATATTAATATTTTATTGGGGAGAACTTGTTTTATATTTCAATATTTTAATTTAGATTATAGTATTTATAGGTTAGATATAGTTAGAATAAGGAGAGCGATCGCGAGCAAGCCCGGTTAAGGTGCTTTCCTAGGCAATTCCACCAGTCCTGAAAACATCGTGAAAAATTCCACCAGTCCTGAAAACATCGTGAAAAAATGTGCTATTAATAAGGCTACCAGACGTACTGGATTAGGCAGGACAGTCCTGGATTTGAGCTAAGTGTCCTGGATTTTTTCACACCCCGGATTCGTACTGTATTTATAAGAATTGTCCTGCATTGTCCTGGATTATGTGCGGGTTCGTTTCAACTTGTTTTAAAACATATAATGCTTGGTTGACGCGGCGCTGTAACTCAACTTAATTTAAGGATTTACGAATCCGGAGGCTGGTTTAGCCAATCGCCAGGTGAATCGAACCTCCCGATCGGTCAATCCTTAACAGCGTTGCCAGTAGAAAATTTTTGTCCGTATCAGATGGCGCTGCCAAAACGTACTAGTTAGTTGAATTTCGTACAAGATGTCGCTAAAGTACTTTGGAGCTGACTTTTCACCTGTTTGATTGGTTTACATCCATGTGTGATAATTGTCATAATGGTATAGGTAATAATTAGGGCCAGGAATTTAGTTTTCTTAAAAGAGAGAGAAAAAAGATGGGAGGAGCTAAAACTTTTGATTGGTTGAATTTTGATAGATTTGTATTTGTTTATTTGAATCGAGTGAAGCGAGCAGTGAAGCGAAAATAAGTTTTATCAATCCAAAACGAATATACTATTCACATAACTATATATACAGTGAATATTCGTATCTGCGGGGGTTGTTTGAGATTCTAAAATATGCACTTAATAATATTTTGAATGAATTCAAACTAAGGATATTATTTGAGAATAATAATGTTACGATTCTTGAGTATGTAGTGGGTATGTATTATTTGAGAATATTTGAGGTGATATTACTTATATGGCCGTATAATGTAGAGAAAAAAAATTCTACGATATAAAAAATAATTCTCTATAAGGCAGTACTAAAATGTATTTTCCCTAAGTCTAGTCTAGGCACAGTTACGCATAAGTCTCAAGTGATACTAAATTATTTCGTGGTATTTCTGACATCGTTTGAATCGTTTATAAAATAAGGCAACAGTGTTCTTGCTGGTCAACTCGTCCTCGCTCGTTCTTTGGATTTTTTTTTATTGGATTGCTTATCTCCCAACGAAAAAAAAGCGTGGTCGATGAACTTGCGCATTTTTGCGCGAACGGAGATATGATTATTTTTCTGAAGCCGTGCAAATTTCGACGTGGTATTTTGGTATAAGGGAGTTTTCGGGGTCGCTGATTTACATATTATTTTTCAACTTTCATCATTATTAGTTGTTTGTTGAGGATTAATAAACGTATCTCTCTATTAAATTATTGTCTACATTGAATAAAACATAGTAAAATATGTCACAATATAGTAGTATCACAGTATAGTGAGATCTTTTGTCTTCGCTCGCAGTTTATTCTATTCACGGACTAGTTTCGGCTCCGAGGGATAAAATCTCATATTGTTCACTGATTTCAGGAACTGCAGAGATTGGAGAAGCGCAGCAGTCAATGACAAGGAAAGATATATTCTGTATAATTAAAAGTACTATCGCTTCCCAAACTGTCGACGATGCAGCCCTCATCCTTGAAGCGCACGTCTCGTGCCAATTGGGCCATGCGTTCTTCATGGCTGAAGAAGTGAGAAAAAATTTCTCCTATATCTTCTACAAACTACGGGATATGTGGAAAAAAGCCTACCGGAAGGAAGAGCGGTTATTCGAAAAGTATGCGGAATGGCTAAGCATTCAATTCATCCTATCTCAGGACGCGGGCGGATCTTCTCAAAGTACTACGAAGTTAGAAGCGATCAGTGGTCGACCTTCTACAAGTTTTTCGGATAGTAGTGAAAGATCAAAACGGCGAAAAACGGAAAAACTGCGCGAAGAATATAGTTCAGAAGAACTCGCCTTTGCTACGCAGATGAGCCTCCGTGCAAGCGGTAAGGTTCACGCTGCGCAGGTATTGAAGAACGTTACAATGGGGAGTCCCTCCGAAGTATCATCTTACCTGTCGTCTTCGAACACCGTTAGAGAGAGAACAATGACGCCTGAAGAAGCATTGTCGATATTTGTAGAAGGTAGATTTTCGAAAAATCAATATTTAGTGGTGAGAGCAGGCTGCAAATTAGTTAATAGTCGAGCTTTTCCGTCGTATAACGTACTTCGAGAAGCTAAAAATTCTTGCTATCCACCGATAAAAACAATTACATACACAGAGAAACGAGCAGCCGTAGAACTTCAAGCATTATTAGACCTTACAGTGAAACGAATCGTTTTAGCGCAAGAAAGTACCATTCAAAATATATCAAACGTTGATTTGGGTAAAATGACTCTTATTTGTAAGTGGGGTTGTGATGGAACTTCATGTCAGAGTGAATATAAGCAAAAATTCACCGGTGATGATGGCACATTTACAGACACGAGTATTTTTTTTACGTCATTAGTTCCACTGCAACTTTCAAGTATAAATGAACAAAACGAAAAATACGTTGTCTGGCAAAACCCTGTGCCTTCATCTCCGCGATACTGTAGACCAATTAAAATAGAATTTCTAAAAGAAACTGCGAATACAACGAAAGCCGAAATTCAATATGTACAAGATCAAGTTAAAAATCTTGTTCCATTTTCAGACATAGTTAAGGGAAAATGTATAAAAGTAAATTATAATCTTGCCTTGACCATGGTAGACGGGAAAGTGTGTAATGCGGTGGCGGACAATGCAGCGACTCAACGCTGCTATCTTTGCAAAGCTACATCAAAAGATTTTAATGACCTCGAGAAAATGTTGAAGCTCGAAGTTATCGATGATTATTTGAACTTAGGTCTTTCTTCGTTGCATTCATGGATACGCTGCTTTGAATGTTGTTTGCACTTATCTTATAAACTAGACATTAAAAAATGGCAAGCGCGAACTGCTGAAGAAAAAACGATTGTTAAAAATCGAAAAAAAGCCACTCAGGAATCGTTCAAGAAAAATTTAGGCCTTATTGTTGACCAGCCGAAGCCAGGGTTTGGGAGCTCGAATGATGGCAACACTGCTCGTCGCTTTTTCCAAAACGCTACAATTGCAGCCGAAATTACTGGAGTAGACATTCGTTTAATCACAAGATTCCACTCTATTTTACAAGCGATTTCGTCAGGTCGTACAATTGATACTCCGAGATTTAGAGATTATGCTTGGGAAACTGCGAAATTATTTATTGAACTGTACTCATGGTACTACATGCCACCATCGATCCATAAACTGCTTATTCATGGTCCGCAAATCATTGCTTCGGCTTTACTGCCAATCGGTCAGATGTCTGAGGAAGCACAGGAAACGTGCAACAAATATATCAAAAAATTTCGCCAGGATTTCTCGCGTAAAAGCAGCCGTTCTTTGACAATGCAAGATGTATTTTGCCGTTTGTTAATTAGCTCCGATCCATACATTTCAAGTGTACGAAAACTGCCGAAAAGGAAAAAGAAAGAAATGTCGCTTGAAGCTCTACATTTAACTGCACCCGATGACACGGACACGGAAGACGATACTGACGTGTCCAGTATACATACAGATACAGATAGTGAATGTGACTAATCCAATTGTGTGTGTAATTAATCCAATGTATAGATGTAGTGTAAAAATTGAAAAAATTTCATTTTCTTATCTAATTTTCATGTTCAATTCATTTGTACCTAGTTCCCCGCCGGAATCTTTCTGATTCTTATACATTGCCGATGCAATTACGGAAAAAAATTTCTGTTCATTTAAAAGCAAACATCTTATTCGTTATCAGCGACCCCGAAAACCCCCGAGTAGAAAATTTCACCGAAAAATAACAATTTTATAAGATACTCGGTCGCCATATTGGATCCGCCATTTTGATTTGCCAAAACTGATATTGGATTCGTTATCAGCGACCCCGAAAACCCCCGAGTAGAAAATTTCACCGAAAAATAACAATTTTATAAGGTACTCGGTCGCCATATTGGATCCGCCATTTTTTTTTTGCCAAAACTGATATCGGATTCGTTATCAGCGACCCCGAAAACCCCCGAGTCGAGAATTTCACCGAAAAATAACAATTTTATAAGGTACTTGGTCGCCATATTGGATCCGCCATTTTTTTTTTGCCAAAACTGATATCGGATTCGTTATCAGCGACCCCGAAAACCCCCGAGTAGAGAATTTCACCGAAAAATAACAATTTTATAAGGTACTTGGTCGCCATATTGGATCCGCCATTTTTTTTTTGCCAAAACTGATATCGGATTCGTTATCAGCCATGGACCTATAAAATATAGGGACGGAGCACAAACCCCCCTTGTCTATCGCACGTTCGTAAGGGGGGTGACATGAACTACGCATGCGCTCCCCACTCCTTCGGTGGGAGCTTGGTGATTTGTCGATGAGTTTCGGCGGTAGTATGCGCGTAATGCGCTCCGCCAATCCGTAGACTCCCACCGATGGAGTGGGGTTACTTCGCCTCTCCCGATATACCAAGACCACCCCCTCGCCTAAGATAGGACCTTGTGCTCCGTCCCTATATTTTATAGGTCCATGTTATCAGCGACCCCGAAAACCCCCGAGTAGAAAATTTGAAAGCTGTTAGACAACGTTTTGAGGTTTTGGCCAGCTTTTTGGGATTCTGTCCCACTGTGCTGTCCAACCAAACCATAAACTATGCTATTGCAATGAGTCTAAGTAGTCGGAAAATACTAGATGAATGAAAGGCTGGATTTTCACGGCAGCAAATTACTGCGGCAGCAAAATACTGCCGCAACGCTATTCGTTGTTAATCACGTGGTTACCTACACGATTCGTTGTCAATCACGTGATTACCTGCAACCACGTGATCAACAACTGCAACCACGTGATTAACAACGAACAGCGTTGCGTGCTGCCGCAGTAATTTGCTGCCGTGAAAATCCAGCCAAACACGGAAAAATGGAACGTAAATACAAAAAATTGTAGGCAGATTAAAAAAAGTACTAGATATCATTTCGTCGTACTAACGTACTAACAGGATCCTTAAAGTACTAGATCTAGTACAAATGTACTAACACTGGCAACGCTGAATTCCTTAAATGAAGTTAAGTTACGGCGCTGCGTAAATCAGGCAATAAATCATTATTCGACTGTTTAATTCTTCTTGTTTGCAAAACTTAATCTATAATTGTAACGTCATTTTATTGTGTTAAATGAGAAAATAAAGGAACTAAATGATTGTGTCCATGTATTACTTTGGCGGGGGGGGGGGGGGGGGGGGTCCTGCATTGCACTCGTTCAGATCTGGTAGCCTTAGCTATTAAACGGAATATCTCTGCCTGGGCACCGAAATCAATGAAACAAAATACGTCGCGCAATTCTGTGGGCAATTACGAACACGCACGGCCCAAAACATGTCCGTTTTATGCTGAAATAGAAAAGATATGTATGAAAAACGCGTATTTTTGACACTTGGCGATATATATCGATCGAAATGATGGCGAGTTAGTTGTTTTCGAGAGTTTTTGAGGTATCGGTGACGGTTCAGAGATGGCGTGGCGCACGAATCTACGAGTCGCATCACTGTTCGATAAACTGGACAAAATGGGCTGTCAGTGATAAAAACGCGTGTATTCTAATGTTGTCATAGAAAAATGTTGTTATTGTGATCAGGATACACAGAATTAGTCTTCTGTGTATCCTGACCACAATAACAACATTGTTCTATGACAACTTTAGAATTTATCACTGACAGTCGATTTTGTCCAGTTTATCGAACAGTGATCCGACTTGTAGATTCGTGCGCCACGCCATCTCTGAACCGTCACCGATACCTCAAAAACTCTCGAAAACAACTAACTCGCCATCATTCCGATCGATATATATCGCCACGTGTCAAAAATACGCGTTTTTCATACATATCTTTTCTATTTCAGCATAAAACGGATATGTTTTGGGCCGTGCGTGTTCGTAATTGCCCACAGAATTGCGCGACGTATTTTGTTTCATTGATTTCGGTGCCCGGGCAGAGATATTCCGTTTAATAGCACATTTTTTCACGATGTTTTCAGGACTGGTGGAATTGCCTAGGAAAGCACCTTAAGGGGCTTATGCGATCCGCACAAGGTACTCGGTGCCTAAATGTACCTATGTGTAAATAAAAAATTGTAATGTAAACTTATCATATTACAACTTCATGTTGGACTATGTTTATTTTTTTTTAATTTGTTTGTTTTTTATTTTATTTTATTTGTTTTGTTTTTATTTTTTTTAATTGATTTATTTTCTTAATGTAGTCATGGTTCGGATGGGGCTTAGAGATGGGCCACTCTGTACCAGATGCGGAAGGAGAAGAAACCCCACTCCACCCATGGAGTAGAAGGAGGCATATCTCCCTATACACGCTGTATTGAAAAAGTGGGACGAATTTTTCCCGTAATAGATGGCGCTGTTACCATTAAGCGGACACGGACTTCCGGTGAGCGGGAAATTTTAAACATGGAATGACTTGAATTTTGTCAACGCCATGATACTGTGACGTAATCAGAACATGTTATACGCAGACGCAGGCGGAAGTAGGCCTCCGCTTACTAAGAACAGCGCCATCTATAGCGTAGACCACATTTTAGATTGAAGATATGCCTCCTTCTACTCCATGACTCCACCTAATATCACGCTGTAAGGGCCTAAACCAATTCGCGATACACTATGCGATTCTTGGTACATTTTGCACGAAGAAAGTAAAGTGAGACTGTCAATGCAGTTCGAACTTAACCAATAATGTGGTTAATGGTGAACGCTAGTATGCCGTTTTCACATAACGCTAGAATGCTGTCACAACCTATAACGCTAAGATGTTGATATGGCGGCAGTACTGAATGGCTATATATTTGCGCCAGCTGTACGTCATTCGGTAACGTTACTCACTGACGCTAGAACCGATGCAAGTAGCGACACAGAAGTCTATAGATCAGGCGCTACAGCACACCATAAATCTGACCCTGATCCAGCGTCAGTCTAGCAAAAGGCAGTTTTGAACGACAGGTTTTGTTTGCTGGGTAGTTCCCGTACGAGGAAATCCATATTTCATCGATAAGGTAAGACTTATTTTCTGTAAAACCACGAGTTCGCTCACGAATCCCGTTTAGTTCTGTATTCCATTATATTATATTTAATTAATGTCGCTTAGGTCACGATAACGGCATGTAAGTCGCAGACTTAATCCCGAGTAATTAGTATTTTATATGATTAAAAACGGATTCCCGAGTTAGCTCGTGATTAGCGTCTATTTGTGGGCTTTCTTATCTTATTGCTTTCTTTCTTTATCTTACGCTGCTTAACGCATGTTGTAGAATTTAGTCGCTTCTTTCTTTCTTTTCTTTTCTGTAATATCGAATAAATGATAGCAATCGACCTGGGGAGCTATTCCATAACTTTATGACCGCTATGACTGGTGATAAATAGATAGATCTATCTATTTATCGTCAGTCATAGCAGTCATAAAGTTATGGAATAGCTCCCCTGTAAAACAATAATTTCTGGAGATAGCGAGCGTAGAAGCAAGCATTGTTATTTAATTTATATTTCTTAGTTCTTAGTATTTGATCTGATTTATTCTGATTTATTCTGCATGATTATTATTATAATTATTATCGTATGATATGTTATCCCGTTCAATCTAATATTGTAATTCGCATTATATCGAGCCGCACTGCTTTGAGTATTTTTCTATTGTTTTATTATATTTACTGCGAATATTCTTTATGATCTAATAACGATATTTTCCCGAATTAATCTGAGACACAACGACCATTTTGTAAGCACGAATTCTATATCCCGCAAATCACGTTTATTCGATTCAATAAATCAATTCGATATAATATTTTAATTATTCTTGTTTAATTTGGCAACCCAGCCCCTCTACCGTTAATTAATCTGAGCTAACTGGTCATTTCCGCCGTCAATTCTTTGATATTTAGTGTATTTCAATCGACGTTTTTCACGTCTGGCACCAAAAAAAAATTTTTATTCAATCTCTTAATTAATTAATCCTCTCGTAATGACGCCGAAGTGCACGGAGCTAGGTTCACTCTTTGCCTTTCAAAGTTTCTTCGTTGCAATACATACCGGGATGATTTCTTGATAGTATACAGGTGACAGCGCATGCGCCAAATAATTCATTTTCATTGGTCGGTAAAGTCGTCACGCAGTGGTATTTGAGGCCAGCCTGCCTCAGCATACGACGAAACTCGCGCATGCGCAGTCACCTGTATACTATCAAGAAATCATCCCGGTACATATTAGGGTGTGCCACAAAAAAAAATTTTTTTTGCTACCTTCTGAACGGATAGTTTTAGTCAAGACAGAGAGATTCCCCGCTGGAGAATGTCCTATGTCAAGGCTAAGTGGTTCCGAAACTTTTTTTTAGTTTTCCATTTAAGTTAACCATACCTATGGAAAATTATTTTTTGAATAAAATAAAACAATTTCGAAGATAAAAACTTCAGCTTTCAGAATCTTCCTCTAGACTTGAAAAATATTGAATAACTATAAAACTATGTGGATTGCCCCGAAAATAGATTTTTTTGTGTGTTAAATGAATAGAAAACAAAAAAAAAAAGTTTCGGAACCACTTAGACTTGACGGAAAAGAGTTTTACTTTGTGGGATGTCTTCTTCTTGATAGGACCTAGTGACTTAAAAGGTAGCACCATGAAAATAAAAAAAAATAAAAAATCAATCTGACACACCCTAATACATATTATATTATATACATCTAATCTATGTTTGTGTGCTTACCATTTTCACATGCCAGGTCCAACACAGTCGTACTGTAAATAAAGAAACAAAAAGACAAGAATGAATTTGAGAAAATAGAAATGGAATTCGAATACATTTGCTTTCTTATATATACACCATGAGTATTCGTGGATGCGGGTCACTCCCGATTCACTCGATTCAGCTCGACACAGATATATATTTGCATTATGCCGTAGATGTAAATATCTATGTCGAGCTGGATCAAGTGAACCGGGAGCGACCCGCGTCCACGAATACTTATGGTAAATAATAGGGGAAGGTAGGGCAAAACGGACCGGGAGGGCAAAACGGACCGGAGGGCAAAACGGACCAGGAGGGCAAAACGGACCGCCTGAAAAATTCCCTTTAAATTATCAAAAAAATTGAATGATCTATCGTGCAGGTAACCCTTGAACTTAGTAATTTTTGGAGGAAGGTCTCAGTCAATCAAGTCGAGACAATTTTTCTTTTTTAGTCGTTTGCGATGACTTCACTGAGTCTGACTCGACTTGATTGACTGAGACCTTCCTCAAAAAATTACTAAGTTCGAGGGTTACCTTTACGATGAATAATTCGATTTTTTATAATAATTCAAAAGGAATTTTTCAGGCGGTCCGTTTTGCCCTCTTGGTCCGTTTTGCCCTCCGGTCCGTTTTGCCCTCCCGGTCCGTTTTGCCCTACCTTCCCCTATGATATATTATCTACGGCAATGCAATAGTATATTGTGTGACAAGGGATGAAACAGTGTGAATGCAGGCCAGGGTGAACATGCAGACATCACCCGTGCCCGCATTCATGTTTCATCCCGTGTCACACACTATGTTTTTCATAATATCTGCAAGAAACTTCAGGTCTGAAATGCTTCCCTCCCAAGGGACGAAAGCAACGCAGCTTTCAGACCGCTAAAACATCGAAGTCGCGATTGCAGCGTACGTCACAGCTTTTCACGGCATTCGCATGGAATTAGCTTATTTCGACTCGCTAAACAGGCACTGAAAGCTGAAGTTTCAGAGCAGATGTTATGAAAAGAACATTTCCTTTTCTGATATGGTCAATTTCATGAAATCGCATATAGGTATACTCACTTAGTTGTGGAGTTGAATTCTCCCAGGCTCATCGCCTGGGAGTCGGCCGACATACTATGATCCTCCGCAATCAGTGTTGTACCATCGTGGCTGGGCTCCTGGTCCCATAGCTCCGGCTCCAGGAAAGAATCCTCCGACCGGAGCCCAGCCACGTCGTCTTCTGTTACCGCTGTCGACTGAAAGCTGTACATAAAGAGGTGGAATGAAAATCGTCTTTAGTGGATTCTAAAAGATCCGAACGGACTACTGTAACCTCCGCCCCGGTATCTACAACCCAGAGGCATTTAACACCATTGACGGTGCCCCAGGTGTATAGTCCGGTTTGACGGAGACCTCTTAATAAAAATTGGGTTGGATTAGGATTGAAATTATTAGAGCCACCAATATAAAATCTCTCAGATGATTTAAGCCCCGCTGAATCACCAGAGATTAGTTTTTTGAAGAAGAAGATTGTGAATTAGGATGAGAATCTCTGTTTCTCCAGGATGTAGAATCTGAATTGTCAGTCAAATTTGTATTGTCAGGTTTTGAAATTTTATTAGAATTAACTCGCGAATTGTCAGAATTAAATTCATTTTTTCTTTTGAGAGTAAAACACTCTTCAATTAGATGTCCGGTCTTTTTGCAATATCTACAAAATTTCGGTGAATCGGCGGTACCTTTTGACTTTGAGTCCTTATCTTGGTCGCGTCGCTGCCAAGGAGTGGTTTTATTCGGACTATTTAGTTTATTGCCAACAGATTGGGTCTGCACCTGTCTGACTCTTCCTACTCCTAAATATTGTTTGTTGAGAGCCTCTATTTCTAAGGCTCTCACGATGGTCTCTCTAAGAGATGAAGGTCCTGCCAAACTCACGGCATGTTTTAAATCGGAATTAAATATGGCATTAATGAAACGCGTACGACCTATTTGATCTCTTGTCTCGTCATCACAGGTTGGTAAAGCCAACCTGGTCATTCGTTCAATCTCATGCCCTAGAGTGACAAGACTCTCATCTCTCATCTGTCTCCTATTTTCTAATTGGGTCAAATGTAATTTTTTCAAATGTTCATTTCCATAACGAAGCTTTTGTCACAAAGCACCCTAGAAACTTGCAATTTCTAATTCCCGCCAGTCGGTCATATACGCGGCTACCATAGCCAAGACTCGTGTTCCCAAACACATATAATAATTCCTGATTTTTCACCACAAGAATGGGTGGCGACACCGTCGTCAGTCAGTGATAGTAGAGTAGTAAACAGCCGAGAGGACAGTAGAGAGCAGTTTGAACACGCAGTGTAGTAACCGATATATGTGCATCTTTTACATTATAAATCATTCACGCATATCAGGAATTATTAAAAAACAATATACCGAGAGAGAGTTAAGCTCAATCATAAGGAGTGAAGTCAAGGATAATTATAACGTAGTGATAATAGTGGAAGTAGTGAATAAACATTATATATTCTACCACGTGTCTCTTCAATACCGAACCCATCCTCCTGAGAGACTCTTCAACCGGTGCTGTAATCTTCATATTATATTGTACTATCTCTAAGATCTAATCTATTTCTTATTTCTTACATAATAAGGAGAAGAAAGTTTCTTATTCGATCCATAGGTACGAGGGCCTACATCGAAGCCCGAATCCACGACGCCTAACGTCGAAAAATATTAGGTGGCGCTCAACGACAAAGCTAGCTCAACGTATAAAAGCCTTGGTGCACGCGGTCAAGTAATTAGCTTCCCTCGTAGAAATAATAGTGAAAACTTTACTCGTGTCGCACTTTAAAGACTCGCTTAATTTACTGTAATCTTTCATTTCTGTTTCTGAAAGAGTAGTAAGTACAGACAGAGCAGGTCCTCTCAAATGTATAGCCAAATTAGACGCTTTTGCGATTGGACCCCAATCGTTCAATTCAGCACAAAGTTTAAATTGACATTCATATTCAGACCATGGAATTGAACCGTCAAAAGTTGGAATTTTGATATTTTTATTATGATTATTTGAAGCTACATGAATATTTCGTTGTGATTCTCTGTTATGATGGGAGTCCAAAGAAATCGGAATTTCGGGAATTTCGCGACCGCTCTCGGCGCGTAAAACAAAATCTGTTCGTAATTGCTTTAATTCATTTAGCACACTTTCACGGAAAGTCTTATCAGAATCATTATTAATATTTTGTTGTATGTGTGGAGATCTCTGTATTTCATTTGTGGAGAGATAATCTCCACACGTACGGTTAGACCTGACTTGAATATTATCGTCCCGTGTTGTTAATTCAACACGGTCGTATTGTGGAAGAGATTGATCAGTGGGTTCAATAGAAGTTCTAGGCGATCTAGGCCTAACTAAAATAGAGGGAGTTCTTCCCCCATAAACATTCACAGACCTGGGCTCTTGAGGAGCCTGTTCCAACCGATCTCTTACTAAGGAGAGCCTCCTGGGAGTGGGATTCGGGGAAGGACGGGTTTCTGGAACTTGATTCGTCGTCATAACTTCAAGACTCTGTCGGATGGTCAAGTGTAAGGCCTCTGCTTGCTGTTGTTGACAGCTCAGCAAAAGCTGCATTTGTTGTCGCTGGTATTCGCGATTTTCTCGCTGAAGGGACAGTAAGGCTTCGGATTGTAGGCGCTGAGCCTCTCGGTCAGCCTTCTGTTCCTCGATCATCATCCGGAATAGCTCCATTTGTAAGACCATAGGATCTGGGGAAATAGGAAGGGAGGACGATTGTGGCTGGGATCCAGCCGATTGGTTTGGAGGAGCGGATGATTCAGATAATGGGGGACTAGCTCTGCGGCGAGTGGACATGTTTCAGTAATCCAAAATTAAAAATTCGCTCTATCGATCTCGAAATAATCCCAGTTCTGACACCAATGTAGCGAAAACTAGTCGCGAATGAAAATACGTGGGTCGACGAGAGAAATAAAGCGAATTAAACGTTGGATTAAGAATCAAATTGAAAGATAGAGTTTATTTTGGATGATATGTCTGTTTTGTACAAAGACAGAAACAAGACTACTTGTTTATAAAAAGTGAATATTCTCTGAACGATAGACAAATGCAATATGTTTACATCTTTTATTTAAGATGACTACTAGACCATGTGAACTACATTTGAGGGATAAATCA
Organism: Tenthredo mesomela; assembly: GCA_943736025.1. Classification (NCBI taxonomy): domain Eukaryota; kingdom Metazoa; phylum Arthropoda; class Insecta; order Hymenoptera; family Tenthredinidae; genus Tenthredo; species Tenthredo mesomela. The sequence continues at coordinate 46,024,822 of OX031013.1, forward strand.
ATCTTCGTAACAATATATATAGATATATATGAAGTTAGGAGAGATAAATGATGTAAAATTGTAACACCTATAATAGGTAAACAATAAAGAAACATACTACTAGTAGTAAATATAAAAAAATAAAAATAAAAATAAAAAAAAACTAATAATTAAGTATTAAATTTTGTAGAAATGCGTTATCCTTATTTTTTTTTTTTTAAACTTTGTTAATGAAAACTTTCTCATCTTCCGAAACGAGCTTACATTGCTCTGATACTGTTAGATATAGATTAATCTAACTATCTATTTATACACTAACTATGTATCTCGAAATTAACTAGTTCATGGGCGTTTCGCCGTTTCCTGTTTTTAACGATAAGTCAGAATAGACTAAGGCTGCCGTCCCATAGTACGGAAATCGCGGATCCGGAACGGATCCGGAATTTAGTCACTTTTCGAAGCGCCAATCACAGGCGTTCCGCCTTCACTGGCTTGCGGGATGTTTTTCTCCTACTGTCCCATGAGGCGGAATTAATACGGACGCAACGATCGCCGGCGAATTGCGACCGTTCCTTTTGGCGCCAAGTTCGGAATTCGCGGCTGCGATTGGGTGCTAGCGGTTCCGTGTCGGTAAATTCCGGATCATGGGACACGGGATACTGACAGGGACGGATTCGTGTCACCCATACGCAAGCATCAAGGCATGTATGTGGTGGCCTCTCTAACCTATGAAAAAGATGAACGTATGGTGCCAGCAGTATCTTCGTCCTCGCCAGGTATAGAAAACAAATCCTGAAGATCATAAAAGTACCATGGATGCCGAAACCGTTTTGTAAACCATCGCAGCTGTGTGGTTGAAAATTCTGAGTTACACACACACAGATACACTGGAAATTTGTTTGACAGTTCGCAAATACTGGTAGCGCACGCGGAACGGAATGTCCAGAACGCCTCTGATTGGCGCTTGAAAAGTAACTAGATTCCGGATTCGTAGAGACCTTAGACCATATAGGATGGACGGAGCATTGGAGTGGTGGGGGTGTTGCCGAGTAGTAAGACAAGGATAGCCTTAGCGATATATATATGCACACAAATAAGCCTCATTCATGCTAACTCTTGAAATCGAGTAGGTTTAGTTATGATCGAGAGAGTTATGCCACAGAGGCTATGGGGTACATAAATGTGGCAACGCAGCAACACGACTTGGCAACTTTTTATCCCTAACGGGAGCACTTCTTCCTTCTCTTACAAACGATTTAGTATCTTCCGTCCCTTTCTCATTACTCGGCAACAGATTCCCCTATACTCCGGCATAGGCAATGCTCCGTCCATCCTATATGGTCTAAGGTAGAGACGGAACAAATTCCGGACCATGGGACGGCAGCCTAAATGCCTACCTGCTCTGGTTACCAAGGCGATAAGTCACTAATGGATAAATAAATAAATAAACGATAAGTCAGTGAAAAGCCCTAGGAAGAAGAAGAAGAAAAACGATAAAGGCCGAAGCACATAAAACTGCAGAAGGCATAAGCAGAATGCAGAAGCATAGAGCATGCGCATAGAACTCTGGACTTTCGCCACAGCGCATGTGCTATGCTTCTGCATTCTGCTTACGGCATCTGGAATTTAAACCCACATGAAAATCGGGAAGCATAAGAGTGTTATGTACCGTCAAACGTGCCACACCGCAAGCGGAGGAATAATCGCGTATCAAATAATGAAATAATTAATTAAATGATCGTTTCATTAATTGATATTGGTATTTTACATTTCAGTTCACACTAATAATAAAGCGAATGACCCATTACATGCGTGTTGATGGTTTTGCTGTCAAAAACGCGGTCCAGCAGATTTTGAAGGTTAACCCAAGACGGTCACACCTCATGAGAATCCTGTGGTGGTCACATGGGGTGTGACACACCCCAGCACTTTGAAGCGCTGTAGAATTTCGTAGACTTATCCTGGGGGCCCCAAAAACATTGAGAACATATTTCAAACGTTTCTCTATTAACCCATCCAAAAATGTAACGCAAATTTTAGTTTTAAGTATGTTTAAAAAATAGGTAAAAAAAAAATTCGCGGAAAAAAATAAAAAAATTTGTTACGAAAAAAAATAAAAACTCTAGTTAGGGGCAGAAACGTCGGTTTCCGGGATTAAGAGTGGGAAATTCGAGCTCGGAAATAACCTGGGGTGTGTCACACCCCATATGACCGTCTTGGGTTAAACGGATTGTCAAACGTGGAGAGAGCAGCGCAGTATTACTGAATTATATATTATATATTTTATATATTATATGGGTAATTCTCCCGAGATACTCATTTTTCGGGGTGCAAAAAAAAAATTAAAAAAAACCGTTCATTTTCGCTTTTCAAAGTGTGGATGACCTTTACTATGAATCAATAAGACATAATTACCAATTGGACAAACTCGCATTACTATTTTTTTTTTTTTTTTTTTTTTTCTTTTTAATTTGCTTTTTGTGTTCAAACTCGCCGTTCTATCTGGCGGATTTTTTTTTTTTTTTTTTTTTTTCGGCCAGAGGAATGACGCCAGAGGAATGACGATTTTGACGATTTCTTGTTCGTAATGTAATATGCGCGGTTTTTTAAACCTCAAAACGCGGTGATGACTTAGTGTTCAATAGTTTCACTTAAAAACATACACAAAGATTTAATTTAGTTGAAAATATATATTTGACACTCGCCAGAGGAATGACGCTCCAGCTTGTGACATCTACTCAAGCCACACTTTTTCGTAATAAAAAAGTCATAAGCATGAAAAATGAAACTTTGAAAAACTGTCAGCTCGGTCTAATTAGATCTAGGACACACTGCTCTTGAACGCCCGGTTAGTTAGCGCTACCTATTGCACTAATATCGACTCATTTCCAACGGCCCAGAGGAATGACGGAAAAACTGGTTACAAGATTTTGATTTTTATTGTGCGATATCTATGCTCATTTATTTTTTTTTTTGGATTTCGAAAGAAGGTTATAAATATGCTTTAGTTTGAGAAAATATTGATGATTTGCAATGTTTTTAATTTTAAGTACTTCTTGCGCCCGTTACAATATGGGAAGATGTGATGGTTACAGGCCAGAGGAATGACATTTAGGCGTCAAACACGGCAAAAAAACGATTAACAGAATTTACCAAAAAAATCTGTCCTGTAGCACCATCTCAAAATATCACGATCTAATAGATTCTGGCAAAAAAATCTAAAAAATCAGAGCGATTATTGAAAATAAACTCGGTTACCAGGAAAATGAGTATCTCGGGAGAATTACCCATATATTATATCTATTATTTAGATTACATATATTTCTATCGTTGGATCGTGCGAATAAAGAAAAAAAAAACCGTTTATTAATTGTAAAAATGTTCTTGCCTGCTATTAGTACTGTGATAGGATTATATTATACCTACGTACTATGGTGGTACTGTACCGCAGTACTGTAAAGATGTCGCAAACGAATTATTTGATTCAGCGGATGCGATCAAAATCCGATAAACCTGATTCTTTGTTTCATAAATCAATACCGACGAGTTGATGACTCCTACGTTCCGATCTACTTATCCTAATAGTAAAATTGAGAAAAATAAATCAACAATCCACCAGCGGAAGTATGCACCTAAAGTGATGTGAAAAGATGGTAATGCGTAGTTCAAACATATATTAACATATTTTTTATTAGACTACAAACTGGAAAGTAAGGACTAATGGTTTAAAAAAAGTAACATAGTGCTGGTACTGGACCACCATAGTACGTAGGTATAATATAATCCTATCATAGCACTTTAGCAGGCAAGAACATTCTTACAATTATTGAACGGGTTTCTTTTTCTTTATTCGCACGATCCAACGATAGAAATATATGTAATCTAAATAATAGATATAATATATAATATGTAATATATAAAATATATAATATATAATTCAGTAATACTGCGCTGCTCTCTCCACGTTTGACAATCCGTCTAACCTTCAAAATCTGCTGGACCGCGTTTTTGACAGTAAAACCATCAACACGCATGTAATGGGTCATTCGCTTCATTATTAGTGTGAACTGAAATGTAAAATACCAATATCAATTAATGAAACGATCATTTAATTAATTATTTCATTATTTGATACGCGATTATTCCTCCGCTTGCGGTGTGGCACGTTTGACGGTACATAACGCTCTTATGCTTTCCGATTTTCATGTGGGTTTAAATTCCAGATGCCGTAAGCAGAATGCAGAAGCATAGCACATGCGCTGTCGCGAAAGTCTAGAGTTCTGTGCGCATGCTCTATGCTTCTGCATTCTGCTTATGCCTTCTGCAGTTTTATGTGCTTCGGCCTTAAGTCAGCCCGACTACATGCCTGTATGAGGTGATAAGTCGTTGGAGGATAACTAACGATAAGTCATTAGACTACATGCCCGAAAGGGCGATAAGTCAAACCAAGGAAGAAGAACGATAAGTCATTAAAGGTTAAATAAATAAATAAATAAGACAAAATATCCTTGACTACATGCTCAAACGAGCGTTAAGTCTATAAAGGAAGAAGAAGAAGAAGAAGAAGAAGACAAAAAATCTTTCTTCTTCTGTTTATGGCTGACGCCACATGATGTGATAATAAAGCTATGTGATTATTATTAAAATAAATCGTCGTTATTAATGGCCATCCTGTCCCTGAAAATTCATTCATTGGGTGAATTTGAAGACTTCCTCTTACTCAAAAGATGTTGATTATATGGTCAGTTTCAATACTGACACTAGCAGCTTAGAAATCCTATAAATTACCACATAATATTAGTTTGACCACAATACTATAGTTATTATTTCAGAAGAATATACCTGTATCGAGGTCAACGCGCACTACGTGGAAGTGAAGCGAAGGCATCGGAAGCGATCGGATGCTGTGCGAGTGTCCACATCTTAAAAAACATGTAAATTCTAGTTGAAGTGAATTCAAATATGATTGAGGGCTCATTTGATTCGGATAATTTTGATTTGTTTGTAACTTCTGCAAGTGTTTATGAGCGGGTATGAAGCCTTCGCACATTTTTCTGGACGTCATCTCGAAGCGAATGAACCTTTCATCATATTGTAATTCACTTTAACTTGAATTTACACGTTTTTTAAGATATGGACACTCCTACAGCATCCGCTCGCTTCCGATACCTTTACTTCGCTTCCACATAGTGCACGTTGACCTTAATATAGGTATATTCTTCTGAAATAATAACTATAGTATCGTGGTCAAACTAATATTATGTGGTTATTTAAAGGATTTCTAAGCTGCCAGTGTCAGTATTGAAACTGACCATGTATTCAACATCTTTTAAGTAGGAGTAATTCTTCAAATTCACCCAATGAATGTGTGCGAGCGACAAACGATGAGAAGCAATGTGTCGATAGGCGCAGAATAAGGTGATTATAGCTATAAGGTTTCTATAGCTGGGATGTTAAATGTCAACAATCTGATGTACAACAATGACTGTATTCAATGTATAAATATTGAGTGCAATGTAGAATCTCATAACGCAGCACAAAAACTGGTTATTTCATGGCGATTTGCAAAACCCAGGTTACGCTGATTTCTGTTGTACATTTAGGTAAATTGACAGAGTAAAGGCCCATTAGGGAGAGTTATTCGGTGCGTAATTCATATTTTGGCTCAAGCAATCACCCCTATAAGTTTGGTTAAGATCGATGACCCGGAGGTGCGATACTCTCCTAGTTAGTTTAATAATTAAAAATTATTTTACTGTATGGTTCATGATATTGTTTAAAAGAATGAAATTTGTTTAATAATAATATTTTCAATTGTTATTTTTAATTATGACTGACCGAAGCTGCAATATAGCCTGAGACGCTCGGCCGCGCGCTGTATTGAGAGCGCGCGGCGCCTGGCATGCGGTTATAAATAAATTGTTTGAACCGATCGCGAGCAGTGAAATTTTCTTTCGGGATCTTAAACTTAAATAAATAACGCGTGTAACCGGTGAAAAAAAAGTTCATTTTTTTACCGAGAAATTAATGAAATTTTCATTTGTTTACTTAAAATAGGATAATGAACAAATAATTTTAAGCTATTAATATTTTAATAAAATATAGATACTTGACAATAAATCCTGAAAATTTCATTAATTTATCTTCAACGGTTGATTTGAAATCTAGTTTTATTAATTAAAAGTACTCGAAATTTTCATTGTAAAAAAAATTGTTGTTAAAATGAAAATTTTGAAAAATCGTTTGGGGGATTAATTTTTCATGGTGACTACTTGAAAAAAAAAAAAATACATAGACTTAATTTTCATGATCAAGTGGGAAATGGGGGGGGGGGGGGGGGGGGGGGGGGTGTCCACTTGACGTGATCTTGCTCAGAAATCTTGAAGGTCATGTGTGATTTGTGTACAGATATATCGGGGCTCACAATTAACACATCGTCGCCATACTGATATTATTTTCACGCTGAAGTGATGAGAAAAAAAGCAAACAAAACGTTGCAAGGGTCATGGCAACAGTTTTATAGTCGATGGAGCTAGGATATGAGTACACTTTTTTGGGGGCTTATTCACTAACGCATAACTGCGGAAATAACGGTAAAATAGCACTGAAATCATGAAAAACAATAGGCGGCTGCCAATCAGCTGCTCTAATTTCATGGATTGACATTCCCAAGTAGCATTCTGTCGCAAGTGCATGTGACGGCCATCTATGCAGACCACTATCGGTCTGCTTCCGCATTGGTCGCATAGACGTGCGCATGGAGACTTGAAGCATTCCGCAGACCTACCAATGTCTATGGTAAGTGTCGCTGCATGTGCAGAGACATGCAACGATAACGCGTAATTCTGAAAGAAGTCACTGTCGACAGGAGCTTACAAGACCTGACGATGCATGCAATGCTACCTGGGTTGTTTTGTGCAGTTATTCTGCAGTTATGATAACGCAAAAGTTAATGAATAAGCACCCTGTTGGATTGAAAAAATTCTATTATTCCTCAGATAAAACGGGAAGCGATCTTTCATTAATTTAGAAGCAATATACATACGTGGCTTCGTCGTTGCGATTAAGCTCCTCCATTTTATTTTATTTATTTTATTTATTTTATTTATTTTATTTATTTTATTTATTTTATTTATTTTATTTATTTTATTTATTTTATTTATTTTATTTATTTTATTTATTTTATTTATTTTATCTTCAATTATAATATTTTTTTATATTTTATTGTCAACTCCTTTAACCAGTTTGCTTCTTGTCACGTTTTAAAGGCACTATTTCATGCATGCGACTGCGACAATTGTCGCGCGACAAAAACACGCTGATTTGTTAAAAATTGGTGTACACCCATTCCCCGCCAATTTTTAACCAATCAGCGTGGTTTTGTCGCAGTCGCATGCGTGAAATAGCACCTTGCCTGTCTTAGAACATATATTACATGGAGGGAGCATGGCCTATCTCTTGCCTGGTTTACACGCTGTGTTGAAGATCGGGTATTTAGCCAACCACTGAATTTCCACAACAGAAGTCTGTTAACTGATTGGTCACTGAATTTCCACAACAGAAGTCTGTTAACCGATTGGTCACTTCTGTTGTGGAAATTCAGTGGTTGGCTAAATACCCGATCTTCAACACAGCGTGTAGACCAGGCATCTACTGTGCCAAAATCTTGTAGCAAGCAAGTAAGACAGAGCGCGATAGATTTAGATCATCCCCATCTCTATCTGGCATGCTCCGATTGGCCGAAGGCTCGTCCCCTCTCTTTTGTGAGAGTATCAGGTTTATAAAGTTGGCACCCGGATCGAACAAAATCGTCTGAAATCACGTTAGATCGTTTGCGCGTCGTTCAAATAAAAAGAATATCGCAATAAAACGTTTGCGCGTTTGCTCGTTTTTGAGAAAATCAAAAATAAAAGTGGGGTGCTGAATTTCAGCACCCCATTTTTAAATATGATTTTACCCAAGGAATTTCGAGAATTTAATAAAATTAACGGTACCAATCGATTGCGCGTCGTTAGCGCGGCCAGCACCCGCTGCAATTTATTATGAAATAATGAAAATAACCCCGAAAATATATTTTTTTTAGACCGACAGCAGTTGGCAAAAAGTTTTTTAATGCGCATGCGCCGCTAGCGGTTCGGTTCCGGGCGGTCCCCATTCCAAAGATCATATAAATAGACACTGAAGCTGTTCGCGCGTGCCACCCGCTCATTAGATACGATAAAACTTCGACGCTTTTAGGAATGCAATTGCGCGTGCCTCAAACATAAAAAATATCGCGACAATTCGTTTGCGCGTTCGCGGGTCCCGGAGAAAATCAACCGGGGGTCCCGAAATTCCAGCACCCGCTCATCAGATACGATAAAACATCGACGCTTTCAAGAATGCAACGCGCATCATCATGCCAAACGTTTGCGCCTCCCTTAAATATAAAAAATATCGCGACAGTTCGTTTGCGCGTTCGCGGGTCCCAGAGAAAATCAACCGGGGGTCCCGGAATTCCAGCACCCGCTCATACAACTTCGATAATCCTCACCGCGCCAATTGTTTCAAGATCATCTACGCAGCTAACACCCGCGTATCATCTTTCAATAAACTGATCAAGTTAGTAACGTTTGCTGAAGAATTTCGTGTTGAAGCGTTGGCTGGATGATATATTCAGTCAACGGTTGACGACAGCTTCTCTTCGAAAACCTGTTCGAAATAAGATAGAATTTCGCGCCAGAGGTTAATCCCGCCTCGGTTCGATTTCGCCTGTTCAGAGATTCGGAAGCAGGGACGTCGGAATTTCGGAAACGCGCTACAGCTGTCGGCTTGGCATCAGCGAAATTGTTTCGGAGTAATTTCGAATCCGTTTTATTTATTTAATCAAAAATAGTCTACAGATATAACATTAAAACAGTATCGTGGCAGCGCAATGGTGTTTGACCTTTCGATGAGACGCGAGAACGTGGACCACAGTTCTGGAGTGACAGCGATTGTAATCGTTCCTTGGAGGGTGTCTCAGAGACTCCGAAATGATAGCACGCGTGTAAGTTTTTTTTTGTTGTACGTGAGTTTCTTTCTTTTTTTTTTTTAATAAACGAATAATGGTCTCTCTTGTAGCTGATTAATTTCAAATTTTTTGGTACGTTTCACCGACAGAATGTCCGGAGGGATCGAATGGCAGAAGATTGCCAAATATTGGGGCACGCTGAGTAACCTCGGATTTTGGAGCTCCTAGATGTCTGTCCAAGAGTAGGCAAATCATAGTTTACATAAGGTGCTGTGAGATGACATGCTGCCCAGCAAACACACATCCTCACAGTTATATAACCTGAGCCCCACGAAGTTAGGTAACATCGGTTACATTACATCAATATGAGTGCAATGTAACATTTGTTAGTTACTTCTTCATAACAGATGCAATGTAACAGTAATATAACCTGAGCCCCACAGAGTTATGTAACATCGGTTACATTACATTAATATAAGTGTAATGTAAGATTTGTTAGTAACTCCTATATAACAAATGCAAGAACCAAATTAATATATCGCTGCAATGACCAACAAACAATCTAACAGTTGTATAGCTGTTATATTTCAGGCATATAACATTCAACGGTTTGATATATTATATAGCACGCCAATTTTGACCATGATAATGCTCGCTTTTACTGTCTCGCTTTCCGACCTGTTGTGTATTGCGTGCCACAGAGAATATTTGGGTGCTTGTGAAAAATATCATCGATCTCTGCCGTCGTGATATTCTCAGAAGCTGCAGAAAAAAACAGGTAATTATAAAAATAATTTATTCAAAGTATATGTACGTATGTGTAATATATTCCAGCTATGTGAAAAACTGTCGAAACTCTAACCTCACTTTCCTTTCCTGCTGCATGCGTGTATATACATATACAGTGAGTTTTCGTATCTCCGGGTCACTCTTTGATGCTTGACAATGAACTTCACAATGAAATGAGTGCAAATTCATTCAACGGGTGATCCGCAGATACGAGGACTCAATTTCATTTTTTTTTTTTTTTTACAGGAGCTTCATTAATCCAAAATCCACTGCTGACAAAAATTGTGCTAGCATCTTCTGAATCTCAAAAATATTGAAGATTAAGGAGAGACTTCGGTGAAATTTTTAAAATCGCTATTAGAGGTTGTATAAAAAAAATCCTTCTGGCAGTTTGTGAATAATGTCAGTATAGACTGTGAAAAAAAATTTCAGCCTGCTGCGATGAAAATGTAAGCGCAAGGAACCTTGCGAAGAAGATTTTTCTCACCGCAGTCAAAAATTCCTTGCGTCTACACTTTCATCGCAGGAGGCTGAAACTTTTTTTCACCATCTATACTGACATTATTCAAAAACTGCTGCAATGATTGTTTTATACACGTCTTTTCAAAGTTGTAGGAATTAAAAAACCTGTTTTTGCCAAAAATTTCACCGAAGTCTCCCCTTAAGAATTCTGAAGAATTTTTGTGTTTTGAAAAATTTTGATCAGATTTTTCCTGATGCAATTCATTCTTTTTCTAGCAGCCCAACTGGACACCTACCGGACACTGTTGTTGGACAAAACAGGTCAAAACTCACTACAAACCTCCGCCTGGCACATGTGTCTAGACTCGACTCATAACTCATCGATGCGAGAGCAGCTGCGGATCCAGCATATTAATCATTAGCAAAATCTTAGAACTTGATTTTCTGTAGCTACATTTTCTTCTCTGGGAAAAGTAGAAAATAAAAAAAAATAAAAAAATAAAAAGTTTAAAAGTTGATTCCTGAACAATCATTATTTTGACCGGTTGCCGTAAAGAATAAAATCAACCGTTGGACCGATCTCTGATTTTTAAGTCCTGAATTATTCATGAGAGATGCCTCTATCAGATGAACATAGAACTTTTTGATAAACCCATTTTTAGTTGAACTATTAGAAAAATAAGCAAAATTTTTTTTCAAATGCAGAAAAAAAAATCGGTAAAATTCAATAACTCAATCAATCAACAATTCAAAAAATTCAATAACTCAAGAATTCTTGCAATATCGAAAAGTTCTATGTTCATCTGATAGAGGCATGTCTTATGACCAATTGAGAACCAAAAATTCCAAGATCGGTCCAACGCTGGGTCTGATTCTTTACGGCAACCGAGTGATTTTGTATTTTCCTGTCTTCAGTGCAGCCACTATTAGACTGGAAGTAATACATGATGTAAGATATGGATAATGAAGGTCAAACCCTCCCCAAACATGATGATTTTTTTAAATTTTATCAGAGTCTTCAAGTTGAAAAAAAAGGAAAATTGTTTTTTAGAAATTCAACCCATCTAAAGGTGTATATACCCCCTTATTGCTGTTATATAAATTGTCAAAATCTCAACTGAAATTTATTGTCACGAATCCGCGTACAAAAGTCGAGCAAACATACCAAATCTTTGGATATATTTGCTCGAGCTTGGACGTGGTTTCTTGCCAATAGGTTCCAGTTAATTATAAATTTAAAAAGCAGTACGCGCGGCTGAACAAACACTCGTCACATCCTTATCACAAAGTTAGTAACATAGGTTATCACGAGTTTCAGAACTGTGAGGCTATTGTTATATGTTTGCAAGGTAACATTGTTATATGTATGTAATATACCAGTTAGCATCTTCTGAGCGGGAAATTACAAGCAACGAGATGATATACCGGTTACTAACAGGTGATATTACATGTTATATTGCGTTTTGTACATGTTACCTCATGGTTATATAACTGCGTTTGCTGGGTGCATTGAGGTGCCTGCCATCGGACTAGAGACGGTGTGAGCCAGCATTAGTAGTACCACATACCGAACATCGAAGAGAAGCAAGATGATAGGCTCGGTCTTGTTTAGTAAATATTAGTTTGAAAGCACTTCTCTTCAAAGTTTAAAAAAAAGTTTCGCTTCATTCCGATAACCTTTTCGCACAGCTTACAACTTACACATTGGCTTTTTTTTTTCTTATCAAAACTAAACTGTTTTTAAACATTCCAGATGATATCTGAAATCCTCTGAAACACAGCCGATCTGCAGCCCTAGTCTAGCTGACAAGGTCAGTACGAGAGAGGTCTTCGGGATCCTTGCAGCTATGTCCACATTATATTTGGAATATAAGCGGCATCCTGTCGTTCAAGATGTTGGGCAATTCAATGGAAATTACATTGATGGATGTACGGTTTGTAAATTGACACTCACCTAAACCATTACCAAGTAACAAAGTTTTTCAATAACTACCTCTGTTTTTTGTGATATTTTTTCAGGACTGCCCATAACTTACAATCTACGAACTTTGCTGCTCAACTGGTGATGGAATTCTTCTTCTTTTATTCATGCTACCTAAGTTGAAGAAAACTTCATCAAGTGATATAAATATAACATTTGTGTAAATTATACATATATACATTTGTATAAATTATATATATTATATATATATATATTAGGGTGGTTTTTTTTTTTAGGGACTTTTTTTTTTTCTTCGCTTTCAGCCTGAAATTTTGTTGGAAATGCCGAAAAAGAAATTCCCTCCAAATATAGGCCCTTGATATCAATGTTGAGTACTCGCCCAGAACGTGAGGAGATTTCCCATTTAAATAACATGTAAATTGAGATTTTTTTTTTCAAATTCCTATAACTCAGCGGCATTTTGTGTTATCATATCGCCCAAACTCAGAAATTACTCAGGATTAAACGCTCTACAAAAGTGCCTATTATATAAAAAAAGAAAAAAAAAAAAAACAAACAAACAAACAAGAAATTATTCTTCAAAATTTGACTTCAGTGACCTGTACTACCTCACCGGTGTGAGTTACAGTTAAGTCGCCGTGGGCACTTTTGTAGACCGCTTAATCCTGAGTAATTTCCGAGTTTGGGCGATATGATAACACAAAATGCCGCTGAGTTATAGGAATTTGAAAAAAAAAAATCTCAATTTACATGTTATTCAAATGGGAAATCTTCTCACGTTCTGGGCAAGTACTTAACATTAATATTAAGGGCCCATATTTGGAGGGAATTTCTTTTTTGGCATTTCCAATAAAATTTCAGGCCGGGAGCAAGGAAAAAAAATTGTCCCAAATATAAAAACCACCCTAATATATATTGTTACGATACGAATTTTGAAGTTCTTCTCGTTTTACACTAAATAGTAACTAAGGTGATAGGATTGATTGTTTCGAAAATAAAGGATGATAGAATTATTATCGATTGATACTTGAAGTTGGATTTTTATTGGTAAGGTTTATAATTTGAGATAGAGTAACGTTCGGCCGAAGGAAGAGGAAGGAGAAAAGAAGTGTAGAAGGTAGGAGAGTTGACTTGGAAGTAGTGCAAAATTAATATAGAATAATGAGGATCGCTTGGTTCTGTCCAAGGTGGGGAGACAAAAAGTGCAGAGGTAAGCATGCAGGCAATGATAAGAGCCGTGGAAACGGTGTGGCTATGCCAGGACGTTACAATATACAATCGAAAAATACATCTGTTCGGTTTATGATATGGCTGAAACTTGTTGACCAGTATTTCCTCGGCAGCAATCTGAAACAAAAAGATTGATATCAGAAGTCTTCACGGAGGTTGTGGCACACTTTCAATCATTCTATTGGATTTTATCTATTAAGTTGCAAATTGGATTTTTGGAGCAATTTTTGTTATTTGTAAAAGTGGTCCAAATTTGTAAATGTCAATCCATCAAATAGGAGCAGCTCATTGGCAGCTGCCTATTGTTTTTCATGAATTCAGTGCTATTTTGCCGTTATTTCCGAAGTTAGGAGTTACAGAATCACTTCCTAGGTCGGGCTCCTTGCTCTACACTTCTCAATAAATGCTCTTGCACAGAAAGAGTTTGTAGCAAGCTGTACAGTGAGTGTTAGTCAAGTGATCAAGGAAGGGGCGGTTCTTAATCATTATTATCCATGTTGATATGTTTATGGTACATATTTTACATTTGCAAAATAATTAAATTACATTCAGCGACTTATACAGATGAATTATTTTTTTCTTTTACAGGTTTGGCGAGGGGAAGCAACAAAGATAATAGAAAAGAAAATGTTTGGGATTCAAAAACAATTCTAAATTATTTTTCAATGTTGGCCTGAAATTTTATTTTCTATCCGTTAACTATGATTCAATTATTTGACAATATCATTCATCTTTATGTATATTAAGGGAAGATATTTTGACTAAGAACACCAAGAATGTCGAAAACAATCGAACCGCCTTTTGAAAAATTCGAACGCTTGCGCGTATCAGATTCCCGGTTCAACTGTTGCTCTTACCGACAACCGACAATGGGAAAGTTTCAAGATTTGGGAATGAAAAATTACAAACAAATTTCAATTGCCTTTTACAGTGGTGGGAAGTTGCTTTTATCAATTCATAGTTTTCATAAATTACATTATAATCAACAGCTTGTATTTTTTTACGAAAATGTGGATTTTCTAAATATTATGAAACTGCCCTGTCGATAAAGTAGTTGTTTTCAGTAGCGCCCTTTGCTTGCTTTACATTGTATGAATTATTGTCATCACGAACACGAGTTGGGATTATTTCTAATGATATTGCCATTAACAAGACGTGAAAATTCTGAAATATGACTAAAATAAGTGTCTCTCGTGCAGGTCGCAAACGAAATAAACGTAATCATCCTGCCGATCCCTTGAAGCAGTTGAAATTTGTCATCAATTTAGATGAAGAGACTTGGCAAAAGATTAAACCTGTTGAAGTAGTATACAACAATCGGGTATACGAAAAACTAAACTCACCTTGGACAGATGTAATTGCCGTTAGGATTTGGGAAAAATATAAACTACCTTGTCCGTGGAGTTTCAAAAAATCGCAAGTTTTTAAAGGAGATGAATTTCCCTATTTTAAATTATTCGGATCTTGCAAAGAATGCAATGCACGTATAGAAGGTGAATGCACTGAAAAACCAACTTCTAATACTGGTGTCAAAATTTGCATCAAAACCACCGATACAAGTCGAATACCGCACTTCAAAAAACGAAGACTGGCAAAAGGGAATAGGAAGGAAGCAAAACAAACTTTGAAAGGGATTAAAGCAACGTATTACAAACAACTAAAAGCAGACGAGATATTAGATGATTCTGGCAAAGTACCTCCATTCTTACATAACACGGCTGTATATCGTACAGCACGACAAGAAGCTAAAGATGAAGATATAGGATTAGCTGAATTTCCAGGCGATCCGATTACTTCTTCACTCTCTATGATGAATCGCATACCGAGTATTCGAGAGATATCAACAGTTCCTCTCGTAGTTTGGTATTGGACAGAAAATCAGTTAAATTTATGGAAAGAGGCAGCAGAATTAAAGACGTTCGTATCTTTGGATGCCTCCGGACGGTTTGTGAAAGCTGTCAACATCTTTGATGGTCATAGTAGTGGTCACATATTTCTTTATAATATTGTCATACGTCTGAGAAAGAAAATATATTCTATCTGTCAAATGCTTTCAGAAAGCCACGATACGCACAGTATTTTCACATGGCTTTTTGCGTGGACAGAAAGTGGGGCACCAATCCCAAAGGAAGTTGTCGTAGATTGTTCGATGGCTCTCTTAAATGCAGTTTCTTTAGCTTTCAATGGATGTTACTACAATGACTACCTTACAAGATGTTACAAATTTTTGATGAAACAGAATGACACACTACCCCACTGTTTAATCAAACGTGACAGAGCACATTTAATAAAAGCTGTACTGCGGTGGAAATGTTTTTCTGGAAACAACTGGGTGCAGAGCGATTTTTATGCAAGATGTATTGCTTATTCACTGGAAGTGGAAGATTTCAAGCTTTTACAAGAAGTAATGACAGCCGTGTTCGTAGTTTGTCAAAGTCAAAACGCTGACAAAAGTACGGAATGCTTTAAGCGAAAGTTCTGGCTAGAACAGAAAATTGAAACTTTTGACTACGGCAAGTATTACGAGCCTGGAGATCACAATGATGAGAGTAATGGTGAAAAAAATATCACCTTTGATCATATGAATGAAGATGTAGATACAAATGAAATGTCAAAATTTGTACATGAAACGTATAACAGCAGCCTACCATTGTGCTCGAGAGATGATGACAATCTATCCAAACCAAACAACTATTATCTCATATGGTAATAAAAAAGGAGATACAATTTACTGCAGTGATAAAATCGGTTCTTTCTTCTCAAAAATTATGAAACAGTTCTTCTCATTCAGAGAAAAATATATTGTAGTGATTGTGAGACGGAATACAACCAGTATAAAACAAGAATCGAACTTCCGGTGATATCTTCAGATATGATTAGAAATTTGCAGAAAGAAGTGCAAAATTATTTTCATGAAAAGGAACACAAGTGTCGTCAATGCGAAAACAGTTCAGCAGCATCGTATTCTGTATCGTATGAATTCGGGTCATACCTAATGATTGACCTAGAAAATGTGAATTTTTCAGGATTCTTAAATATGGTCCCGGAATACATTGATTTAAAACATAATAAATATATTCTCGTCGGCATAATAGGGTTGGAATCCAGTGATGCTCAGCATTATATTGCGTACTGTCGATATGTCGTATCACTCTCAAAAGGACTAAAAATGAGTATCAAAATACTTATTGCTGCATCTTCGAATGCATGTAAGTTGTCAATGGTGCTTAGGTATATTATGCTGAGTAAGTAAAATTTTTTAACTGATTGCTGCTTCTCGTCAAAACATTTCAGTCCATTGAGGGCTTTAATTGAAGTGATCGTGTCCACATGTATTCTAGTAGGTGACAGGGTTAGCGTGTGCTTTGTTAAGAACTCGTAGCATTTCAAATTATACTCATTGAATGAATTGTTATTGAATGCACGTGATGCACCATTCAATAAGGTAGAATCATATGCAGTGGAGAGCTCGGACGGCGGTGGGATATTATTTTTGAGATATTGACAGCAAAAACGTAGGGTGAACTCAAGTTCCATTTTCTCAGTAATTGCTTGAGCTAGAGTAATTGTCGTCTCCTCCACTTTAACCGCAAGTATAACTAGCGAGATGTTCCCACTTGTGTGACTTTTCATTGTGACATTTTGCACAAGTTGATCTATAACAATGAGCGACACTGGAGAATTGAGATTTATTAGATCTCTCCATAGATTGATCTGTTCTGGACACCAATACATGAGGTGGAAACTTCGAGGGCAGATCTTTTGAATCACACCATTGAACTCTGCACTAAATTTCATTTTATGTAAATTATCATATTCATCAATATCCGCACGTTCAATAACAGTATCTGAATTATTTTCATCATTTGTGATTTCACCTTCTTGCACTATGGTATCGATGATGACCTGGTTAGGGGATTCAACATTTTCCATCTGATGACGCAGCAGATCTTTTTGAATGTTTTTACGATTTTGCTGAACAAAGATATATAAATTGTGACGCTTAATATCACGCAAGAGTTTGCAAGCGTCCAACCACACTCGATCTGTTTCTTTCTTTAATACGCGGTTTTCATCAAAAATTGGCAATACTTTCAATTGGTCGAAAATGATTGAAAGTGGCACTTTCGGGACTGCAGGCATTTTGAAAATACAAACAAACTGTTGCCGTCAGTTTGGCAATAATCGTGACTCAGTTTCGCATTAATCAAGATCATTCAGAAATTGCACGTCTGAGACAATATATGGGTAGTTCCAAGATATTGGGTCTTTTGGTGTCTTTTAGAAAAAAAACAGTGAAGACAAAAAAATTAAAAAATTTAGAATGACCTTAGTTGTTCTTCAAACTGTGTTCGATACGGTGCGCTGAATTTTGATTATCAAATATTTTCCGAATTCCAGAAAATTGAGTTCAAACAGCCAAATTGTCTCTACCCTGGCATGTCCCTTCGACAAATTTGTTGATTGAGGTAGCAATATTTGTTAACTTTTCGAATGAAATGTAATAAAAAAATGGTTTTTCTTATAGCTATATAAACGTATAATGTTATCTCGGTAACAAAATTGATTCCGTATGACTATTTTTCAAAATATTCCATATTCCGTTTTGTCCCACACTTTCGACGTCTCCTCCCCTGGCATTTTTATGACCGTTATTTTGGAATAATACAATGGGTTCGCCCATTAATACTATGTCAGCATGTTAAAAGTACATCATAAAGTATGCAACACGTAAAGGGTGAACGCCGTTGCGTATTCGTTTCTCAGTTAGCGCGGAGAAACTGCCGCGTTCGGGTTTGTGGAGGAGTGATCCTTATATCTACCCTGGTCAGTTATATGTCGCAATTAGTTATCTATTTATCTTAGTTTGAAGCAACATCTATTGTAATATGTGCAATAGTCACCCTGTTTAAATTTAGAATCGATAACATAATTTGTCTCCATATTATTAACGATTTTCCGCAGAAACATCTCTCCCCTGGCATATCTCCCCTGGTCGTTATCTATATCCCGGCCCATGGAAAATCATTAAAAATTATCAAAGTGACTCGCCCTTCCGTACGTTTTAACAAGAGACTGTTATCATTACAGCAAATATGAAATCATCTGTAATTATTACATTTTTTTGTTTTGCCAAAATGTTCACAACTGGAACCCAATATCTTGGAACCACCCATATACATTGTCTGTTCGAAAACTAATACCCGGCACCCTACCTTACCGACATGCAATTAGAACTGTCGATCGTTGGCAAGGAGGCCAGCATTCCGAACATATGTCGTATTAACATGACAAGTGACAATCTGTGCAATCATTATTTAGAATAATTGGTCGCCGAATTTTCACTCGATTCCAAAAAGTTTGACGTGTTTTGACACTTTCGAATGTATGAAGTATGTATGCATTGTATATTATTTTATACAGCTTAATATAATATTTATTTGGGTCTGTTGGCACTTGCCTCAGCTTACGCTATAAAGGGGATATAGCCAGATTGGAAAGAGAAGAATATAATATTTATGGGGTCTTCCATGTCATGACAAACGAAAACATGCGATTTATTTCCGAACCCTTTTTGTTTTTCGTCGTTATTTACACGATTCAAGTACGTATTATAGCTCTTTCAACTGGGGCTACACCAAGCTACACTGTTGCAGTGTAGCCATCGTCGTCTCTTTCTTTTCTTTGAGGAAGAGAGAGACAAAGATGGCTACACTACACCAGTGTAGCTTGGTGAAGCCCCAGTTGAAAGAGCTATTAGAAGTATCAACTTTGATTGTTTCAGATTTTTGAGATCAACTCTTGTCGCTCTTGTCCCGCGACATTAAATTGCAGATGTTTACGAATCGTCGACTTTTTCAGGTTATCATACATAGAAAACTGTGTAACGCATCAAAAAAAGTTTACGTGCCAACCTTTTGCAGTTTTCTATGAAATTATCAAAACTTGTTTTTTTATATTTTTAATTCAGCTCCAAAGTGTAATTTTCATGAAAAACGTACGTAAATCAATATTAACTCTGCCGATTTTCCAAGTTTTTTCAAAAAATTTTGGAGATATTCAGATATTTACTTGAAAAAAATGGAAGTTGATTTCTTTAATGCATACTTGAATTGTGTAAAAAACGACAAAAATTGAAAGAGGTCAAGGGGTCAACCATTGGATTTGATATGGAAATATCTTTACCAAATGAAGCACATCCCACCACTTTGAGAAAGTGAAATTTACCTGCCGTTTTCGAAATGCTGAAATAAGGAGTTGAAACTGACCTGGAAAAACAGCTGTGTTTGTTAGGCTGGAATAGTAGTCCTGCACCGGAAAAGTGATTCCCACAGTCCCTCATCAGTTGTAACGGTTGATTCTTCCAGGAATGGATTGAGATCCTCTGCGTCACTTTTATTTTTATTTAGGTCGTTCAATTAGGATTTTATAAATTAAATTTGATTAGTTGTATTTTACAGGTCTTGAGAATCGTATCCCAGTCTGGCTCAGAAGTTTTATCGTCGATGTAATTAATAGCTGTGTCTTTGATTTCTGTGTTTATTTATTTAGATTCGTGAAACTTTCTGATTAGTCAATTTCTACTTTTATGAATGATATTTCCCAATGAAGGGTTGAAAAGGGCTGCACAACGTTCGTCTTGCGACTTCTCCTGCTCTATGCTTCCTCAAAATGTTTGATTTCTCCCGAGTCTCTAAGGATTATCGATCTGATTTTATATTATTTTATTCACTAGAATAAACCTTTTCTTTATTGAAGATTAAGATCGGTCGAGGACAAGTTTAATTTATAAATAAATTTGTAATTCTCACGAATGCGTCTATCTTCAACTTCGGTTTATTTGAGACTCCCCAAAAGAAAAACAGATCCAATTAGGGGAAGGCGGGGCGAGTTGTGGCAAAATAAGAAAACATTGGATTATTCCAAATTCTTTATGAAACCCAAACATTTAAAATCTTAGTTAAAACAAAGCATATCATGGCCCTTAATTGGTTGGTAAGTTGAGATTATAGTGAATTGGATTAAACGAGAATACATTTTTTTCTTCCATACGGAATTTGGCACAACGTGCCCCTCCTGAGGGGTTAGTTGTGACAGGGTTGGGGCAGGTTGTGACAATGATATTTTGGCTGTATTAACTGAATATCCTGAAATAATGACTAGTATTTGGCACAACACAACACAACACAACTATATCGAAAGAATTTTTGTGAATTTTTTCAGAATTTTTGGATTGCATTTGTGGATTTTTTCCCAAATTTCAGCTTTTTCTACAAACTCCCATATCTCAAAGGTTTAAGGGGTCTGTCTAGTAGCTCGCGCCGAAAAAAACGCGATTTTCGTGATTATTTCTTGGGATACTGGATAAAGGTAATGATATAAAAGTTATTAGGCTTAGTAAATACACTCTTGAAATACATAAAAAAAATTTTTTCTTTTATTTTATACATGTATTATGACCAAAAACGTCAGCCAAACGCAACACCTCGAAAAGTAGGTAGGTCCGCCTTGTTGATAAAATCTCAGAGCTGTGTTGTCTGAAACAAAAAAATCAAAGTGCTTTAGGTTTGGTATGACAATGGCTATGTCCCCTATGAATTTTATTCAATTATTTTAAAAAATAAAAAAATGGTGAAGAAAAAACAAAAATTTTTCAAAAAACCGGTTTTTTTTCGCCGATTTTTGAAAAAAAAATATAGTAAAATTCAAAATTTTTGAATAAAATTTATAGGGGACATAGCGATAGGTTTAAAGAATATGTGGTTCAAATTTCATAAGGATCGGTCGAGTAGTTTCGAAAATTTCATCAACAAGGCGAGTAAAATTTGCGGTCAGCGCGCTAGAGGTACCTACCTTTGAAGCGTTCAAAAATAATGTTAGAGTTCTCAGATCGTTCTAAAATTTTCACACAATATTTCTTAATATATTTACTTTCGAAAAAAGTAAAAAAAAAAAAAACGATTTTTCAAAAGTGAGTTACTAGACAGACCCCTTAAGATCCTACAAGAAAATTTATGCGACATAAAAGTTGCAGTTTCAAATCAACTTTCTGAACAACATTTTTTGGGAATTTCTCGAAACCCAAAAATACCAATTTTTATCAAAAATACACAAAAATTGGTTTTTCAATCAATACGTCACTTTCGATTTGCCTCAATAATTCACAGAAAATACTCTCAAGTGTGGACAACAACCGTATATTTTTTCTCAATCGTTTGTAACGTATGCTGTATTAATTATTATTTTTTTTTTTTTTTTCGAAAAAAAGTATTAATAAAGCATACCTTAAAAAAAAAAAAAAAAAAAAAAAAATACGACTAAAGCATACGTTCCAAACGATTGAGCCAACCATCTTAAAAAAAATATACGGTTGTTGTCAACACTTGAGAGTATTTTCTGTAAATTATTGAGGCAAATCAAAAGTGACGTATTGATTGAAAAACCAGTTTTTGTGTATTTTTGATAAAAATTGGTATTTTTGGGATTCGGGAAATTCCGAAAAAAATTTGTTGAGAAAGTTAATTCGAAACTACAACTTTTATGTCTCATAAATTTTCTTGTAGGATCTTATACTTTTGAGATACGGGAGTTTGTAGAAAAAGCTGGAATTTGGAAAAAATCCACAAATGCAATCCAAAAATTCTGAAAAAATTCACAAAAATTCTTTCGATATGGTTGTGGTCGAGGACCAAATTACGATTTTTTCGGAAGCGGTGATTTTTTTGACCGTTCGAAACGGCGTGGAATACCTCATATATATAATGCGTAATATAGTAATTTACTATCCGCCAAGTTCGTTTTATTGAAAATGATAGATCGTCACGCGATTGAGTGGCGTATGGGGCTAGTTGTGCCGTCACAACTCGCCCTCACTTCGATGACACAACTAGCCCCATACGACCATTTTGAATGAGAATAGCCATGAAAGTGAACACATTGTCGAATTTATTCGGACAACTGTTGGAATATCCAGGCAAAGATTACAAAAGGTCGACCATAATACCACAAATGACTTACCACGTACTGATAGGGCAGAAGACTCATTCGAATAGAGGCCGGAAAACTAACTTTTGTATCTGAAAATCACCTTTGATGTTCTAATTTGAACGATTTCAACGCAGTCTCGCCATTGCTTCGTTAGCAACTAGCGCTGAGAGGTTAGTATAAAATGTAATACTGAAAAGAGCGCTAGTTGTAATAAAAAGTATTTTAGAAGCATTGTCACAACATGCCCCTGTCACAACTCGCCCCGCCTCCCCCTAATCATCTCCACAACATTTACAAATGAATACATAATAATTTTGTTTTAACAGATTGGCCATGATTTCTTTTAAATATAGAATATAAAAGGTAACTCATTTGAAATAACTAACATTAATGAAGAATTCTCTTCTTCACAGACCCCCCCCCCATTCCTTATACTTTCTAATCCCGAGATTATGAAAGTTTAGGGATGGTAAGAAAACGAATAAATGATTAAGAACTGTGTAACCTTAGAATATTTCCACAAACTCTTTAGACTATACTAGTTAGAGGAAGAATTAGGTAGAACGTTGGAAATATTTTTGACTTTAGACTCGATTGGTCTTATGATCTCCGCAATTCTCAAAAAATTTAATTGAAAACATGGACGTAAGTAAATTATATTACGTGTTCCTAATTCTTCTCCTTGCATATCTTCTAATAGATAACCATTGTTGCTCTTAATTGCTTTGATTCTGAAAGGACCTTCGTAGATTAAAAACAATTTTTTAATCTTATGGTCTTTTGCACTAGAAAGTTTATGATTCTTAGCTAAAACCAGGTCTCCTATTTTAAACTCTTTGTGGCATTGCCAGCGTTTGTCGTGTTTTTCGTTTCGTAGCTTGGCCATATTCTGATTGTTTGAAAAAGCTATATTTATTTTTTGTTCTTTATCTAGAGTGTTATTTTGAGAAATAGCCGGAAAAATTCCTAGTATTTTGGGATTTAAAGCATCGTCTAACATCAACTCCCTGGGACAGAAACCAACAGACTCATGATGAGTGTTATTGAAAGTATCCTCCATAAGGGGAAGCCATTTAACCCAATTAGTGTGTTTCTCTGAACAATAAGTCCTTAGAACTCTTCCTATTTCACGCATGACCCTTTCGACAGGATTTGACTGCGGATGATATACAGATGTTTTGGTCGGAGTGATATTAAATTCCCTCAAGTAAGTATCCCAATCTTTTGAAATAAACTGACCTCCATGATCGGATAAAAATGCCTTAGGTCGCCCCACCTCCTCAAAATACCTTTCGGACGTAATCCTAATCAGGATATCTGTTTTAGCACTCTTAACTCCATATAGTTTTACGAACTTGGTACATACATCTAAAAAGACTATAATATACTTAAGTTCGCGTGTACCAGTTGGTAATGGACCAAAATAATCAATTGAAACTAAGTCGAGTGGTTTCTTAGCTAAAACTGATTGTTCTTTTCCTTCTTTGGGTTGTTGATAATATTTTGATTTCTGACAAGTTAAACATGACTTGATTAATTCTTTGCCTAATGTAAGAGCGTTTGGGAAGTAGAAATACTTTAAAATGTAAGTAATTGTCTTCTTCGCTCCGAAATGTAATAGTTTCTTATGAACGGCTAAAATGAGATCTTTTCTAAGGGTTTCGGTCACCCAAACCTTCCATTCTTCTTTTGATTTGACATATAAAATCTTTTCCTGAATTTTCCAATCATCTTTCCGAACTTTTGTACATTTCCCTAGCTCTTCGGTAATTTTTTCCCTAAGATCCCTGAACGAATCTTTAATAGCGCGAAGTTCAATTCCTAAAATTCGTTCATTTTCTATATCTTCTAAAATATGGATTTTATAGGTTTTATACTCTTGTAGAGTCCTTCGAATTTCCTCATATTGTTTGTTGGTAATTTCGGGATATCTGGACAAACTGTCCGCAACTACATTGGTTTTTCCCGCAATATGTACTATCTCTATATCATATTGTTGTAGATACAAAGCCCATCTCGTGATTCGACCATTTGTTAGTTTGCAAGTGTTAAGGAACTCTAAAGCTTTATGATCAGTTCTGAGGTGAATTTTTGCACCCAACAAATAAATTCGCCATTTATTTAATGCATATATAATTGCTAAAAGTTCCTTCTCTGTCGTCGTATAATTTAATTCACCGCCTCTCAAAGTTCGACTACAAAAAGCTATTGTTTTGTAATTTTCAAATTCTAATTCTTGAAACAGACGTGCCCCTAACCCATGTCCCGAAGCATCAGTTTCTAAATAGAATGGCTTTTTTGAATCCGGATGAAAAAGTTTACAGCTGTCGAATAAACTCTGCTTTATAGTATCAAAAGCTTTCTGTTCCTTTTCTCCCCAAGTAAACTTAACATCTTTTTTCAGTAACTCCTGTAACGGTTGAACTTGATTTGTGAAATTTTTAACAAATTTCCTTTCCCAATTGCAAAGTCCTAGAAAAGACTGTATGTGTTTGCGATTTTTTGGAACGGGAAAGTTTCGAATGTTATTTATTGTTTTATGATCTATTCTAATTCCTTCGGTATCTAATATATGGCCAAGAAAAGTCAATTTCTGTTCCGCGAAATTAGATTTTTTAAACTTAATTGTCATGTTTGCTTCTCTTATTCGTTGTAAGATTAGATTCACATGTTCTAGGTGCTGATCCCAAGTGGGGGAAGCGATAAGAATGTCATCTATATAATTAATACAGAAAGTTCTAACATCCTGACCTAGGATTACGTCCATGGCTCGTGAGAAGGTGGCTACAGCCGTACATAAACCGAAAGGCAAACGTGTAAACATATAAGAGCGATTGTTATACATGAATCCTGTAAAAGGTTGAGATCCTCGTTCTAATGGTATCTGCCAATAGGCACTGGAGAGATCCAAAGTTGTAAAATACTTAGATTCGCCAAGATTTATGGTAATTTCGTCAAAAATCGGAGGTTTCTCATAATCTTTAACCATTCTTGAGTTTAAGAATCGAGCGTCCATGCATAAACGGATTTCACCATTAGCTTTGGTTACAGTTACTAAAGGATTAATATACTGTGAATTCGATCTGACAATAACTCCTTCTTTTTCCATTTCCTCAATTTGTTTATCCGTACTTACTCGATGTGCGAAGGCGATTGGATATTGTCTCTTATAAAACGGTGAGACATCCGTCATAAGTATCTTATGTTCGTATTTATTTGTCAAACCGGGCTTATCATTAAAAACGATTGCGTTTTCTTTTAAAACCTGATTTAATTGTAAGATTTGAGAATCTGTAAGATCTGGATTTCTTTCTTTAGTTATTTCTGGAATTGATTTTTCTGAAACAGAATCTGATTTTTCTTTTTTTTGTGTTTCCGTCTTTTTTTTTTTCGGAAGAAAAAGTTTCGGTTTTGATTTCGTTTACTGTCTTGGTTTTCTTTTTAGTTTCATCAAAAGAATTTTCATTGCTTAGAGATTTCGCGAACGGAATTTTAACATCATCCTTGCAAAGTTGACCGTTTGCGAAGTCTATCAGAATCGAGCTATCGTTAAGCCAATCCATTCCTAAAATCATCCTACGAATGAGATGCGGAACAACTAGAAATGTCGTAGTACATAACAAATCTCCAAGGTCTAAGATTAATTGGACCTGTTTTGTGAGAAGCCTTGATTTTGAACCGATTGCTCCCTGTAAAAGAATTCCAGTAAGGGGTAGTTCTTCAAATTTGTAATTTTTCTCTTTCAAAAGTAGATAGAAATTTTCCGAGATGCAAGAAATTTCTGCTCCCGTGTCTACCAAAGCTCTTAATGAAAAATCTAGTATTTTAATGTCAATGAAAGGTCGAAAATCTAATCTCTCTTGTATGACATTATCATTTTCTTCTAGTAAATCTTTATTGTTTGTTCCAGTTAGAGTTTCTATAAAATGATTCCCGTTTGGAACAACACTGGAACCAATTATTAGTTTCCCTGACACGTTGATTCTAAGAAAACTAAATCTTGTTCTGAAGATCCTTCTGTTAAAACTTCCTCATTTACAGTCTCTACGTCTGTTTCTATTGAATTAATCGCTTTTACATCTTTTGAGTTGATGAAATTTGGTTTACCTTGAAAGTTATTCTGATTCTTGTACAAATTCTGGTTTCTTTCACCGGGAATGAAAGGTTTTCCTTGATTATTATAATTCCTATTTATCGGTTTAACCTCGTTCGGCCTAGATTGAATGGTAGATAATGCTGGCTTTGATATGTTATCTGAATTTTGCCTTGGATTGGTCTGATACTGATTGAAATTCTTTTTTGCCATAAGGGCTTCGAATTTTTCTATCGCATCTATGAGTTGACTAAGGTTTGAGGGTTGTCAATTCAGAAGATAAGTCGCAAAATCAATGTTATAATCGAAATGATCGACGATTAATTCAATCAATTCGAATTCGTTGAATTGTGGTTTTAAATATTTCGCTTGACTGTAAAGATTATAAACGTATTCTTTTTTACTCTTTGAATCTCTCCAATGGTATTTGCTAGTCAATAAAATTTTACGTAAACTCTGCTGACGTGATTTTCCCCAGAAAAAATATAGAAATTCCGACCTTAGATCTGTATAACATCCGTAATTTCGTGTTGCAAACCAGGCTGAGGCTTCCCCTGTAAGACGTTGACGAACGATAGATATCCTCTCTTTCTCAGATCTTCTGTCCCAGAAAGTTTCTGCTTCACAAGATTCGATGAAATTCACTGGATGAATTTTCCCACATGGTAAGCCATCATAAAGAGGAATACTTTCCTTATCTGGTTTAGGAACGAAACGACCATTAGAATTTTCTGGTATGTGTCTAGTTAGTAATTGAGAACCCTTTGATTTCTCGGTCTTATTGCTAATGGATGTGATTATACTTTCTTCCTTATCAAATTCAGTTATAATATCTTTGGTATTCATGAAATCTTTGAATTTCTGAAAAAGAATCATGTCTGCTTCATTTAACTCTACATTTTTCGAATGAGAAATAGGTTTTGTTCGATCATCAGCTAAAAATCCAGGTAAATGATTTTCTGACTTAGATTTATTTAACAAAGTTTTCGATCTAGTCATGGGAGGCATGATGAATGATTTGAAACTATTATCAGCGAAAACTGAATTTAAACTAATCTAATGTAAAATCCTTCGGATGTAGTATCTTCTAAATTCTACAAGTTTTCTTGATCTCTTTTCCAGATTCTTGATATAATTGATTGGATTTGGTACTCACTTTTTTTTTTTTTTTTTTAAAAAACCAAAAACCTTTTTTTTTTTTTTTTTTTCTTGATCTTGTTACCGATGGATTTCTTCGATGTTCACCGTAGTTCAGCAACTGATGATTCTGAGTTGAAAAATCCGAGTGTAGGAAACTGGATTTCAGTATTGACGCCTCAAAACTTCTTACGATGCTCAACAAGCTTTGTCCTGTCATGGTCGCCAAATCTGTAACGGTTGATTCTTCCAGGAATGGATTGAGATCCTCTGCGTCACTTTTATTTTTATTTAGGTCGTTCAATTAGGATTTTATAAATTAAATTTGATTAGTTGTATTTTACAGGTCTTGAGAATCGTATCCCAGTCTGGCTCAGAAGTTTTATCGTCGATGTAATTAATAGCTGTGTCTTTGATTTCTGTGTTTATTTATTTAGATTCGTGAAACTTTCTGATTAGTCAATTTCTACTTTTATGAATGATATTTCCCAATGAAGGGTTGAAAAGGGCTGCACAACGTTCGTCTTGCGACTTCTCCTGCTCTATGCTTCCTCAAAATGTTTGATTTCTCCCGAGTCTCTAAGGATTATCGATCTGATTTTATATTATTTTATTCACTAGAATAAACCTTTTCTTTATTGAAGATTAAGATCGGTCGAGGACAAGTTTAATTTATAAATAAATTTGTAATTCTCACGAATGCGTCTATCTTCAACTTCGGTTTATTTGAGACTCCCCAAAAGAAAAACAGATCCAAATAATCATCTCCACAACATTTACAAATGAATACATAATAATTTTGTTTTAACAGATTGGCCATGATTTCTTTTAAATATAGAATATAAAAGGTAACTTATTTGAAATAACTAACGTTAATGAAGAATTCTCTTCTTCACACAGTAAGGGAGTCATTGCAGTACGAAAATGTCAAAAATCCCTTGAAACCTTCCATTACCAAATTGTCCTCAATGAGTCTCTATATAGGTGCTCAAGATCTGTAATTGAAAATATTGTATTACTTCTGTAAATGTTTGAAACATGATTTATTATGAAATATACATACAAGAATGATGAGCTTTTCCATTCAAAAATTCTCGAAAACCAAGACAATGATTCAGACTCCTTAGCAATTTGTTTCAATTAATTATTTTTTTTAATTGTGATTATAACAAGCGAAGAACCTTATGTCCATATTGTTCACCATGCTGCCAATTTGCTCTGCATGACTAACTGGATCCAATCGCTCGCGTGATTTGTTCCACACGTGATAACTCGACGCTGGTGTTTCAGATATCGACTGAAACAATTCATTCATTTCACGACTGAATTTTTTCATAATTGTTTCATGATTCATGATTTACACGAATGTTATATCACTTGATGAAGTTTTCTTCAACTTAGGTAGCATGAATAAAAGAAGAAGAATTCCATCACCAGTTGAGCAGCAAAGTTCGTAGATTGTAAGTTATGGGCAGTCCTGAAAAAATATCACAAAAAACAGAGGTAGTTATTGAAAAACTTTGTTACTTGGTAATGGTTTAGGTGAGTGTCAATTTACAAACCGTACATCCATCAATGTAATTTCCATTGAATTGCCCAACATCTTGAACGACAGGATGCCGCTTATATTCCAAATATAATGTGGACATAGCTGCAAGGATCCCGAAGACCTCTCTCGTACTGACCTTGTCAGCTAGACTAGGGCTGCAGATCGGCTGTGTTTCAGAGGATTTCAGATATCATCTGGAATGTTTAAAAACAGTTTAGTTTTGATAAGAAAAAAAAAAGCCAATGTGTAAGTTGTAAGCTGTGCGAAAAGGTTATCGGAATGAAGCGAAACTTTTTTTTAAACTTTGAAGAGAAGTGCTTTCAAACTAATATTTACTAAACAAGACCGAGCCTATCATCTTGCTTCTCTTCGATGTTCGGTATGTGGTACTACTAATGCTGGCTCACACCGTCTCTAGTCCGATGGCAGGCACCTCAATGCAGCATGTCATCTCACAGCACCTTATGTAAACTATGATTTGCCTACTCTTGGACAGACATCTAGGAGCTCCAAAATCCGAGGTTACTCAGCGTGCCCCAATATTTGGCAATCTTCTGCCATTCGATCCCTCCGGACATTCTGTCGGTGAAACGTACCAAAAAATTTGAAATTAATCAGCTACAAGAGAGACCATTATTCGTTTATTAAAAAAAAAAAAGAAAGAAACTCACGTACAACAAAAAAAAACTTACACGCGTGCTATCATTTCGGAGTCTCTGAGACACCCTCCAAGGAACGATTACAATCGCTGTCACTCCAGAACTGTGGTCCACGTTCTCGCGTCTCATCGAAAGGTCAAACACCATTGCGCTGCCACGATACTGTTTTAATGTTATATCTGTAGACTATTTTTGATTAAATAAATAAAACGGATTCGAAATTACTCCGAAACAATTTCGCTGATGCCAAGCCGACAGCTGTAGCGCGTTTCCGAAATTCCGACGTCCCTGCTTCCGAATCTCTGAACAGGCGAAATCGAACCGAGGCGGGATTAACCTCTGGCGCGAAATTCTATCTTATTTCGAACAGGTTTTCGAAGAGAAGCTGTCGTCAACCGTTGACTGAATATATCATCCAGCCAACGCTTCAACACGAAATTCTTCAGCAAACGTTACTAACTTGATCAGTTTATTGAAAGATGATACGCGGGTGTTAGCTGCGTAGATGATCTTGAAACAATTGGCGCGGTGAGGATTATCGAAGTTGTATGAGCGGGTGCTGGAATTCCGGGACCCCCGGTTGATTTTCTCTGGGACCCGCGAACGCGCAAACGAACTGTCGCGATATTTTTTATATTTAAGGGAGGCGCAAACGTTTGGCATGATGATGCGCGTTGCATTCTTGAAAGCGTCGATGTTTTATCGTATCTGATGAGCGGGTGCTGGAATTTCGGGACCCCCGGTTGATTTTCTCCGGGACCCGCGAACGCGCAAACGAATTGTCGCGATATTTTTTATGTTTGAGGCACGCGCAATTGCATTCCTAAAAGCGTCGAAGTTTTATCGTATCTAATGAGCGGGTGGCACGCGCGAACAGCTTCAGTGTCTATTTATATGATCTTTGGAATGGGGACCGCCCGGAACCGAACCGCTAGCGGCGCATGCGCATTAAAAAACTTTTTGCCAACTGCTGTCGGTCTAAAAAAAATATATTTTCGGGGTTATTTTCATTATTTCATAATAAATTGCAGCGGGTGCTGGCCGCGCTAACGACGCGCAATCGATTGGTACCGTTAATTTTATTAAATTCTCGAAATTCCTTGGGTAAAATCATATTTAAAAATGGGGTGCTGAAATTCAGCACCCCACTTTTATTTTTGATTTTCTCAAAAACGAGCAAACGCGCAAACGTTTTATTGCGATATTCTTTTTATTTGAACGACGCGCAAACGATCTAACGTGATTTCAGACGATTTTGTTCGATCCGGGTGCCAACTTTATAAACCTGATACTCTCACAAAAGAGAGGGGACGAGCCTTCGGCCAATCGGAGCATGCCAGATAGAGATGGGGATGATCTAAATCTATCGCGCTCTGTCTTACTTGCTTGCTACAAGATTTTGGCACAGTAGATGCCTGGTCTACACGCTGTGTTGAAGATCGGGTATTTAGCCAACCACTGAATTTCCACAACAGAAGTGACCAATCGGTTAACAGACTTCTGTTGTGGAAATTCAGTGACCAATCAGTTAACAGACTTCTGTTGTGGAAATTCAGTGGTTGGCTAAATACCCGATCTTCAACACAGCGTGTAAACCAGGCAAGAGATAGGCCATGCTCCCTCCATGTAATATATGTTCTAAGACAGGCAAGGTGCTATTTCACGCATGCGACTGCGACAAAACCACGCTGATTGGTTAAAAATTGGCGGGGAATGGGTGTACACCAATTTTTAACAAATCAGCGTGTTTTTGTCGCGCGACAATTGTCGCAGTCGCATGCATGAAATAGTGCCTTTAAAACGTGACAAGAAGCAAACTGGTTAAAGGAGTTGACAATAAAATATAAAAAAATATTATAATTGAAGATAAAATAAATAAAATAAATAAAATAAATAAAATAAATAAAATAAATAAAATAAATAAAATAAATAAAATAAATAAAATAAATAAAATAAATAAAATAAATAAAATAAATAAAATAAATAAAATAAAATGGAGGAGCTTAATCGCAACGACGAAGCCACGTATGTATATTGCTTCTAAATTAATGAAAGATCGCTTCCCGTTTTATCTGAGGAATAATAGAATTTTTTCAATCCAACAGGGTGCTTATTCATTAACTTTTGCGTTATCATAACTGCAGAATAACTGCACAAAACAACCCAGGTAGCATTGCATGCATCGTCAGGTCTTGTAAGCTCCTGTCGACAGTGACTTCTTTCAGAATTACGCGTTATCGTTGCATGTCTCTGCACATGCAGCGACACTTACCATAGACATTGGTAGGTCTGCGGAATGCTTCAAGTCTCCATGCGCACGTCTATGCGACCAATGCGGAAGCAGACCGATAGTGGTCTGCATAGATGGCCGTCACATGCACTTGCGACAGAATGCTACTTGGGAATGTCAATCCATGAAATTAGAGCAGCTGATTGGCAGCCGCCTATTGTTTTTCATGATTTCAGTGCTATTTTACCGTTATTTCCGCAGTTATGCGTTAGTGAATAAGCCCCCAAAAAAGTGTACTCATATCCTAGCTCCATCGACTATAAAACTGTTGCCATGACCCTTGCAACGTTTTGTTTGCTTTTTTTCTCATCACTTCAGCGTGAAAATAATATCAGTATGGCGACGATGTGTTAATTGTGAGCCCCGATATATCTGTACACAAATCACACATGACCTTCAAGATTTCTGAGCAAGATCACGTCAAGTGGACACCCCCCCCCCCCCCCCCCCCCCCCCCCATTTCCCACTTGATCATGAAAATTAAGTCTATGTATTTTTTTTTTTTTCAAGTAGTCACCATGAAAAATTAATCCCCCAAACGATTTTTCAAAATTTTCATTTTAACAACAATTTTTTTTACAATGAAAATTTCGAGTACTTTTAATTAATAAAACTAGATTTCAAATCAACCGTTGAAGATAAATTAATGAAATTTTCAGGATTTATTGTCAAGTATCTATATTTTATTAAAATATTAATAGCTTAAAATTATTTGTTCATTATCCTATTTTAAGTAAACAAATGAAAATTTCATTAATTTCTCGGTAAAAAAATGAACTTTTTTTTCACCGGTTACACGCGTTATTTATTTAAGTTTAAGATCCCGAAAGAAAATTTCACTGCTCGCGATCGGTTCAAACAATTTATTTATAACCGCATGCCAGGCGCCGCGCGCTCTCAATACAGCGCGCGGCCGAGCGTCTCAGGCTATATTGCAGCTTCGGTCAGTCATAATTAAAAATAACAATTGAAAATATTATTATTAAACAAATTTCATTCTTTTAAACAATATCATGAACCATACAGTAAAATAATTTTTAATTATTAAACTAACTAGGAGAGTATCGCACCTCCGGGTCATCGATCTTAACCAAACTTATAGGGGTGATTGCTTGAGCCAAAATATGAATTACGCACCGAATAACTCTCCCTAATGGGCCTTTACTCTGTCAATTTACCTAAATGTACAACAGAAATCAGCGTAACCTGGGTTTTGCAAATCGCCATGAAATAACCAGTTTTTGTGCTGCGTTATGAGATTCTACATTGCACTCAATATTTATACATTGAATACAGTCATTGTTGTACATCAGATTGTTGACATTTAACATCCCAGCTATAGAAACCTTATAGCTATAATCACCTTATTCTGCGCCTATCGACACATTGCTTCTCATCGTTTGTCGCTCGCACACATTCATTGGGTGAATTTGAAGAATTACTCCTACTTAAAAGATGTTGAATACATGGTCAGTTTCAATACTGACACTGGCAGCTTAGAAATCCTTTAAATAACCACATAATATTAGTTTGACCACGATACTATAGTTATTATTTCAGAAGAATATACCTATATTAAGGTCAACGTGCACTATGTGGAAGCGAAGTAAAGGTATCGGAAGCGAGCGGATGCTGTAGGAGTGTCCATATCTTAAAAAACGTGTAAATTCAAGTTAAAGTGAATTACAATATGATGAAAGGTTCATTCGCTTCGAGATGACGTCCAGAAAAATGTGCGAAGGCTTCATACCCGCTCATAAACACTTGCAGAAGTTACAAACAAATCAAAATTATCCGAATCAAATGAGCCCTCAATCATATTTGAATTCACTTCAACTAGAATTTACATGTTTTTTAAGATGTGGACACTCGCACAGCATCCGATCGCTTCCGATGCCTTCGCTTCACTTCCACGTAGTGCGCGTTGACCTCGATACAGGTATATTCTTCTGAAATAATAACTATAGTATTGTGGTCAAACTAATATTATGTGGTAATTTATAGGATTTCTAAGCTGCTAGTGTCAGTATTGAAACTGACCATATAATCAACATCTTTTGAGTAAGAGGAAGTCTTCAAATTCACCCAATGAATGAATTTTCAGGGACAGGATGGCCATTAATAACGACGATTTATTTTAATAATAATCACATAGCTTTATTATCACATCATGTGGCGTCAGCCATAAACAGAAGAAGAAAGATTTTTTGTCTTCTTCTTCTTCTTCTTCTTCTTCCTTTATAGACTTAACGCTCGTTTGAGCATGTAGTCAAGGATATTTTGTCTTATTTATTTATTTATTTAACCTTTAATGACTTATCGTTCTTCTTCCTTGGTTTGACTTATCGCCCTTTCGGGCATGTAGTCTAATGACTTATCGTTAGTTATCCTCCAACGACTTATCACCTCATACAGGCATGTAGTCGGGCTGACTTAAGGCCGAAGCACATAAAACTGCAGAAGGCATAAGCAGAATGCAGAAGCATAGAGCATGCGCACAGAACTCTAGACTTTCGCGACAGCGCATGTGCTATGCTTCTGCATTCTGCTTACGGCATCTGGAATTTAAACCCACATGAAAATCGGAAAGCATAAGAGCGTTATGTACCGTCAAACGTGCCACACCGCAAGCGGAGGAATAATCGCGTATCAAATAATGAAATAATTAATTAAATGATCGTTTCATTAATTGATATTGGTATTTTACATTTCAGTTCACACTAATAATGAAGCGAATGACCCATTACATGCGTGTTGATGGTTTTACTGTCAAAAACGCGGTCCAGCAGATTTTGAAGGTTAGACGGATTGTCAAACGTGGAGAGAGCAGCGCAGTATTACTGAATTATATATTATATATTTTATATATTACATATTATATATTATATCTATTATTTAGATTACATATATTTCTATCGTTGGATCGTGCGAATAAAGAAAAAGAAACCCGTTCAATAATTGTAAGAATGTTCTTGCCTGCTAAAGTGCTATGATAGGATTATATTATACCTACGTACTATGGTGGTCCAGTACCAGTACTATGTTACTTTTTTTAAACCATTAGTCCTTACTTTCCAGTTTGTAGTCTAATAAAAAATATGTTAATATATGTTTGAACTACGCATTACCATCTTTTCACATCACTTTAGGTGCATACTTCCGCTGGTGGATTGTTGATTTATTTTTCTCAATTTTACTATTAGGATAAGTAGATCGGAACGTAGGAGTCATCAACTCGTCGGTATTGATTTATGAAACAAAGAATCAGGTTTATCGGATTTTGATCGCATCCGCTGAATCAAATAATTCGTTTGCGACATCTTTACAGTACTGCGGTACAGTACCACCATAGTACGTAGGTATAATATAATCCTATCACAGTACTAATAGCAGGCAAGAACATTTTTACAATTAATAAACGGTTTTTTTTTTCTTTATTCGCACGATCCAACGATAGAAATATATGTAATCTAAATAATAGATATAATATATGGGTAATTCTCCCGAGATACTCATTTTCCTGGTAACCGAGTTTATTTTCAATAATCGCTCTGATTTTTTAGATTTTTTTGCCAGAATCTATTAGATCGTGATATTTTGAGATGGTGCTACAGGACAGATTTTTTTGGTAAATTCTGTTAATCGTTTTTTTGCCGTGTTTGACGCCTAAATGTCATTCCTCTGGCCTGTAACCATCACATCTTCCCATATTGTAACGGGCGCAAGAAGTACTTAAAATTAAAAACATTGCAAATCATCAATATTTTCTCAAACTAAAGCATATTTATAACCTTCTTTCGAAATCCAAAAAAAAAAATAAATGAGCATAGATATCGCACAATAAAAATCAAAATCTTGTAACCAGTTTTTCCGTCATTCCTCTGGGCCGTTGGAAATGAGTCGATATTAGTGCAATAGGTAGCGCTAACTAACCGGGCGTTCAAGAGCAGTGTGTCCTAGATCTAATTAGACCGAGCTGACAGTTTTTCAAAGTTTCATTTTTCATGCTTATGACTTTTTTATTACGAAAAAGTGTGGCTTGAGTAGATGTCACAAGCTGGAGCGTCATTCCTCTGGCGAGTGTCAAATATATATTTTCAACTAAATTAAATCTTTGTGTATGTTTTTAAGTGAAACTATTGAACACTAAGTCATCACCGCGTTTTGAGGTTTAAAAAACCGCGCATATTACATTACGAACAAGAAATCGTCAAAATCGTCATTCCTCTGGCGTCATTCCTCTGGCCGAAAAAAAAAAAAAAAAAAAAAAATCCGCCAGATAGAACGGCGAGTTTGAACACAAAAAGCAAATTAAAAAGAAAAAAAAAAAAAAAAAAAAAAAAAAATAGTAATGCGAGTTTGTCCAATTGGTAATTATGTCTTATTGATTCATAGTAAAGGTCATCCACACTTTGAAAAGCGAAAATGAACGGTTTTTTTTAATTTTTTTTTTGCACCCCGAAAAATGAGTATCTCGGGAGAATTACCCATATAATATATAAAATATATAATATATAATTCAGTAATACTGCGCTGCTCTCTCCACGTTTGACAATCCGTTTAACCCAAGACGGTCATATGGGGTGTGACACACCCCAGGTTATTTCCGAGCTCGAATTTCCCACTCTTAATCCCGGAAACCGACGTTTCTGCCCCTAACTAGAGTTTTTATTTTTTTTCGTAACAAATTTTTTTATTTTTTTCCGCGAATTTTTTTTTTACCTATTTTTTAAACATACTTAAAACTAAAATTTGCGTTACATTTTTGGATGGGTTAATAGAGAAACGTTTGAAATATGTTCTCAATGTTTTTGGGGCCCCCAGGATAAGTCTACGAAATTCTACAGCGCTTCAAAGTGCTGGGGTGTGTCACACCCCATGTGACCACCACAGGATTCTCATGAGGTGTGACCGTCTTGGGTTAACCTTCAAAATCTGCTGGACCGCGTTTTTGACAGCAAAACCATCAACACGCATGTAATGGGTCATTCGCTTTATTATTAGTGTGAACTGAAATGTAAAATACCAATATCAATTAATGAAACGATCATTTAATTAATTATTTCATTATTTGATACGCGATTATTCCTCCGCTTGCGGTGTGGCACGTTTGACGGTACATAACACTCTTATGCTTCCCGATTTTCATGTGGGTTTAAATTCCAGATGCCGTAAGCAGAATGCAGAAGCATAGCACATGCGCTGTGGCGAAAGTCCAGAGTTCTATGCGCATGCTCTATGCTTCTGCATTCTGCTTATGCCTTCTGCAGTTTTATGTGCTTCGGCCTTTATCGTTTTTCTTCTTCTTCTTCCTAGGGCTTTTCACTGACTTATCGTTTATTTATTTATTTATCCATTAGTGACTTATCGCCTTGGTAACCAGAGCAGGTAGGCATTTAGGCTGCCGTCCCATGGTCCGGAATTTGTTCCGTCTCTACCTTAGACCATATAGGATGGACGGAGCATTGCCTATGCCGGAGTATAGGGGAATCTGTTGCCGAGTAATGAGAAAGGGACGGAAGATACTAAATCGTTTGTAAGAGAAGGAAGAAGTGCTCCCGTTAGGGATAAAAAGTTGCCAAGTCGTGTTGCTGCGTTGCCACATTTATGTACCCCATAGCCTCTGTGGCATAACTCTCTCGATCATAACTAAACCTACTCGATTTCAAGAGTTAGCATGAATGAGGCTTATTTGTGTGCATATATATATCGCTAAGGCTATCCTTGTCTTACTACTCGGCAACACCCCCACCACTCCAATGCTCCGTCCATCCTATATGGTCTAAGGTCTCTACGAATCCGGAATCTAGTTACTTTTCAAGCGCCAATCAGAGGCGTTCTGGACATTCCGTTCCGCGTGCGCTACCAGTATTTGCGAACTGTCAAACAAATTTCCAGTGTATCTGTGTGTGTGTAACTCAGAATTTTCAACCACACAGCTGCGATGGTTTACAAAACGGTTTCGGCATCCATGGTACTTTTATGATCTTCAGGATTTGTTTTCTATACCTGGCGAGGACGAAGATACTGCTGGCACCATACGTTCATCTTTTTCATAGGTTAGAGAGGCCACCACATACATGCCTTGATGCTTGCGTATGGGTGACACGAATCCGTCCCTGTCAGTATCCCGTGTCCCATGATCCGGAATTTACCGACACGGAACCGCTAGCACCCAATCGCAGCCGCGAATTCCGAACTTGGCGCCAAAAGGAACGGTCGCAATTCGCCGGCGATCGTTGCGTCCGTATTAATTCCGCCTCATGGGACAGTAGGAGAAAAACATCCCGCAAGCCAGTGAAGGCGGAACGCCTGTGATTGGCGCTTCGAAAAGTGACTAAATTCCGGATCCGTTCCGGATCCGCGATTTCCGTACTATGGGACGGCAGCCTTAGTCTATTCTGACTTATCGTTAAAAACAGGAAACGGCGAAACGCCCATGAACTAGTTAATTTCGAGATACATAGTTAGTGTATAAATAGATAGTTAGATTAATCTATATCTAACAGTATCAGAGCAATGTAAGCTCGTTTCGGAAGATGAGAAAGTTTTCATTAACAAAGTTTAAAAAAAAAAAAATAAGGATAACGCATTTCTACAAAATTTAATACTTAATTATTAGTTTTTTTTTATTTTTATTTTTATTTTTTTATATTTACTACTAGTAGTATGTTTCTTTATTGTTTACCTATTATAGGTGTTACAATTTTACATCATTTATCTCTCCTAACTTCATATATATCTATATATATTGTTACGAAGATTGATTTATCCCTCAAATGTAGTTCACATGGTCTAGTAGTCATCTTAAATAAAAGATGTAAACATATTGCATTTGTCTATCGTTCAGAGAATATTCACTTTTTATAAACAAGTAGTCTTGTTTCTGTCTTTGTACAAAACAGACATATCATCCAAAATAAACTCTATCTTTCAATTTGATTCTTAATCCAACGTTTAATTCGCTTTATTTCTCTCGTCGACCCACGTATTTTCATTCGCGACTAGTTTTCGCTACATTGGTGTCAGAACTGGGATTATTTCGAGATCGATAGAGCGAATTTTTAATTTTGGATTACTGAAACATGTCCACTCGCCGCAGAGCTAGTCCCCCATTATCTGAATCATCCGCTCCTCCAAACCAATCGGCTGGATCCCAGCCACAATCGTCCTCCCTTCCTATTTCCCCAGATCCTATGGTCTTACAAATGGAGCTATTCCGGATGATGATCGAGGAACAGAAGGCTGACCGAGAGGCTCAGCGCCTACAATCCGAAGCCTTACTGTCCCTTCAGCGAGAAAATCGCGAATACCAGCGACAACAAATGCAGCTTTTGCTGAGCTGTCAACAACAGCAAGCAGAGGCCTTACACTTGACCATCCGACAGAGTCTTGAAGTTATGACGACGAATCAAGTTCCAGAAACCCGTCCTTCCCCGAATCCCACTCCCAGGAGGCTCTCCTTAGTAAGAGATCGGTTGGAACAGGCTCCTCAAGAGCCCAGGTCTGTGAATGTTTATGGGGGAAGAACTCCCTCTATTTTAGTTAGGCCTAGATCGCCTAGAACTTCTATTGAACCCACTGATCAATCTCTTCCACAATACGACCGTGTTGAATTAACAACACGGGACGATAATATTCAAGTCAGGTCTAACCGTACGTGTGGAGATTATCTCTCCACAAATGAAATACAGAGATCTCCACACATACAACAAAATATTAATAATGATTCTGATAAGACTTTCCGTGAAAGTGTGCTAAATGAATTAAAGCAATTACGAACAGATTTTGTTTTACGCGCCGAGAGCGGTCGCGAAATTCCCGAAATTCCGATTTCTTTGGACTCCCATCATAACAGAGAATCACAACGAAATATTCATGTAGCTTCAAATAATCATAATAAAAATATCAAAATTCCAACTTTTGACGGTTCAATTCCATGGTCTGAATATGAATGTCAATTTAAACTTTGTGCTGAATTGAACGATTGGGGTCCAATCGCAAAAGCGTCTAATTTGGCTATACATTTGAGAGGACCTGCTCTGTCTGTACTTACTACTCTTTCAGAAACAGAAATGAAAGATTACAGTAAATTAAGCGAGTCTTTAAAGTGCGACACGAGTAAAGTTTTCACTATTATTTCTACGAGGGAAGCTAATTACTTGACCGCGTGCACCAAGGCTTTTATACGTTGAGCTAGCTTTGTCGTTGAGCGCCACCTAATATTTTTCGACGTTAGGCGTCGTGGATTCGGGCTTCGATGTAGGCCCTCGTACCTATGGATCGAATAAGAAACTTTCTTCTCCTTATTATGTAAGAAATAAGAAATAGATTAGATCTTAGAGATAGTACAATATAATATGAAGATTACAGCACCGGTTGAAGAGTCTCTCAGGAGGATGGGTTCGGTATTGAAGAGACACGTGGTAGAATATATAATGTTTATTCACTACTTCCACTATTATCACTACGTTATAATTATCCTTGACTTCACTCCTTATGATTGAGCTTAACTCTCTCTCGGTATATTGTTTTTTAATAATTCCTGATATGCGTGAATGATTTATAATGTAAAAGATGCACATATATCGGTTACTACACTGCGTGTTCAAACTGCTCTCTACTGTCCTCTCGGCTGTTTACTACTCTACTATCACTGACTGACGACGGTGTCGCCACCCATTCTTGTGGTGAAAAATCAGGAATTATTATATGTGTTTGGGAACACGAGTCTTGGCTATGGTAGCCGCGTATATGACCGACTGGCGGGAATTAGAAATTGCAAGTTTCTAGGGTGCTTTGTGACAAAAGCTTCGTTATGGAAATGAACATTTGAAAAAATTACATTTGACCCAATTAGAAAATAGGAGACAGATGAGAGATGAGAGTCTTGTCACTCTAGGGCATGAGATTGAACGAATGACCAGGTTGGCTTTACCAACCTGTGATGACGAGACAAGAGATCAAATAGGTCGTACGCGTTTCATTAATGCCATATTTAATTCCGATTTAAAACATGCCGTGAGTTTGGCAGGACCTTCATCTCTTAGAGAGACCATCGTGAGAGCCTTAGAAATAGAGGCTCTCAACAAACAATATTTAGGAGTAGGAAGAGTCAGACAGGTGCAGACCCAATCTGTTGGCAATAAACTAAATAGTCCGAATAAAACCACTCCCTGGCAGCGACGCGACCAAGATAAGACTCAAAGTCAAAAGGTACCGCTGATTCACCGAAATTTTGTAGATATTGCAAGAAGACCGGACATCTAATTGAAGAGTGTTTTACTCTCAAAAGAAAAAATGAATTTAATTCTGACAATTCGCGAGTTAATTCTAATAAAATTTCAAAACCTGACAATACAAATTTGACTGACAATTCAGATTCTACATCCTGGAGAAACAGAGATTCTCATCCTAATTCACAATCTTCTTCTTCAAAAAACTAATCTCTGGTGATTCAGCGGGGCTTAAATCATCTGAGAGATTTTATATTGGTGGCTCTAATAATTTCAATCCTAATCCAACCCAATTTTTATTAAGAGGTCTCCGTCAAACCGGACTATACACCTGGGGCACCGTCAATGGTGTTAAATGCCTCTGGGTTGTAGATACCGGGGCGGAGGTTACAGTAGTCCGTTCGGATCTTTTAGAATCCACTAAAGACGATTTTCATTCCACCTCTTTATGTACAGCTTTCAGTCGACAGCGGTAACAGAAGACGACGTGGCTGGGCTCCGGTCGGAGGATTCTTTCCTGGACCCGGGGCTATGGGACCAGGAGCCCAGCCACGATGGTACAACACTGATTGCGGAGGATCATAGTATGTCGGCCGACTCCCAGGCGATGAGCCTGGGAGAATTCAACTCCACAACTGAGTGAGTAGACCTATATGCGATTTCATGAAATTGACCATATCAGAAAAGGAAATGTTCTTTTCATAACATCTGCTCTGAAACTTCAGCTTTCAGTGCCTGTTTAGCGAGTCGAAATAAGCTAATTCCATGCGAATGCCGTGAAAAGCTGTGACGTACGCTGCAATCGCGACTTCGATGTTTTAGCGGTCTGAAAGCTGCGTTGCTTTCGTCCCTTGGGAGGGAAGCATTTCAGACCTGAAGTTTCTTGCAGATATTATGAAAAACATAGTGTGTGACACGGGATGAAACATGAATGCGGGCACGGGTGATGTCTGCATGTTCACCCTGGCCTGCATTCACACTGTTTCATCCCTTGTCACACAATATACTATTGCATTGCCGTAGATAATATATCATAGGGGAAGGTAGGGCAAAACGGACCGGGAGGGCAAAACGGACCGGAGGGCAAAACGGACCAAGAGGGCAAAACGGACCGCCTGAAAAATTCCTTTTGAATTATTATAAAAAATCGAATTATTCATCGTAAAGGTAACCCTCGAACTTAGTAATTTTTTGAGGAAGGTCTCAGTCAATCAAGTCGAGTCAGACTCAGTGAAGTCATCGCAAACGACTAAAAAAGAAAAATTGTCTCGACTTGATTGACTGAGACCTTCCTCCAAAAATTACTAAGTTCAAGGGTTACCTGCACGATAGATCATTCAATTTTTTTGATAATTTAAA
Organism: Tenthredo mesomela; assembly: GCA_943736025.1. Lineage (NCBI taxonomy): Eukaryota > Metazoa > Arthropoda > Insecta > Hymenoptera > Tenthredinidae > Tenthredo > Tenthredo mesomela. Next base: position 46,067,527 of record OX031013.1, read on the forward strand.
GGGAATTTTTCAGGCGGTCCGTTTTGCCCTCCTGGTCCGTTTTGCCCTCCGGTCCGTTTTGCCCTCCCGGTCCGTTTTGCCCTACCTTCCCCTATTATTTACCATAAGTATTCGTGGACGCGGGTCGCTCCCGGTTCACTTGATCCAGCTCGACATAGATATTTACATCTACGGCATAATGCAAATATATATCTGTGTCGAGCTGAATCGAGTGAATCGGGAGTGACCCGCATCCACGAATACTCATGGTGTATATATAAGAAAGCAAATGTATTCGAATTCCATTTCTATTTTCTCAAATTCATTCTTGTCTTTTTGTTTCTTTATTTACAGTACGACTGTGTTGGACCTGGCATGTGAAAATGGTAAGCACACAAACATAGATTAGATGTATATAATATAATATGTATTAGGGTGTGTCAGATTGATTTTTTATTTTTTTTTATTTTCATGGTGCTACCTTTTAAGTCACTAGGTCCTATCAAGAAGAAGACATCCCACAAAGTAAAACTCTTTTCCGTCAAGTCTAAGTGGTTCCGAAACTTTTTTTTTTTGTTTTCTATTCATTTAACACACAAAAAAATCTATTTTCGGGGCAATCCACATAGTTTTATAGTTATTCAATATTTTTCAAGTCTAGAGGAAGATTCTGAAAGCTGAAGTTTTTATCTTCGAAATTGTTTTATTTTATTCAAAAAATAATTTTCCATAGGTATGGTTAACTTAAATGGAAAACTAAAAAAAAGTTTCGGAACCACTTAGCCTTGACATAGGACATTCTCCAGCGGGGAATCTCTCTGTCTTGACTAAAACTATCCGTTCAGAAGGTAGCAAAAAAAATTTTTTTTTGTGGCACACCCTAATATGTACCGGGATGATTTCTTGATAGTATACAGGTGACTGCGCATGCGCGAGTTTCGTCGTATGCTGAGGCAGGCTGGCCTCAAATACCACTGCGTGACGACTTTACCGACCAATGAAAATGAATTATTTGGCGCATGCGCTGTCACCTGTATACTATCAAGAAATCATCCCGGTATGTATTGCAACGAAGAAACTTTGAAAGGCAAAGAGTGAACCTAGCTCCGTGCACTTCGGCGTCATTACGAGAGGATTAATTAATTAAGAGATTGAATAAAAATTTTTTTTTGGTGCCAGACGTGAAAAACGTCGATTGAAATACACTAAATATCAAAGAATTGACGGCGGAAATGACCAGTTAGCTCAGATTAATTAACGGTAGAGGGGCTGGGTTGCCAAATTAAACAAGAATAATTAAAATATTATATCGAATTGATTTATTGAATCGAATAAACGTGATTTGCGGGATATAGAATTCGTGCTTACAAAATGGTCGTTGTGTCTCAGATTAATTCGGGAAAATATCGTTATTAGATCATAAAGAATATTCGCAGTAAATATAATAAAACAATAGAAAAATACTCAAAGCAGTGCGGCTCGATATAATGCGAATTACAATATTAGATTGAACGGGATAACATATCATACGATAATAATTATAATAATAATCATGCAGAATAAATCAGAATAAATCAGATCAAATACTAAGAACTAAGAAATATAAATTAAATAACAATGCTTGCTTCTACGCTCGCTATCTCCAGAAATTATTGTTTTACAGGGGAGCTATTCCATAACTTTATGACTGCTATGACTGACGATAAATAGATAGATCTATCTATTTATCACCAGTCATAGCGGTCATAAAGTTATGGAATAGCTCCCCAGGTCGATTGCTATCATTTATTCGATATTACAGAAAAGAAAAGAAAGAAAGAAGCGACTAAATTCTACAACATGCGTTAAGCAGCGTAAGATAAAGAAAGAAAGCAATAAGATAAGAAAGCCCACAAATAGACGCTAATCACGAGCTAACTCGGGAATCCGTTTTTAATCATATAAAATACTAATTACTCGGGATTAAGTCTGCGACTTACATGCCGTTATCGTGACCTAAGCGACATTAATTAAATATAATATAATGGAATACAGAACTAAACGGGATTCGTGAGCGAACTCGTGGTTTTACAGAAAATAGGTCTTACCTTATCGATGAAATATGGATTTCCTCGTACGGGAACTACCCAGCAAACAAAACCTGTCGTTCAAAACTGCCTTTTGCTAGACTGACGCTGGATCAGGGTCAGATTTATGGTGTGCTGTAGCGCCTGATCTATAGACTTCTGTGTCGCTACTTGCATCGGTTCTAGCGTCAGTGAGTAACGTTACCGAATGACGTACAGCTGGCGCAAATATATAGCCATTCAGTACTGCCGCCATATCAACATCTTAGCGTTATAGGTTGTGACAGCATTCTAGCGTTATGTGAAAACGGCATACTAGCGTTCACCATTAACCACATTATTGGTTAAGTTCGAACTGCATTGACAGTCTCACTTTACTTTCTTCGTGCAAAATGTACCAAGAATCGCATAGTGTATCGCGAATTGGTTTAGGCCCTTACAGCGTGATATTAGGTGGAGTCATGGAGTAGAAGGAGGCATATCTTCAATCTAAAATGTGGTCTACGCTATAGATGGCGCTGTTCTTAGTAAGCGGAGGCCTACTTCCGCCTGCGTCTGCGTATAACATGTTCTGATTACGTCACAGTATCATGGCGTTGACAAAATTCAAGTCATTCCATGTTTAAAATTTCCCGCTCACCGGAAGTCCGTGTCCGCTTAATGGTAACAGCGCCATCTATTACGGGAAAAATTCGTCCCACTTTTTCAATACAGCGTGTATAGGGAGATATGCCTCCTTCTACTCCATGGGTGGAGTGGGGTTTCTTCTCCTTCCGCATCTGGTACAGAGTGGCCCATCTCTAAGCCCCATCCGAACCATGACTACATTAAGAAAATAAATCAATTAAAAAAAATAAAAACAAAACAAATAAAATAAAATAAAAAACAAACAAATTAAAAAAAAATAAACATAGTCCAACATGAAGTTGTAATATGATAAGTTTACATTACAATTTTTTATTTACACATAGGTACATTTAGGCACCGAGTACCTTGTGCGAGTACCGAGTACCTAGGCAATTCCACCAGTCCTGAAAACATCGTGAAAAAATGTGCTATTAAACGGAATATCTCTGCCCGGGCACCGAAATCAATGAAACAAAATACGTCGCGCAATTCTGTGGGCAATTACGAACACGCACGGCCCAAAATATATCCGTTTTATGCTGAAATAGAAAAGATATGTATGAAAAACGCGTATTTTTGACACGTGGCGATATATATCGATCGGAATGATGGCGAGTTAGTTGTTTTCGAGAGTTTTTGAGGTATCGGTGACGGTTCAGAGATGGCGTGGCGCACGAATCTACAAGTCGGATCACTGTTCGATAAACTGGACAAAATCGACTGTCAGTGATAAATTCTAAAGTTGTCATAGAACAATGTTGTTATTGTGGTCAGGATACACAGAAGACTAATTCTGTGTATCCTGATCACAATAACAACATTTTTCTATGACAACATTAGAATACACGCGTTTTTATCACTGACAGCCCATTTTGTCCAGTTTATCGAACAGTGATGCGACTCGTAGATTCGTGCGCCACGCCATCTCTGAACCGTCACCGATACCTCAAAAACTCTCGAAAACAACTAACTCGCCATCATTTCGATCGATATATATCGCCAAGTGTCAAAAATACGCGTTTTTCATACATATCTTTTCTATTTCAGCATAAAACGGACATGTTTTGGGCCGTGCGTGTTCGTAATTGCCCACAGAATTGCGCGACGTATTTTGTTTCATTGATTTCGGTGCCCAGGCAGAGATATTCCGTTTAATAGCTAAGGCTACCAGATCTGAACGAGTGCAATGCAGGACCCCCCCCCCCCCCCCCCCGCCAAAGTAATACATGGACACAATCATTTAGTTCCTTTATTTTCTCATTTAACACAATAAAATGACGTTACAATTATAGATTAAGTTTTGCAAACAAGAAGAATTAAACAGTCGAATAATGATTTATTGCCTGATTTACGCAGCGCCGTAACTTAACTTCATTTAAGGATTGACCGATCGGGAGGTTCGATTCACCTGGCGATTGGCTAAACCAGCCTCCGGATTCGTAAATCCTTAAATTAAGTTGAGTTACAGCGCCGCGTCAACCAAGCATTATATGTTTTAAAACAAGTTGAAACGAACCCGCACATAATCCAGGACAATGCAGGACAATTCTTATAAATACAGTACGAATCCGGGGTGTGAAAAAATCCAGGACACTTAGCTCAAATCCAGGACTGTCCTGCCTAATCCAGTACGTCTGGTAGCCTTATTAATAGCACATTTTTTCACGATGTTTTCAGGACTGGTGGAATTTTTCACGATGTTTTCAGGACTGGTGGAATTGCCTAGGAAAGCACCTTAACCGGGCTTGCTCGCGATCGCTCTCCTTATTCTAACTATATCTAACCTATAAATACTATAATCTAAATTAAAATATTGAAATATAAAACAAGTTCTCCCCAATAAAATATTAATATATAAAACAAGTTCACCCCAATAGTAGATAGTAGATGGAGTTTAGCTCAATATACACTATTAGACCTAGCTTTGAAGAGGACAAGGATTTTCAATAGTAGCTATTTACATATTAACCGCGAGGCAATTTTACCACTCAATTTGCTGTCCTTAGCCATTCTGTTAATAGCTTTTTGAAGTTTTTTTGCTCCCATCTTTTTCTGACATATGCAGGCAGCTCATTGAAGCACACACTCCCGGCGTAGTCGTATGCTTTAGGTCCTACTTCCTCGCTTCTACCAGGAGGTTCAACTTTGTAGTTAACGGCGCTTCTAGTGATCCCTTGATAGCGGTTGCAATCTTTATCCTTGACTAGTTTCATGACTGACTCGTAGCAAAATATTTTTTTAATTGTTAGCACGTTGATTTTTTGGAAGAGTGTTTCCGTGGGGAAAGGTTTGCATTTTTCAGTGATGGCTTTTAGGACGTATTTCTGTAGCGTAGAGATGCTATTCAGCACATTTTCGTAGGCGCCGCCCCGTGCAATAATACCGTAGGTTGCAATGGATTGGAAGAGTGTATACCTAGTATACCGTAGTATACCTGTAGAATTTGTTCGCTGTTTAATATTTTCCTCAGTTTTTTGAACGTGAAAGGCAGACTCCTGATTTTCTTAGTTATATACATCACATGCTGTTCCCATCTCAGTTGGGAATCTACTATGATCCCGAGGTATTTCGCCTCCTTGGTGCTTCTGATTGTCTTGCTTTCTGTACCCAAGTCGATAATTAGTGGGTCATCGTTTGGTATACTATCCTTATCAGCTCCGAACCTCATGATCTGCGTTTTATCTGCGTTCATAGTTAGTGAGTTATTATTAAACCATGTAATGTATCTAGTGAAGTCTCGCCGTACCAAGTTCTCCAGGGACGCCCAGTCTGCCGCTGAGTAGAGTATGACCAATCGGTTCGCCGCTAGACTCTATGCCAAAGATGTCATTTATGTACAAAACAAATAAGATCGGGCCTAATATAGTTCCTTGCGGTACCCCATGCGTGATTTTCAGCGCCCTACCAACTGTATTTCCAAGTTTCACTCTTTGCTCTCTGTTTAAAAGGTAGTTCTCGACTAATTTATGGACCATGCCACGAATCCCGTAGTCTTGTAGTTTATCAAGTAGTAGCTTATGATCTAACGTGTCAAATGCTTTTGCCAAGTCTACAAAAATCGCCACCGCTGCGTGTCCACGGTCAAGTGCTTGGGAGGTTAACTTACTGAATTTAGCCAGTGCATCACTAGTCGATAACCCGTTTCTGAACCCAAATTACAATAAAATACATTTTTCTATCCTCCGTCCGGAAAGCGTCAACTTTCGGGCCGCTGCGCTAAACGAAGTTGCCGCTTTCCGGCTGCGTCGGACAGAAAACTAGTATACACACCTTGGCCAGTAAAAAAGAAAGCCTCAGATCACATGTTTGTCGACCTCAGCTTCGCCTCGGCCGACAATTACATGTGATCTGAGACATTTCTTACTTTACTGGCCTAGGTATGTAATCTACTATTTTGTTGCAAAGTTTTCGTTTTTTGTCATTCTACATTTATTTACCGACCGCTTTTTTACTCGAAAACTGGGAAAAAAAAAGAAAGAAAAATGTATTTATTTTTTTGATTTTTTCAACTTCAAATTGATTTCGGCACGCTTTCCCACCAACCTAAAAATCTGAAACAAATCACACAGTGTTTTTGAGTTATCATCTGTCGATTCAGCGGGTGGCAAGTATATGTTAGAAATTAACTACCACCCTAATGTATATATGTATGCATTAGGGCAAATCATTTTGGGGTCGTATTTTTTAATGAAAATATGTGTGTCTCTTCAATTATATTACCATAATTCCTCACCCTTTTATTTGTTTATAAATCTATATATTGGTAAGAAAACTCAAGGTAATTTCCCTGCTTAGGATATGACTCAAGCTTTCCTTGGGAAATAACCTGATAGGGATTCTCGTTTATTCATCAACCAGAACCGATAAGACACTATGCAGAGTAAATAACAGAACAGTTAGCCAGTCGGTGTATCTTACATCCCTTTTCCTATTTTGTTAACACCAGAATCTAATGATCTTCTGCTATAATTTGGCTCTGTTTTCATCTTTTTTTACAGCCATAAACAGACTGGACGCCGGCATCGGTGAAAGGCTCCGGGCCCAGGAGGATGAGGTAAGCTAACATCAATCAATATTTTATTAACTCTAGGATAAACGCAACAAAAAAGGCGTATAATGTACATTAAGGCAAATCATTTTCTGGTCCGTATTTTTAATTTGCCCTCGCACCCCTCAAAATGTGAGTGTATGAGGTATAACCCTGGACTGCTAATGCCCCCCACTATTCCCATAAGCCGTATGCGAAGCCGATGTTTCCAACATCTACCCCACTCCTTGGACTTGTCGGCAGTCAATTCCGCGGGAAATTTGAATGAGTACTTAGTATTTTGGATGAACACTGGACAAAATAAGAATAGTTTACTAAATAATATCATTGATCAATGCCGAAATAGTAAAAATTTTTAATAAATGAAGCATATTGTGAGTTACGAAAATCTAAGAAACGTTTACGTAAGTTCTTAATATTATATGCAGGTATATAGGGTAATAAATTGGTTTCAATGTAATGTTTACGAATTGTTTATTGGCCCGTGAAGATAATTTTTTTTTTTTAATTCTCATATCTCGGTATTCTGAAATCAGTATCCGGATAAAAATAATAACAGAGCGATATGAAAAGATTTTCACTTCAGAGAAATTTGAGATTATGAGTGAAGTCATTTGAAGAAAGATACGGGTGATAAAACAATAGCGAAACAATTAAACTCAGTAGTTCTGAACTCGACCGTTGACTGCCTGTAGCGCCACATCCTGACAAGACGCCTGAAGTTAGCGTTAGCAGTCCAGGGTGGAGTCTGGATTTGGCCGCCATAGCGGAAAGTAGACATTCATTCAAGCAAATTATTAGCCAAAATTTGAGGTTATAAGTAAAAAACAGTAAGGATCAGAAGCACCAAACGAATATAATAAACCTAAAACTGGAAGCAAAAGCAAGATACCCGCGGGTAAAAGGGACACGAAGACCAGGGTTAGTCTCAAAGCACGGAGAAAGTCAGCCCGGACGACAATAACTAAGCAGGACGGGAAGGACACGGCTAACGGTCCCGTACCGGGCACAACTCCGAGAGAAACATTCAATACTTAATTCCCATCACATCCTACCTTAACCTACTATATATTTTTCTGTTTTTTTCTTGTCTCATTTTTTGTATTCCTCCCTCCTGGGATTGAGTATTGTGCCAGTCTAAAGGGGGTAAGTGTTATACAATTGTAATAGGGGTAGGGGTAAAAACTTAGAGCAGGACAAGTAGGCACAAATCATAACAGGGAAAAAAAAAAAAAAAAAAAAGTAAGGAAATAAACACGATTCATCCAAAGGAATTCCCCTGAACTAAGAGATGGGACAAATCAAGAAATTAACAACACAAATAAACCTCAGGTGTATACATAAAGGTCTGCACGACTATGGGTTCCACTGACGGGTCAATTCCGGGGAACTTGGGAACTCAAAGATCTACCCTAGCGGATTCATTTACACCAATATTTCTGGTGTCATTTTGGTGTATTTTTGGTGATGGTTTGATTTTGGTATAATATCGGTATAATTTTGGCAAACTCTATAATGCGTCCAAAATTACACCAAAATCACACGGTGTATCTCAGAATTTTTCACGCCACTTTTACACCAATTACACCCGACCAATTTTACACCAATTCTGAGATACACCGTGTGATTTTGGTGTAATTTTGGACGCATTATAGAGTTTCACCAAAATTACACCAATATTACACCAGAACTACACCGTGTACTTTTGGTGTAATTTTGGTGAAACTGATTCCGCTAGGGTACGTAACTCAGCCAGACTCGAGGTTGTTCGATAAATTAATAGACCAAAGACAAAAGACGAGCCTCTTAGCTCAATAGACAAAAACGAGCTTCATAGCCCAATAACCAAATTAATTAACCATACTTTTATCAGAACGACCTCGTGCCTTCACAGAAAGAATCAAGACCTTACCTTAAGTTGTTCAATCAGATACACAACACTATTTTATAAGATACTTTACGATATTTCACAATATAATGTAATATGACTCGATAGATAGTCGATACTCAATTCGATATGCGGTAGTAAGGTGGAGACACACAGAAGTCCGTAAGCCATAAGCAGAAAGCATAAGCCATAGCGCATGCGCATTACTTCGTTTTTACTGCAGATCTTATATCTATATCTATGGCTATGCAATCTGCTTATGGCTTATGGACTTCTGTGTGCTTCCACCTGTAGAGGATGCGATAGTAGCGTGCCGTAGAACAGAGCGAAGAATAGGCAGTTTTGTGGCTGTACCCGCTTTATATAGGCCATATTTTCTATCGGCAGCTCATCCCTCAGATTAGCGAGATCACGTGTCATTCTGACACGCTAATTGGTCCGCGTAACGACAGGTTCGTCGAACGTAAGTTGGAGACATCTACCTCACCCCTGCCGCTGCTAATACCGCTCCTAGTACCGCCGTCCCTTGGAATCCCCGGGCGCTGGACTCACATGAAGCCTAGCTCGCCCGGCTACCCGATATTTCTTCTAAGTCTTGACACCATTGGTCGATCCACTAGAAGATTGGTGGTAGATTCGTGTTTAGCGTACTAAGGGCCTTACTCACGGAAGAATTCGTTAGGTCGGAGCTGAGCCGGGGGTTTTCTTGACCAACCACGGTCGCGATTACAGATTCGGAGGCAGTCGTTGATGGTAGCTGCACTTCGCTGCGATAATGCATTTTCTTACAGGCGGTAGCATCTCCGGATGACGGGAGGATTTCATCGTGCTCCTCGCACATCCCTGTACGCCGTTCATCCGGTAGTTTTGAGGCGGTAGACTCCCCACTTGAGAGGAGGCGCTGACCTTGGGGTCTCCATGGACCACCATATGGTGTGCACGCCGACAGTGTCGTCCTTGACGATATTTGAGATTTCCTTACGTTCGTTAGTCATCGTTCCATCGGTAGTTCCCATGATAACAGTCGTCTCGTGGAGTATCGATCTCGAGATTACATATTTTACAAAAATAAAAGAGTGTTAGTTAATCCTAATTAATTTTCCCTAGCTTTTCCTTTTCCTGGAGACCCTGTCTACATCACGCATCATCGCAATCTCGATAGTATCGCCATGTGACGAGGGATTATAAAATACCACGTCACAACCTCTAACATCAAGCTTAACAATCCTCGGGGAGTGGCTAACAAAACAGGTATAAACATTGGAGAGCCTTACTTGCGCTGGTACTTTTTTTTAACACACGATAGATGCTTGTTTACCGTATAGTTCACTACTGGCTGGCCAATGCTTCTCGGGATATAGAATTGACAGGAGGTTGAGGAGGTGTACCGAGACTATAGTCTTTCCTCCTCAGGCATAATGCAAAGTTATCCAAGGTTTTATTTCTTCCCACAATCCACACAGCCGGATTCCTATTTCCCCAGAGTTCCACTGAGTCGCAGTTATGTAGAAAATCTCTAAATTGAAGTTGCCAGTTGTGTTTTATTTTGGCAGCAGGATTGGTTGCTAGGGTGAATAAGCGTTTAAGACATAACTTGGGTAAATATGTATATCATCAGCTTGCAGGATATGTATGTACCAGTTCCATACATTCCGCATAGCGAAAAGCTGTGACTGGACGAGGTCGTACTCGAGGCGTATTGCCCAGCCAGATGTGCATTTAGGAAGAGTTAGTAGTTTTTCAAATAAATAGGCTTGCATAGCTTCAATATCGTCCAACACAGTTAGACCCCACGCAGGAAAGGCATAGAGAATTTACTGAAGTAACCATGCTTTGATATAACTTTAGGGTAGATTCCCACGGGATAGTTTTCGATTTACATACAACATTTATCACAGAGATGCTGCCTTTGCCTTACCGATTACAGTGATTAGAGCCGCGTGAGATCTGGCGTTGGAAGATATATTTACTCCTAGATAAACGAAGGATTTAACAATTTCAATGTCCTCGCCGTACAAAGTATATCGCATCTTTTTTAGGCCTCGCGGATTGCCTTTACTTCTGAATATCATGACCTTCGTTTTAGTTGCGTTAATTGTGAGGCCCTTATCATTACAGTACTTTTCTAGCGCCTTTAATAGTTGTGTCATGTGAATGTAGTTTCTGGCAAGCAAAACTGTGTCATCCGCAAAAAGTATGAGCAGAAAGTCATTCAGGACATCAATATCTGGACCTTCGAGACCTCTACTCCTCAAATTAGACTCAAAGTCAGACACAAAGACAATGAATAGGAGTGCACTCAGCGATTTACCTTGCAGTACTCCCTCAGATACATCAAACTCATCCGATAACTTCCCATTACTTCTTACCCGAATCACAGCCCGGTCATATAGAGATTTTATGATTCTCACAATCTTAGCACTGACTCCAATCCGCATTAGCATTTCCCAAAGCAAATGATGCGAAATGGAGTCTAATGCCCTCTTGAAATCAACGAAAATAGCAAAAACCTCAGCACACTCATGTCTGAGCTGGAAATGTACAGTTGAAAGGAGAGTGAAAATTGCATCAGTACAACTTCTTTTGCGTCTGAAACCAAACTGCGCTCCCGGCAATATGCCTGTTCTTCAGTCCAACTTTTCAAACGATATTTTACGACTGAGGTAAATAGATTTGCGACGTAGTTTCCAAGCGCGATCTCCCTATAGTTACATGGGTCATCTGTATCACCCTTCTTGTGTAACATAGTTAGAACCACTCCCGCCTAGTCAGGAGGACACGATTCACAATTAAGAACTCTGTTAAATAAAAAGCAAAGATTATTCACCCAGCACTGCGGCAGAGCTTTGTAGAATTCATTTGAGATCGAGTCAGGTGCAGGGCTGCAGGCGCTTTGCCGCTTCCAGCAGAATCAATCGCCCTTCTGACCCCATCCGGAGTGATTCTAGCATTTAATTGGTCGACATATTAGGTTTCAGTAAATACTAGTTCACACAGAGATCTTGGAGGATAGTGTTTCTATAGAACTCTTCCCATTTGTTTATACTAATTGAGCTATGAGAAGTAATTTTTGGATTATATACGCCCTTACTGCTTTCCAAAATTGCTTCGAGTTATGAGAATCCTCAAAGTCAGATTGTACACGCATATCATATCGATTTTTCTTGAACTCTCTATGCTTCTTGTATTCTTTTTTGTACTCCAGATAGCTAGACTTATCAGCCTCAATGAAACCAGAGTCAAAGCAGCGATCAACCAGTTTTATATATGTTTTTCTCAGTTATACACAGCTCCTATCAAACCACGGCTTTGACCTGGGTTGCGATTCTGTAACTTTCCGCTAACTCGCTAACTCGCTAACTTTTCGCTAAGACCGTTGGTTGGCTGAGGAGCGTCCAATCGGAGGTCGTTATGGCCCGCAACGATCTCCGATTGGACGCTCCTCAGCCAACCAACGGTCTTCCCGAAAAGTTAGCGAGTTAGCGAGTTAGCGGAAAGTTACAGAATCGCAACCCTGATCTTCCTAGATTCATCATTTGTTATGTCCGTGAACTTAGCTCCGCCATTTTTAAAATGCTTAAAAATAATGATTGTGCTGGATTGTGCTACGCTTGTGCTGCGTTGTGCCGTAAAGCGTACGCGAAAATAACAATAAATAAGAAAAATAAATCGAAAAAACGTTTTTTTGATCAGCTCCGCCATTTTTGAATTATTTAAAAAAAATGATTGTGCTGGACGGTGAGTGATGCACCGAATGTTGTGCCACCAGCATAAATGCGAAAACTGCAACGGTTTTCGCGAAAACCGAAATTTAAAAAAACCAATCGGTTGGAAAATAAATCATTTCTGAAAAATCGTAAAATTTGAAATTCCAGACTTGTGCCGAGTTGTGCTCGTCGAGAGCATCAACTTCGGCCAGTAAAGTTTTTTTCCAAGTGTCGTTTCCAAAATAGGGCGAAGTCAAAATTTTGGAAATAACAAAAAAAAAATTAAAGTTCAAATCAACGTCTTGTGCCGAGTTGTGCTCGTCGAGAGCATCAACTTCCGATAATAAAGTTTTTTTCCAAGTGTCGTAGTTTCCAAAATAGGGCGAAGTCAAAATTTTGGAAATTACAAAAAAAAAAAAATTATTGTTTGAGCAATTCTAATTCGCACGCTTCGACATGCCAGATATAACAACAGCTGAGCAGACGGCGTTAATGAAATTATTATAAATATTACTTGGTGATGCTGAGTCAGTGCTTGAGTTAACTTGATGCAAATTACACATCTCTTCAAAGTACTTGTGAGTTTTCAAAGGCTCTTCAAGCGACCATTTTAGTCTGGGCCTGTCATTTTCAGTCTTGTCAGTCAGGTCGTGTTCAGCGCTGGCGACTTTTGCGTGGATTGTGTGGAGCACTCCACACCCTGAATGCCCACCGTGTGGATATTCCACACCCTATAAAGGCCTTATTTCAAAATTAAAATTTTTTAAAGGATTTTGAAAATCTTTCGATAGAAACAAGTATACAAAATTTTCCGAAAATAACCATATGTTATTCCCCTATAATCGACACTTGCGAGCCTCCTAGCAGATTCAAATCTCGACCATATTGATGAATACGTTTATCCTGAAAAACAATACTCGGCTATATCGCACTTCGGAAAAACTATTTAATAAAACTTTGAGCAAAAATGTTGTGAGTCCCCCCCCCCCCCCCCCCCCCCCCCCCGTTACCTGAGCTACTCCACACTCTGAAATTTCGTAAGTCGCCGGCCTTGCAGGTCGTGTTGTTTTGTGGTCAAGGAATTAACAAACAGATATGGTTAAAAAAAATGTGTATACAGTTATCAGGATCTACAAAATCACCTCTTAAAATTTCAAGCCCTCAGGATACCTTGTTCGTGAGAAATAAATAAAAACAGATTTTCTAAATCAACATGGTCCCTTATGGGTTTCAGTGTCTTTTACGTCCATATACATGAAATTTGCAAGTATTAAGGCTGAAGCCCACTAGTGCGCAGCACCGAAAACGGTGGTGCATCGTATTTTATAATGAAAATCATGCACACTTTCTTAAGAAACTACAGAAAAAAGACGATGCACCACTGTTTTCAGTGCTGCGCCGTGCGGTGCTGTGCACTAGTGGGTTTCAGCCTTTAACAAACAGTTTCGAAAGAAACTTCCATAATTTAAGGGTGGCACGGCAAAACGGTGTAAGTGCCAAAAAAATCAAAAATACGTTTTTTTGTATGAAAAATAAAAAAAAATCCATACGCACGTCCTTGCAAAACAATATGGCTGACAAAAATTTATTTGCAAAGTTCTCAGAAGATGGAACGGCAAAACGGTCTAAGTGCCATCATTATAATTTTACAGGAGAGCAAAAAAAATGTCCCACAATTTGATGAATCAATTTTTTCTCAAACGGAAAAGTACTTCTTACAATTTCTCGAACTCTTTCGAATGGTCCAAACCTCCTTGATCTCCTTGAAACCCCGTTTCAATAAAGCAATCCGTCTTCGAGAAAATGACCCGCAATAGTATATTATGCTGCAAGGACCGAACGACAGTGATTTTTGACCAGGGTGAATAGAATAGAATAGAATAGAATAGAATAGAATAGAAATTTATTCCCATGGGACAGGTCCCCTAGGGTAGGTTAGATGTACAGGTGAGTGCCAACAGAAGATCGAACAAAAGAACGTTCACAGAAGATCAAAGTAAAATAAGTCAATAACAGTAGAATAAACAAATCAAAAAGAAGGTTAGGGGAGGGAGGGGGAATGGCGGTCATGCGGGTAATGGCGGTCATGTCAATATCTCATATTCTATGCATTTGAAAATAACGACTCTACTGCTACCACGTAGAGGATGCAGACACAGACTACTGGCATCGAGCTTGTCATCTTGATTCAAGGTTTCAGCTCTTCGTGACAATCGGTAGTTATGTGGTAGTGCCACTCTAATTTTTTGGATACGATTTATAAGAGATATGTTGCATTTTTGTCACATTTACGTAACAAATAATATGACAGGGGGGTTAATTCAGCCTTTTTCTTAATTTTACATATTAATAATTTTTGATTATAATATATTTTGTGATTGAAACAACAAGTCAAAGCTGATTCGACGTGTTGGGGTTATGCCGGTCATGCTATCCAGGTAGAAAAATGAAAATAAAAATAAAAATAAAAATAAAAAAAAAAATAAAAAAAAATAAACAAAAAATAAATCAAAGTATAAATATTTTCGGTTAAACCAATTTTCACAAGATTTTCGTGTGTGATTACCATTAGCCCACTTTGACCGTCAATGCATTTTGTGGCGACCGGCATTACCCGACTAGGGCGGGTAATGCCGGTCGATTTCATTTTCCAGTGATGTGAAGTTAGCATGTGGAGTTTGTCGAAGATCTGAATATCGTTCATAGCAGTCAATGTGGATGAAATTTTCCACCATATCCTATATAACTGACTTTTTTCCGATCGTCATTTCCCTAGTTATTGCAATTTCTGCTTAAGTGACCGCCATTCCCCCTCTCTCCCCTACAACTAAAAATATAGGAAAGATAGATATCAGAGAAGTAATACTAAAGTAACAAGTATCCTAGAGTAAAGTAAGGCTAGATAGATATCAGAGAAGTAATACTAAAGTAACAAGTATCTTAGAGTAAAGTAAGGCTAAGTAACGTAAAGTAGAGTATAGAGAAAGGTCAAGAAGAGTAAAGTAAAGTGAAGACTAGTACAGTCTGGTAAAGGCAGGCTTGGGAGCCAAAGAGCATTAGCAACATTACCGGCCAAAAGAACAGAGAAACAAAGAAGAGGAACAGCGGAAAGAAAAAACAAGCAACTGCCCAAGGCTGCCTGTACCAGGAGATGAAATACTAACAGCAACAGAACAACATAATATAGCATAATACAATATAATATAATAAAATATAATACAAAAATAGACGGCCTGAATAGAAGTTGGCTGAACGAGACGAAGGCGAGGGCGAAGCCCGAGCCACAGTCGAGTGCAGCCAACTTCACCCGCGTCAAAAATTACTGTCAATCTGTCCATGCTGCATACCATACTTTTCATAACAAGCGCACGGAAAGTGGGGTTTGTCCTCATTTAGAAGCGGAAAATCAGTCTTTGAGTCAGGATTCAGGTAACCCACTAATATATATTCTAACTAGATAGCCGATCGATCAAAATTGATGTCACCGCGGGGTGGCGACGTTCGGAACTGGAGGACAAATATTTTCATTATTCATCATGAAGGTAACACTCGAACTTCTTCATTTTTAGAGGAGGGTCTCAATCAATCAAGTCGAGTCACTTTTTCGTTTTGTTAAAAATGCCTGACGTTTCGGCAGTCATGTTCTGCCCTCATCAGAGGCTGTTTATTAAAGAAATAATTACAGAAAATTATTAGATGTCTAACAATGTGTACAAACTATTAAAATTATGTTGAAAGTCAATATGATTAAAAACAAGCTTATCGCAAATAATACAAAGGAAGTCAAACATTAAATGGAAATCACATGTAGTACAAAGTAGAGAGACGGATAAGACCTAATGCTAAATCGTAAACAAAATCTAATTACCTTAATCGGTTGGTGTTAGGTGAAAAAACTTGGCATCCTTAATATAGCCATTGTCACACAACAGGATGAGCAGTCTGTCATCCTGTGATCGTGAAACGTTTAATGAACAAGAGGGGTGTGACAACTCTTATTATATACGGACTCAGCTGAGGCTCGTCTTGTTGACATACATCACAGGTAATAATGTGAATATTTCAAACTTTGTGACGTTAGCGAATGACGTCAATGACTGACGTCAATGGTTGTTTATATTTTTTTTTTTTTTTTTTCCCCGAATAGAGCCCACTCTCATAGTCAAGTTTTTTCACCAATAACAACATCTAATAAAACTAGGAGCAGCCTTTTGATCTAAATCTGTGTAGCATGTTGGAGTAAGGTAAATGTAATTTTTTAGTGTCCTCTTTCTTGTTGAGGCTATTCGGTTGCAAATTTATTCGTAACATCTCCGAGGTGATGCGCTTGGACCAAACTGCTTCCCTATCAAGTATAACTGTCTTATCCCAATCAAAAACATGGTTGTATTCAATTTGGTGAGAGGAGACTACAGAATGTGATTCTGGATTTTTCTTAAGATTGTCTTGGTGTTCTTTCAATCTAGTTCTCAGTTCACGTTTGGTCTCACCTACATA
This sequence comes from Tenthredo mesomela, assembly GCA_943736025.1. Classification (NCBI taxonomy): domain Eukaryota; kingdom Metazoa; phylum Arthropoda; class Insecta; order Hymenoptera; family Tenthredinidae; genus Tenthredo; species Tenthredo mesomela. The sequence continues at coordinate 46,084,339 of OX031013.1, forward strand.
AGATGCCGAGCAATCTTCGCATTGAATCTTATAAACTACATTACATTTATCTAGTTTGTCCGTGAGGTCTTTACCTTTGGTAACGACCGACCTAAGATTACTGTTCACACTCATGACGGGTGTTAAGTCATATTTCCTAAGCGAGCTACCTAATCTTTCAGAAAAACCTTTGACGTAGGGAATCGGTACTAGTTTACGTTTCGACCGGACTGGACCACTGACCACTGTGATAACGGACGTGTTCTGTTCTGGGTCGGTTAACGTGATCATTATGTTGGTATTCTTATTATGCAGGCTCTTAAATTTCAAATGTTTAACCCTATCGATTATTAACTTTTCAAAGAAGGAGTCAGGATAATTATTATCACGTAGCAAGGTTCTGACCAAATACAATTACTCCAACATGCTACACAGATTTAGATCAAAAAGCTGCTCCTAGTTTTATTAGATGTTATTATTGGTGAAAAAACTTGACTATGAGAGTGGGCTCTATTCGGGAAAAAAAAAAAAAAAAAAAAAAAAATATAAACAACCATTGACGTCAGTCATTGACGTCATTCGCTAACGTCACAAAGTTTGAAATATTCACATTATTACCTGTGATGTATGTCAACAAGACGAGCCTCAGCTGAGTCCGTATATAATAAGAGTTGTCACACCCCTCTTGTTCATTAAACGTTTCACGATCACAGGATGACAGACTGCTCATCCTGTTGTGTGACAATGGCTATATTAAGGATGCCAAGTTTTTTCACCTAACACCAACCGATTAAGGTAATTAGATTTTGTTTACGATTTAGCATTAGGTCTTATCCGTCTCTCTACTTTGTACTACATGTGATTTCCATTTAATGTTTGACTTCCTTTGTATTATTTGCGATAAGCTTGTTTTTAATCATATTGACTTTCAACATAATTTTAATAGTTTGTACACATTGTTAGACATCTAATAATTTTCTGTAATTATTTCTTTAATAAACAGCCTCTGATGAGGGCAGAACATGACTGCCGAAACGTCAGGCATTTTTAACAAAACGAAAAAGTGACTCGACTTGATTGATTGAGACCCTCCTCTAAAAAAAAAAAAAAAAAAAAAGACAAATATTTTCATTTTTGACCAGCATTTTTGTCCTAGGACCTGAAAAACTAACGAATTGGATCCTGACTCAAAAAGACTTATTTTCCGCTCTCAAATGAGGACAAAAAAAACCCACTTTCGGTGCGCGTGTTATGAAAAAATTATTTATTTTCCGTGCCAGTGTGAGTCCGCGATTTATGCCATTCTTTTTCCTGAGTTTGGAAGCTGATTAAACATTCTTACACTTTTATACTGTTTTTTCATTGAGATTTCATGATTTTGCTAGCAAATTATGTTCATCTTGGCACTTACGCCGTTTTCGATCCCTCCCTAGTCGGCCATTTGCCCCGTAATATTTTCAAATTTTTACGAATTTGAAAATCCACAACGAGATCTTATTCGTTATGGTTTGAGTTTTCGATTTATTTCTGTTTTGTAATTTTAATATCGTAATTGTGTTTTCAGTCAGCATCCGAAGTGGAATAAAAAGTTGGCACGAACCGTGGCACTTACACTGGCACGGAAATAGTATATTTCGATACAAGAGGCCAAACGAGCGTTTTGCGCACTCGAGTCTGAAGGCAGCACGAAGCCGAGGCAAAGCCGAGGCTTCGTGCTGCCTTCAGACGAGTAGTGCGCAAGAAGCGAGTTTTGCCTCGCGTATCGAACACTGTTTTTCTTTATGAATGTAATGCATAATCCGAGATCTGTGGAATTGAAAGACTCCCAGGCAAACCATGGGCTAATATAACCTTACAAAACGCAAACAATCCAAAGAAAAGTACAAAAATTAGTATATTTCCTAAACGAGCTGCGCAAAATTCGACAACATTGGTAACTGGTATTGAATATTGAAAAACCATCGAGCAGACTAACTTCTGCAGGGGGTCCAGGGGCGAAGCCCCTGGTCAGGCCCGGGCGAAGCCCCGGTGGGGGGTTCGGGGGGCGAAGCCCCCCGACTAAAAAAAAAAATTAATTTTTATTTGAAACAACAAGAGTAATCAAGTATTATGAAATTGAAAAAAAAATCTCATTCTTTTACATCTTGTATTCAAAATATAATTCCGCCTATATTTGTGGGCTTTGTCCCTAAATTTAATTTTCAAAATTATTACAATATCGTGCATTCCCTAACTAGCTGCGCAAGATTCGATAATATTGGTAACTTGTATGGAATCAATATGCTACTTTGACCCCGCTTTCCAGGTCAATGCAAGGGCTATTACAGTTGAGGAGTGAATAAAAAAAAAAAAAATAACTTCAAATTTATTAATATTTTCAGATAATTCAATGAATGACAATTCGTCATAACCATAGCTTTATTTTGAAAAGCTTTAGAACTTACATTAACATTTGTAACAGTCTCTTATATCATATGCATACATCAAAGATCATTTATCGTATACATAACAACGTAAACCAACTTTTTTATAATATTACACAACGTTAAGTACTTTATAGTTTTATCACATATTTTTCTTCATTTGGCACCACTGACTTAGAATACATTCTTTGTGTTCGCAGTAAAATAGTTTTTTTGATAATTATTTGTTGACCTTTTTTTTTTAGAGCTTGTTATACATTATATTTATATTCTTTTACACAACATGGTGAATTAATAGTATATTATGTGGCATGCCCGTAAACCAAGTGTTTTTCGGCGAGAATAATGATTTCAGGACGAGCTAAAGGCGAGCCGGAAGCGAGTCCTGAAATCATTATTCGAGTCAAAAACGGTTTACGGGTGCGCCCCATACTGTATTTTTTTCGAAATAGGCATGAAAAGTCACTTTGACGCCTGTTGAGATTCACTAGACGGAGAGTGAGGTTATGCTGCGATCTGTCGCGCACTTCGAACCGCGCATCGAAACTGCCGTATAAAGACTTTATACGGCAGCTTTGGAATGCGCACTTCGAACTGCGCATCCAGACTGCCGTATAAAGACTTTATAGTGCAGTTCTGAAATCAACCGTATAAAGTGACACTTTGTGGATCGAAAACAGGCGTCAAAAAGTGACTTTTCAATGCCTATGCCGAAAAAATCATATTTTCATTATTTTTCTTTCTGAAATATGTTGACGGTACAGTTGTTTATATAATAAGCACACGCGTCGTTCGATTTTCCTGGAGTTTCAACGTTTTCTTTGTCTGTGTGTGTTGAAATCTGATTACTTGAAGATGAAGCAGCTGGTGGACCTGACGACTGAACTGTTGATGCAATTGGACGATTTAACAATACAGATTTTTTCTTCGTTTCCGTCATTTTAATTGCCTCGGTAATGTTCGAGTAGGTTCTTTTCTTGTTTCCGACAGAATCTCCCAGATATCCTTCTGCTACTGCCGTTGATTTCCAGCCCCTATGTCTTTTGAGTTCTGTGATATCAGCACCTGCATCCACGAGTAAGGTTGCCGATGTACGTCGGAAACTATGCCCCGAGTACAAATCGGCGTTCTGCTTTCCCAAAAATGCAGCAATTTTTTTAGGCATCAGGCCTATTTTATTGATTCCAATTACTTGGTGAGTGCATTTTCCGTTCTGATAATTAATCAGAAATTTGTTGCTCGTCAGATCGGCAGGACGCAGCGCCTGATACTTGTGAATTATATCGCGTAGTTCTCCCATGAGTACAAACGATTTTAGATTACCATTTTTAGTCTTTGGAATCGAAATTAGCAGAGTATCGTTGGTCTCCGTGATATCATCGGTGCGGATATTGTAAATTTCCTCTCGACGAAGTCCACCAGCCATTCCCAAGATCAAAATAACCTGCAGCAAATACGTTACAGTTATTTTTTTGTTATAAATATTTAAAGAGTTTCAAGAATATTGTAAGATAAAAATGAAATTATGAAAATTTCAAAGATTTGACGAGGACTGCTCCAGGGATTTTAAAAATCTCAAATACTATATCCAATAAATTTCTGAGAATAGCGAAAGATTTACCACATATTTTTGTTCCAAAGAAAGATTCATTTTTGTTATATATTATATTTATTTAAAGATTTACCTTTTCAACCAAATGAGAACGGTCAGGGGCCTGTGTACAAAACTTGGCAATGTCCTCGGCCGTGAAAATCATCGCCTTTTTGGGACAGTATCCCTTTGCTCGTCTTTTCATGTACGAAGTGACTTTTTCCCAAGGTTTGACGCGAACGTTCTCGTAAGCAAGTAACGTGCTTTTGAGCATCGAGTACCTCGACCAAACTGTTGGTGGTTGTAGCTTGTCGACTTCAACCAGTTCGTTTAGGTACACCAACATTACCTCTTCGCACATATCCTTTTGTGCAATTTTTTTTGCGTTCCTCCATTTCGCAAATTTTTCATATACAGCCAAGTATTTGGCTCTAGACTTTGGCGGCAACAAGTTTACGACGATGTTGTCGGCTTCCTCTATTATTGCCTGCATTTCGTCGTAGCTCTCGACGCTTTCTTCGTCAACAAATTCCATGTTCATTCGTAGATTAATTAATTTAATTATTTATTAATTAATAATCAATAAATACTTAAATTATTATTATTATTATTATTTATTATTATTTATTAATTTATTTATTATTTATTATTTATTAATTATTCATTAATTAATGCAACCTCTACAACTCGGTATTCAGATGGAAACTGTTTGCGATGCTTGACGACACTCGTAATTGAATGAATAAACAAAATAAAAGCAGTCCGCAAATCAATTCGCTTGTGACGCTAGATGGCACTAGTAATTACGGAAGAGCGCAAAGTATTTTGCACACTGGTAATAGCATTTTGCTTACTGGTAAATTTATTTTGCGCACTGGTTAAAGGATGTTGCGCACCGTCTTCGCGTATAGTGCGGCAATCGGCCATTTTGGACGTCTGTAAACGGAGCGCAAACGAGGATTTTGCATGCATGAGTAAAGAAAAAATCGATTTTCGCGCGTCATTTTCTCGAAGACGGATTGCTATATTCAATCGGGGTGTAGAGCATTTGAAAGAGCTTGAAAAACTCTGAAAAGTACTTCGTCATTTTTTTTTTTTTAAATTAATTAATTGGATTTTGAGACAGTTTTTTTGATCTCCTGTGAAATCATAATGGTACACCGTTACACCGTTTTGCCGTGCCACCCTTCAATTGATGAAGAAATATCTAAGAAACGATTTTACGGCTTTTTCACACAGATACAAAGGTTATAACTTGAGCCAAGAAATTCGTTTTGAACAACCGAAAATCTCTCGAGCGAAGTAATAAGTTCTCTGGAACCAAGAAAATTTTCATGATTCAAGAAAGATTTTTTTTCTCCTCCGGCCGGAAAGCGTCAACTTTCGGGCCGCTGCGCTAAACGAAGTTGCCGCTTTCCGGCTGCGTCGAACAGAAATAGTATATTGTGTACCAAGGGCGTAAAGTGGGCTTTTTTAGACCGAGTGTGGAGTTTGCAGTACGAGTCAGAGGCGAGGTAGCACGAGTCGAAGACGAGTGCGTCTGCGAGCCGAAGACGAGTACTGCAACCACACAAGGTCAAAAAGCCCACTTAGCCCTGGTGCACACCATATTTTTTGTAACAGCACGATTTTCGCGTTTTTTCATCATTGTTGATAATTTTCATGAAAATATTGAAAAATAATTTAGCGGGCGTTTTTAGTTTTTATTTGCCCGCTTATGCTCGAGTAGCGGGCGTTTTCACTTTTTATTTGCCCGCTACTCGAGCATAAGCGGGCAAATAAAAACCAAAAACGCCCGCTGCTCGATTTAGCGGGCAAATAAAAACTGAAAACGCCCGCTGCTCGATTTAGCGGGCAAATAAAAACTAAAAACGCCCGCTGCTCGATTTAGCGGGCAAATAAAAACTGAAAACGCCCGCTCCTCTGAAAACCGTCACTTTAGGCCCGCTTAATGGGTAAAAAAAACGCAAAAATCGTGCATGTGTTACAAAAACTAGTATACACACCTTGGCCAGTAAATAAGAAAATGTTATGATTCTTGGGTACACGGAAAAAAAAAGTTATTTTATTCAAGTAAACCAATTTACTCAAGTCATATTTACTCATCACAAGAAAAGTTTACTTGTTTTCGTACTATATTTATCATTGCGCCTATTAATTAATTTTCTTGACTGCATGTCTTTGATACAAATATTCTATTTCGTTGCCACAAACATATTTTTTTTGAAACAAAAAAGCGGTCATTCCTGAAGTAAGACAACAAGATTATATGATACGAGTAATGACATTTTTCGATTTCAATACTCTATTTGGTTTTTGCAACGAGATATTGGGTGATATGAATAAAGCGAAGCATATGCTCATGCTCATACTTTTGTATGTGTTTACTGTACACTTGTGTACAGTCAAATCACATAGCAATATGAGCATGAGCATATGCTTCGCTTTATTCATATCACCCATTGCTATGTTCAACGCAGTGGTTGCTTTGGATGGAAGAACCAAGACACATACGTCATCTGTTTTTTGTTGGTAACAAATTAATTTCTTGAGTTGAATATCTCCTACTTGCTTGTATTATGAAGGAATATTTCGATCGATAAGATATTTATTTGATCTTTAATACACATTTACTTGCTAATAGACAAGTAATTATTTACTTGGCGCAAAGCAAATTTATTCCCGAGTCGAAATTTAGCGCCTCTTTAGAACCTCAAACTGCTACCGTTAAGAGGGTTTCGAGGGTCTAGAGAGGTTCATTTTTGTATGGGAATGAAATCCTCTTTAGACCCTCAAATTTCTAGATACCAGACAAAATGCAGCATTTGAGGGTCAAATGAGGATCTCGCAAGAACCTCGCGAGAACCTCGTGGAACCCGGCTCCCTAGTAGAAACTTCGGTAGAAGATCGGGCTGGCCGCCATATCGGAGCCCGTAATTTATTTTCGTGAAATTAAAAAGTAATGATAGTAGAAGAAAAAAAGTATGAAATTTTATGAATTTTATCGTCAGTTGACCGAACCCACGCATTGTATCGAAGAAATCGCATTTTACATCCATTGAAAAAACCGCCGCATTTTTAGTCCCCGCCGGGATTTGAACCCACGTCCGCTCGATTCCCAGTCGCACGCCCTAACCACTACGCTAAACTACCATATGACAAATGACCCAACACTCTCCTACTTGTTCAGGGCCTATCAAACCGTCAAGTTATTATTCGAAATATTTCAATGTCATCAAAAAATTGCATTCGCAGGACTAGATTGAAGTCCTTGCATATTTTATTACGATTAATTACTGAATATTATATGATATATTTTTCGTTTACGCGGTCATTTTGTTTATCCGAATGAAATATGACATTTTGTTGGAAAAAAAACATGTCCCAGAAGGTCTGCTATAATTTTTATGTTCATTTCGACCTTTTTTTTTTTAGCTGAAACAACATAAATTCACTCAAAGTGTCAAATTCTTCTGTCGCATGAACTAAAAACAGTGTTGAAATTACCGTAAAAATTTTAATGGATCTCCTGGAACACTTTTATTCTCCAACAATGTACCTATATATAATATATTTCATATTTTACAAATCCGGTGAACCGATCGAGCAGTGATATTGGGATCTATTATTGTGGAATCCACAACTGATCCTGATAGGGGCCATTGTGTTGTCAAAGCCTGATTATACTACCGAACAAATTTCTACACGGGTTATAATTCAAGCATTAGCTCTCGCGTTAGATATTATTATTATTTTTCTTTCTTTTGCACATTATAGATACTCTAGTAATATTTAGATTCAACACGATAATGATAATAATATCAATTAAGATGATAATTGCAGAAATGAAATCGTGGACGACAAATACCAGTTTATGTGAACTTGCTTTCCTTCCCAGTAGTGGTACACCCAGTAAAACGATTTATTTGAATTTTGACTTATTGCAAAAATGTATTTGCTGGAAGTACATTTTTATCCGTGACAACCAAACTATATTTGTAACAATGAGAAAATTTGTTCACTTTAAATATATTTATTCCGTAGATTCCGTTTCCGCCAAATAGAGATGTTTTTGAAGCAAATACATTTTTTTATTGTTACGAAAGAAATTGGGTTGCCAAAGATAAAAATGTACTTGGCAAAAATTGTATTTTGAACAAAGTCCAGATTTAAATAAATCATTTTCTGGGTGTAGTTTTCAATATTTATTATCATTCGAGTATACTCGACACTTGATCGAGCTCTGTGAGTATCAAAATAGGTCCTCAATTATGCCTGCGGTGGACTTGGAGGTCCTAAACGGACACTTGAAGTCGACCAGTGTTCAAAGAGGATCATATGTACGCTATGAGTACTAAAGTAGGCGCTAAATTTTAACCACGGAGGGCTTGGAGGTTCAAAATAGGAGTTCGAGGAGGAACATTTTTGATTATGAAAGTATAGGCGTTGAATTTCGACTCTGGACTGGGCTCTGTGAGTGCTAAAATAGGTCCTAAATGGAGGACTTGGAGGTCCTAAACGGGCGCTCGAGGTCGATCGGTGTTCAAAGAGGTGCATATGTACGCTATGAGTACTAAAGTAATTATTATTTTTTTCCGTGTATGTAGCACGCAAGGCAAAGTCATATGAGCAATTCCACGTCAGACCGGACAGCTTTCTGACCTCGATGTTACCGATTTCGCTATCATTTTTTTTTACGGGTTCTATGGAACAAATAAATTCATCAAACAATTTTTTTTTTTTTTTTTTGCCCCTATTTTCCAAGTTACACGGGGGTGAAATTCACGAAAAAGAGCCAAAAATCGAAAACATACTCCTCTTCAAACGGTCATATCTTTGATTGTATTCATCCTAGAGGCTTCATCCAAGAACAATTTCAAAGCTATTGAATAACACTATTATAATATATTTATTTAATTTTGCGGTAACAAACAATTCTATTTGTTATAAACAAATATATTATTCAAACGTGATTTTCATAGAAAATACCAAGCGATAAAATCATAAAAAAAAATATGAGCGTATTCCTTGATCAATTCTCTACGAAATCGTTAAGTCAATTTTATGGAGAACCGATGGGAACCATGTTGAAACGATTTATTTATAAGCGACGGCGCGCGCTGCCACCCAAAAACCCGGCTCAGGTACGTGTGGCTAGCATGAGAAAGCATCGGTGGGCATGTTCGCGGTCATATCTTTGGTTGTTTTCATCCGAAAGACTTCTTCTTAGAACCATTTCAAAGCTATTGAATGCCACTATTTCTATATATTTATTTAATTCTGCGGTAACAAACAATTCTATTTGTTATAAACAAATATATTATTTAAACGTGATTTTCAAAGCAAGGGCCACGCGATAACATTCTCAAAAAAATATGAGTATATTTCTTGATCAATTCTCTACAAAATCGTTACATCAATTTCATGGAGAAACGATGGAAACCATGTGAAAACGATTTATTTATAAGCGACGGCGCGCGTTGCCGCTGAAAGACCCGGCTCGGGTACGGTATTTCGGTGGCAGCGCGCGCCGTCGCTTATAAATAAATCGTTTTAACATGGTTCCCCTCGGTTCTCCATAAAATTGACTTAACGATTTTGTAGAGAATTGATCAAGAAATACGCTCATATTTTTCTGATAATTTTATCGCTTGGTATTTTCTATGAAAATCACGTTTGAATAATATATTTGTTCATAACAAATAGAATTGTTTGTTACCGCGAAATGAAATAAATATATTATAATAGTGTCATTCAATAGCTTTGAAATGGTTCTTAGATGAAGTCTCTAGGATTAATACAATCAAAGATATGACCGTTTGAAGAGGAGTATGTTTTCGATTTTTGGCTCTTTTTCGTGAATTTCACCCCCGTGTAACTTGGAAAATAGGGGCAAAAAAAATAAATTGTTTGATGAATTTTTTTGTTCCATAGAACCCGTAAAAAAAATGATAGCGAAATCGGTAACATCGAGGTCAGAAAGCTGTCCGGTCTGACGTGGAATTGCTCATATGCTCTAAGGTCTAATCCCACCC